>JAWQUT010000293.1:715932-728053 GCA_033807755.1 Ellobium chinense | reverse complement strand
CACACACACACACACACACACACACACACACACACACACACACACACACACACACACACACATACACACACACACACACACACAGAGAACAAATGAAACCCAAAATCTATTTTTCCGGTATACAAATCCACACTGTTTCACGTACATCTCCCAATTTGACAAGATAACCTAAATTGATAGGGATAGACCTCAGACCATGATGGTCAACACATGTATGACGGAAACTTTGAATAATCGTTTGTGGCAAAACCTCAAAGAACATTTTGCAGCCAATTTCCAAGTTTCTGAATGGTGAGTATAATATGTCCAATATATGGACAGGGCTGTTCTATCAAAGTGGGAACCACCCCAGACCTATCCTACAACTGCAGTTATCTGACCAATTTGGAGCTTAATAGCATACAGTATCCTTGGTCCGTTTCAACTTTGATAAGGTAAACATGACATATCCGGGTATAGCTTTCCATTTAATCTAGATGAAGTAGCGTGATTTGATATAGTTTGGAAAATTTAACTTTGAAAATAGAGCGCGTACCGCGCAGATCTAGTCTCATTCACACTCACCCACTCACTCATTCACCCACTCACTCACTCACCCGCTCACTCACTTACCCACTCACTCACTCAATCACCCACTCACTTACTCACTCACTCACCCACTCACCCGCTCACTCACTCACCCACCCACTCACTCACCCACTCATTCACTGACTCACTCACAGACTCACAGACTCACTCACTCACTCACTCACTCACTCACTCACTCACTCACTCACTCACTCACCCACTTACTCATGTTTGACAGATCTTATGAGAAAAGGAATAATAGTGCTTATAATAATAATAATGATGATAACAAAAATGTATTAATAATAATAATCAATTTAAACGACGCCAAAGTCTAATACATATTGTAATACTCTATCTTCCTACGGCATTTTACCTGGCCAAAATGGACAATAAAAAATAATTACGAAAGCATGTGCATGCACACACATTCTCTAGATCTCTCTAGTACATAGGATGCGGATTAACCAAGGACTAAACCACTTCAGACAGGAAAAATACTTAAACGAATTTTAAAAACTATTGCAATGTGGACTAGGATTCGCAACTGCACCAGTATCGACATCAGAACTCCAGCCAAAAAAGAACGGGGGGAAAAAAGGTGGAAAAGGTATACAAAATTCCAACTTGTTTTTTTATTAGAAATTTAATAGTTAGTATTCCTACTCTTAGGGTGAATCGATATTGTCTGGATCCCGTGACGGGGAAATCACATCCATTCAGATCTATGTAGGTTAGGATTTACTATATCCTGAATTAGGAAGTTCCGGTACTAACACCACAGAAATTATGTGATTTCATCAAAAGTTACTGAGTGCTAGTTTTTTAAGCCAATCTTTAATTTTTCATTAGCTGTCCGGGTATGTCATATGTGATCGTGATTTTTCCCATGCATCCAGCGAGCATTTAGGGTAACAAACGTGTCCTTTTCTTTGTTTCCTTCACTAATTTACCCCAGCCTTTCTTTAGTCACAACCCTCACACCCCCTGTCTCTCCACCCCCCTTCCCGTCCACTCCCTCCTCATGGACGGATTTAGATGCGATGTCCGGTGAACTTAAAGTTAGTTGAGTTTTGGTGGTTTTTGTTGCTGTTGTTGTTGTTATTATTATTGTTATTATTGTTCTTGTTCTTGTTCTTGCTGCTGCTGTTTTGTTGTTTTGGTTCTCACGTTTTTTTCACCCTTTCTGTTTATTTGTCTATCTATTTATTTCATTAAGGTCACCCACCCCTCCGCTTCTTCTTTTTTTCTTTTCTATTCATTCTTTTATTCTGGCAGTCATTCATTTATTTTGCTCATTACCTCCTTACATATTCACTTATTAATTTGTCCATCCATCCACATCCCTTTGTATTTTGATAATAAATGTAGTACAGTGACTAGAATTCTTGTGTTCATGAAAAGACTGAGTCGAAGAAAAAATAAAACTTTCTAGACATGGTAATCCCGTAACGCTAAATTTCTGCCGATTTTCAGATTGAAGTTTCACTTGGGCCGATTTCCCACACCCTAATGCTTTTTGACGTGTTTTAGTGTATTTTCCTATTGTCCATCTTGATCGAAGCGGAAGTGTTTTTTTTTTTTTTTGAAGGCATTTTACGACNGGGGGGGGGGTGTTGTTTTTCTCATTTACTGCATTTTTACATCAGTGCGGTTACATAATTAAAATACAAAGCAATGGTAATGATTCATACGGAAGGGTCAAGACTCATCAGTGCTAAAGAGGAATTTAAATTCAATCTGACCTGAACAGAGTTTTCACATTCTACTGATCTGGAATAAAAACGATACCTAGACTGTTAATTAACTAGGATGCAAGACGAGCATTTGTGAATAAGAGAGGCCTTTCAAGTGGATGAAAGAAAGAGATCAAAACCTGGGGAAGAATGGGAAGAGGGTGGAGCAGGTGATCTAGTCTCACTCACTCACTCACTCACTCACTCACTCACTCACTCACTCACTCACTCACTCACCCACCCACCCAAATTTCAGATGGAGGGAACGTCGATTGAAATACCCGATGCTCTGCGGTTGTTTCGGGGTTTTCTTTAACTAAGAAAGAAAACGGAAATTACCGTAGTGTTGAAACCGGGCTTCTTTTTTCAATATGAAGACGAGAAAGAAACCGTGAACGAAAATCCTTATACAAATTATGAAAGTTTAGAACATATATAAACCATGTGCATGGTGGCTTAAAACACTCATAATTCGAACTGAGATTTGGAGATCTAGTCTGTCTGCTTATAGACATCTCTCAAACGTTAAACAAACATGAAGATAACGATTCTGTCTATGATAGGTAACCACTGAGCTAGAGACAGTTATTCTAACGACTGTGAAACACACTTCAATATTTATCATCTGAAAACTGTGCGGCTATGACCATCTTATCACTTTGAAAAGTTTTGATACAACAGATAATGTCTAAACTGAACTCTAATTAAAATTATTTACGAGTTTAGCGTTAAAAAGTGCAGCTAAAGCAAATTAGGATTGTTTCAGCTGTAAATATCGATTTAAAAATTTCAAATCATTATCAGCATTTAACCAGCAGCACCATCATTATATCCATCTTTGTGCCATTTATATTATGTGCCTTTTATATTTATCAATGTCATATGTATGAATCATCCACAGTTAGTAGCTGTATTTTTTTTCTTAAAATATTCACTCTTTCTAATTTGCGATAACTAAAGGAGATAACTTAGGACGCGCTCAGCCTGTTAACCTGTTATTATTATTTATTATTATTTTTATTATTATTATTGTTAATTTTACTGTCATCGTCATCATCATTATCATCATTGTTGTTAACATTATCATTATGTGTTGTTGCAAAGTTGGCACCACTTCTTCAACCTAAATCGATCCCAGATCGAACTCATAACGCTTTGAACGAAAAAAAAACAACAACCCGTAATTTCGATAGACCAGAGCGCAAAAATATTGTGACTGGGCAGAACAGAGAAATAAATAAGTAACCCGTAGAACTGTTTATCTCTCCAGTTCTCTCAGTGCTGTCCCTCCAATCCAAGGCGGAGATCACAGGACTATGTGAGGCTCAACCCGAAATGTGGAGGCTGTCTGTGTGCATTTATCTTGAAAATTGCGAACGAGAAAACCTCAAGATGTTAAACTTGCTGGTATGTTCACTTCATGCTATATTCCATTTGAACAGTAGTTTTACGTTCACTTCATGCTATATTCCACTTGAACAGTAGTTTTATGTTCACTTCATGCTATATTCCACTTGAACAGTAGTTTTATGTTCACTTCATGCTATATTCCATTTGAACAGTAGTTTTATGTTCACTTCATGCTATATTCCATTTGAACAGTAGTTTTACGCCATGCCTTGAATGGGCTGGGATACACTTTACTTAAACCACCAGGCGTATAGTGATATTGATGCTGAGATACGGCAACCGTATTATTTTGTGACCCGTGGGTGAGGTCATTGCCCTGATTCATGATGGTCGTTTGGTCCATAGACGGCTACTGTTATTATCTTTGGTTGATCGTTGATCAAATATATATAATGAAACTGGCGGTGATATATGAAGTGGTAACATGCTAGCTGTAAACATAGCCCTAGCAGTACAGAAGTAGTTATAGTCGTAGCTATGGTAGTGTTATCACTAGTAGGCCAGATGGAGGAGTCATAGTGATAAACGTCTTTGTGATAGCGATAACAGGAGCAGTAATAGCAGCCTGGTATATTTCTCATCACACTGGTGATAGATTTGGATACGGATTATGATTGTAGTAGTGCTAGATTTTTATCAAAGTAGCCTACACTGTGTATTTTTGTCATTCTTGCTGTATTACAGGCTGATGACAGTATGACTTTAGACCCGAGCTACTTCAACCTTTCACAGCCAGCTGACGTGGTAAGGGAAATGCCTTAATTATTGATATTGCTGATGTTGCCAACCCCCACCCCCTATCCCTTTACTTATTCAAATTGTAAGAAATGTTTCTTCCTTTAATTATTTTTAGTTGACAGTGCCTTATTATTACATCTAAAATCATCAACTTCATGTTTGTTCAAGAGATAACGAAAAAAACTGCATTAATAGGGAATTAGGAAATGCCAGTAAGTGTATGTAAATTGAGAAGATTTTAAAAATAGTATAATTAAGTAAAACTGAATTATACGCAAGATATAAAGCCATATTTTCTTGACAAGGAAAGTTGTCCTCACGCCAAGAGGATACTAAAGTAAGAAGGAAAAGAAAAGACGCAAGCTATTGTCTAGATCTCACAGCCGCTCAAGGAGAAGGTGTTAAGAAAAAAAACAAAGAGGGAGGGGGAAAGTGTGATGATATTCTGTGAGAAGGCAATGTTATCTTTATCACTGCTGCTGAATTGTATGGTTTGAAGTATTCCGAACATTTCTTCCTCATACAATTTCTTCTTGACAGTCTCCAGCAAAAACCAAGCAGTTTGTTATTAAGATAACCTTTCCAAGCGAATACCAATATAAGGAATATAAATGAGATTTCTCTTTGCATGTCATCCTACCTCGCAGAAATACACGTTAAATGGGCATTTTCCATCCATTCTTCATTCTTTTTAGCCACAAAATTAGTGATCAATATTTATCTTCGTCTTTCAGACAACACTGGAACTGCTTTACCAGGAACTGAACAAATACAGCGCATTGCTCAACGACTTCGAAACTTCAATGAACGCGTATAAAACCACTCAGGATTATGCTGACGAGAGCGCAAGCGTCGAGTACTCAAGCAAATTGGCAAAGTATGAAGATCGAATTGGCAATTTAAGCGAGGAGATTAGACAGACAAGAAACAAGCTGGCCGAGCAAATTACTGCCGGAGGTCAAGTGATTAGTAGTAATGCCGGCGCCAAGAGACCGGAAGAGATTTACGCCGAGAATTACTATGTCAGCGACGTGTTCCGTGAGCTCATGGAGGACTGGAACACCGCCTGCCAGGTTTGTGATGGCAACAATCGCAGACGTCGCCAGATCGGAGGAAAGAGGCTGCCCATGAACGAGAGACGGGGCCGGGGCAATGGCAAGAACAGATCTATGCAAGTGTAACAAGCGTCAAAGGCGAAACAAGAAACAGAACAAACAAACCCGAGACAACAGGAGACAGGCGAGAGCAACAGGTTGGTTTGATATGCTGAAAATTTTATTGAGTGTAGACAATTATAGTCTACTTACTGATATTGCAAATTTGAATCCCACCTTTTTTTTTGTTTTTAATGAGTTATTATGATCATGAGTTTTCCAATTGCCCTTGTGCTGGCCTAAAGTGTTAATGGATGTTTCACAAAGTTTACTCTATGTGAGGGCTGACTCGAGCTGTTTACTATTACTGTTTCAGTTAAGTGAATCTTCTTCAGGGTCTCAGTAAAGTATAAATATAGATGTTTATGAGGAGAACAATCTAGCTTTCATGGTGCAGTCAGTTTTTGAAATTGACAGCTCTCAGCTCTTTAACTAGTCATGAAAGTAATAGGCACTGAGCGTTCTAGCACTCAAATTTTGGTAGTTTCGGCGAGTAAACGTTTCCGTCTCTTTCTCTTTCACCATTACTCATTTGGGAGCTTTAGTGATTTGTCTGTGAAACAGTAAACTCTGTTTATGACCATTACTCCTTCTATGGTATAATTCGTGGCATGTCTCAGAGTGATATCAGCATTGTTAATTGTGAACGGGGCACTTTTCGCAGGGGTAATCTTTTTGTTTTCCCCCTTTTTTGTTTTCTTTGTAGCCCTTAATTTATCATCCGGTTTATTTTTAACTTATAATATGTGCTCATGGGCAATATTTTACTTATATACAAGTGTATTTATTTATATATGTGTGTTAGTGTTAATGCAAAGTTAATTTACGCACAAAATATTGAAAGGGAAGGTTTTATTTTTCCAAACATAACAATTCCATTTCAGTTGTTCAGGGTGCATTTCTGACGCACATAGCATTACTTGAATTGATGTTTGTTTGAGAATATCTAGTGTATTATATGAACATTATTATTTTTATTTCAATCCTGTCAACACATTTGAACTCTTTCATATTCCTGTTCCTTCTAAACTACCTCTGTCAAGATCTTTTAGTGGATCTCCCATAAAATCATTCTGAGGGTAATCTCGCTCATTTGCGAGGGTAATCTCGCCAAGTCTTGTCGGCATCTGTGACACATAGGCGGCGGAAAGGACAGGCTTTATGGGTGGAGGGGAGGGGAGGGGAGGGGGAATGCTAAAATCTTTCCTTCACCTCTACCCCCATCCCCACTATTTTCCAGAGTCCGGTACTTTGGCGACCCCTGAGCTTTACGCATTGGCCTCACCTATATTTGATTTGCATTAAGTATTTCTCCCTTTCCCCCTCACCGCCCCACTACCCCAACCCACCCCCATTCCCATTTTCCATAAATCGACGATAGTTTTGCCCGTTTCAAATTTTCCCCACCGCCCTCTTATCCAAGGGCATGATTCTTTACAACCGATTACTGAAATTGATTCCGCTGCCTTCGTGATCTGAAAGATGCAAAATTCTGGAGCAAGACACACCGGTCACCACCATTTTCATTATTATTGTTTTTGTTGTTATTATCAGTATTATAATTATTAGGTCTACTATTATTATTTTTATCACAAAAAGCCCAAATTTATAGTCATAAGGAAAGATTTTGTCAAACACACTCTAGGAGATGTAATGCTGTCTAAACCAGCATGAGTCAATGTTAGATTTTCATTATCTGAGAAGCACAAAATTAAGCCGGTGTGACTTGCTCCTTAGACTTAAACTAGTACATGTATCTGCAAGTATGTGCTATGCACAAAATGTATGTAATAAACTAGATCATAAGAAATGTAAATTAGAACATTAGTCATTATCATTTATTGTAAAGTAATTCATCTACACTAAACATTGCTGATCACGGATGTTGCATTTTCGTTGATCTTTCATATCATAATATGCTCAGTTAATGTGGAACTCACTTAACATACCCACCTGTGGGACCAAGTCATTTAGGGTGTGTTAGCAGAAGTTTTGAGGACACTGAACCATTAGGACTGTTGAATGCAAGTGTGTTAAACAGGGGTTTATGTTAAGCAGTGGGTATGTTAACAGAGCTCCACTGTATGTGTATAAAAATGTAAATATTTAACTTATATGGGTATGGGTATGTTTATTTACATTTTTTTAAAAAAATTCATTTTTAACTGCCATTGTAAATACAAAATATTGTGGATCTTTTGAATAATAAATGCTTAAAGACTGATATTAAATGTCACTTCATGTGTACATAAAGGCATTACATTGAATTTTCATATACTATACTTCGTGTTGTTATTTATTTATCTATTTATTCATTTATTTATTTATTCAAATAATGTATTTATTTGCCTGGAAAATTAGGATAACATTTATATCAAGCCGAATTAAGTAACTTCATACCTGCGCGACTCAGCATACAGCTTCACACAACTCAAACTGGATGATGGTTTCGTTTAGTCTGTTTCCAAAAATGTGACTCTTAGACCTCGTGAAATATCTCAGAATTTAACTTTGTCCTACACAATGCTAAATTTCGCAGTTTTGTGACAATGGGAATATACCATTCTACATTACGAGTAGGTAAAAGACATACTTGTTATTATGACAATGCCAAAGAAGTTGCATGGATTAACAGGAGCCTTATTGGTTAAAAAAAAAATGGACTATCAGAGTCGATATTAGGACAGAAATAATCATACAGCATGAAACCACATCGCAAAAGTGGTGAAATTCAGTTTTGAATTTGTAAAAAACTGATTGGTACAGACAGTATTTCCCAATGGCTGCAGCGGATTTCACTTGTGCAGGCCTATGATCTGCAAAAGAAGGCCAAATTTTTTAACCCCTTTTCATGTAATTTAAAACTCTGAAAAACCTAAACGAAAGACCCGCACTGTAAATAGTATATAATTTGAACACATTGGTGGCACCAGACCTGCCGACTAGTCTTGGCCATCTCGAAACGTTCCTGGGGTTCGAGAAGAAATTTTTATTAAATGGCTCAAAGAGGCTTTTACAATTTGGCTCCTGCGACCTCAAATCGGATTTTAAGGAGTATTACTATCAACAACACTATTACGTCACTGATGGCCAGTAATTGTCTGGATTATAATATCACAGCCACAGTAATCTTGCTACATCAGCCATGACTCCCATGAGCAGTGACCATCCCGCCATTAACCAACCCGGGTAAACTATCGTAATTCCATATTCAACTTCATCATTACTTACGATCCTTTGTTCTGCGGTTACAGTCCTCGTTAGTATTGCATGTATTATGATCACTTATAATGTATTAGCAGCACAACATGTGCAATGATAACTCAACATCTCATTACTAACTGCTCAAGATTACGAAATATGTACTAGACAACATGTCATACACCTCAATTATTTCTTTCCTCACCCCAATAATAATAATGTGTACAATTTTAAGCCCTGATATTTTTAAATCCCTAGTTTGTTTAGGATTCCAATCAAAGTAATCCAGATCAGAGCTTTCAGTGGATAAATGGAACCGGCGAAAGGTTTAGGCTGGGTATTTCTTACGCATAACGATTTTATTTAAATGTAATTCAAACAGTTAATATCGTTCAATTCAATTTCAATTAAGGATTTACAGTTTTTGGATGCATCTTACCACATATTTCGAAGATTACATATTTGAGGGGCCACCACTGGTCAGCCGTGGTCACTTATGGTCACCCTGCAGCCTAAATTGCCAGCCTTAGAGATGTCAGCCATTGTCAGCTGTGATTCTTAATGAATGCATACTTAATATCGAAATTCTGTTGTATACCTTGCATACCTATTAAGTATGAATTTCGCAAGCACAGGTTCATTAACATTCTTTATTTCAGCATTAGCCGGACATCCATTGTATAGCTTTTCCTTGCATCAAGTTTCAAGGCATAATGCACTTTATTATCGAGATACTACTGCACCAGCGACCAGCGATAGCAGACTAGTGTATTATCTGCTTGTGTACAGTGCCAAGAGAGCAGCGAGATTTCTCCCGCTCGTCCCATGCTCAGCGTTCGCCTGTCTGTCACTCAAGCCAGCAACCGCGGGCGATTACTCCAGAGTGGTAAGGCGGTAACACACATAGAAGCCTCGGCCAATCAGCTCGAAGCGGACTGCAAAACCTCGAGAGTCGAGAGGACGCGTGGAGGGATGAACATGATTCACTGATGCAAGAGGAGTCGAGGATGTGGGCGCAATATAAATGGAAGTTGAGAAGAATATAATTTTAAACAAGCAATGACGCCAGGTCCTATATAGGGCTAGAAACTAGAGAAACTGAGTAAATTTAACGGTTAAAATTTAAAGAATGGGAACCGCTTTCCGCAGTAACACTAGCAGATAGCGTTTAAGCACTCTGCTTAGTGACATAAGCAGTAGCGCTCAGCGGCATAGCTGGTATGACGTCGGTGGACGGTGACACCGACAGCATCGCTCAGGATCCATCCCCAGCGACAAAATTTTAATGCGTAACACAGAAAAAAGCTCTTCGCACTACCGTATCATCAGCTTATTTTCGGTACACCTTCCTGTAATAGTGTCTTCTTAATGAGACCGCTTTCTTTTTAAATTTTCAAACACAGACCTGTTTACTTCCACTGCTAATTCGCTGGTCTTGTGAAATGTAAGAAATTTGGTGCAGAAGAAATGAATGCGAAAGAATGAAAAGCTTTCGAACACTCTCTTGAGTGACATTACTGGTAGTGCCCGTGATATCATATCCCCAGTAAGAATATTAATACACAACAAAGAACTTTGGACAAAGCACTGCTGATAGTGGCGTCAAATTTAGGTGGCCGCTTACCATGTGTTGCAAAAAAAAAAAAAAAATGATACTCACCAAAAACGTAATAACTCCCACAATTTTGTATGAAATCATATAAAACTTTATAGTATGTTTAAATGTCAAATGAAACACAATCGTAGAAAAATGTATTCCAACTTTTTGTCTTTATGACGTTCTCCAAAAAAGACCTCAAGTTAAAAAAAAATGACGCAAATTTGTGAACGTCAGAAAATCAACAAAAAAAAAACAAAACAAAAAAACAAAACCCATAGAAAAACGATCTGGACTGTAGGGGGACCATTCCGCTGGTGTTCGTCGGCTGATTGTCATCGAATTTTCCTCGCAGCCATTGAAAATTGAAGGGTCCTTTGAGCGGTATGGGGAATGATCTCATCCTGTTGAAACCACTGCCTGTATCGCTGAAGAAATGCTCTCCTTTGGCCCCCACAGAAAAACAGTCGAGGGATTCAGATGTAGGTTATATTTCAAAATGACATAGAACGCGTAATCGGGTACGCATTTTAATAAAATTTTGAAAAATGGTAGATCTTTGGACATATTTTAAGTGTACGAAATTTCAAGTCTTTCCCAAAGGAAAAATGGGATGCCCCACAAGCTGTCTGTAACTGCGAGCAGAGAGCCCACATCAATAGTCCAAAGTACTCATTCATGTGTCATTGGACAGGGTGGTTCATGTGGACATGTCGTTGGGCTGCTCTTTAAAATTGCAGACTTATAATCCAACAACACACAGCTTGTTCCAGAGGTAAGTTTCCCACTGATTGCTTTAAAGATTTTCCTAAATGATTAGATCTACACATTTACTTTATCTCTCTTTTAAAGGTTGGCAGGTTTCTATCACTGGCCAAGATATCTCTTTGACATCTGAGTCTTTTTAACAATCGTTTTGAAGACAGAATTTAAAAAAAAAAAAATCACATTTTATTCATATGGCAATATTAATTCTGAAAACTTCATGGCATGAGGAAAGTTTCAAATAAATAGATCAGAAGTGATTTTTGTCATATTTGGGATGCCTGTTCAGATATTGATTTGTGTTGTAAGGAGACATTATTTGGTTCGAGAGCAAAACCACTCATTAACTGTATTTAAAATATGGAAAACAACATTGCTTGACTATTTAAGACCACATGTCAATGTGCTGTGTGAGAAACTTATGTATTCCAAGACAAACAAAGCAGACAGACAGGTATATTAGTAATAGAACTCAAATAGACAAATGTCATTGATCAGCTTCTATATATACAGCATTTATTGACAGCAATAATGAATAGTCAAAGTGGCATGCCAATGACGTCATGGTTTATCAAACAGTCAAGATTAATTAAAAAATATACTGCATGACACTTAAAGGAACAGGGATAGCTATCTGCTTCACAGCCTTAAAAATCCACAATATTTTTTCATGAATTTTCAACCCCTTACACGTTTTCTTCGCCCAAGCGCTTCCGAGAAAATGCAGCTTGAAAGTCGGGATTTTCACACCGCGCGGGCCGCCATAACTGGTCGTCCGGTCAGCGCGGGAATAAGGCGTGACGTCATAAAGCGAGAGGCGAGCTAAAAGTCGTTGTGCGAAGAGAATTATCCACATGCAATAACTGTCCTTGGTGCTAAATTTTATGCCTTTTTTTTCATATATGATCATTAAGTCTTTTGTTGAAGACTGTGAACAAGTGCCTGACTTTGAT
>JAWQUT010000293.1:704394-714752 GCA_033807755.1 Ellobium chinense | reverse complement strand
GGCAGTTGTTCACACAGTTTAACAAAAGACTTTTCTCAACGATAAATGAAAAAAGGCATAACATTTAGAGCCAACGAAAGTTATCGCATGTGGATAATTCTCTTTGCATAATGACTACTACTAGCTCGCCTCTCGCTTTCTGACGTCAAGCCTTATTCCCGCGCTGACCGGACGACCAGTCACGGCGGCCCGCAGGGTGAAAATCCCTACTTTCAAGCTGCGTTTTCTCGGGAGCGCTTGGGCGAAGGAAATGGGCAAGGGGTTGAAAATTTATGAAAAAATACTATGGATTTTTTAAGCTGTGAAGCAAATAGCTTCCCCTGTCCCTTTAACAATACGAAGTAGATCTCATTCTGACAATATATATATTTCTTAACTATCTTTATATTTAAATAATTCATGTACATTATCAGATAATGAGAGATACGTCAAATGTTGCTGGACTGTTAATGTGGTCCAACGGAGCAGGCATGATATTATGACCCACATGTGAGTCTACATAAATAATATTACTCTAACAGACGTTTGGAATGGCACTTTCAGGTGTCAGATCGACCCATTGTTCATCAGTCAAAATCAGTGGTCTGGCAGTTGTTGATGTGTGGGATATGTGCTGATAAACTGATTCTATTAGAGCTGTTTGACTAGATGACGACAGTATCTTTCTGTCTTTTGGCTTCATTGGAAATTACACATTCTTGCCCAACATATGCCTTTTGTCTGCCATCTTATTATCTTTCGTTCCCAGGATGTGGCTAAAACATTTTTGCGACAGACTTGGCATGAGCCACGAGGAGAGAAAATTGCTGGGCATCCACTTCTCCTAACCAAGGTTCTGCAATGTTCCTGTACCATTCTAGAAGTGACGCTATTTCTATAAAAGGGAAAGGCCGGGTTGGTCGGTATGTGTAACCCCTGCTGTGAAGACCCGACTCAAGCCATTAACCGGACAAGTACATAATAAGCTGATCTTTTTAACCCTGTATTACACGCCTCTGGTACATTTTAGCTAGTTCCAACTATACACTGAACTACACTTTTCTAATATTTTAACATTAAAGGTTACAATATAGAACATATCAATTTCATTTTTAAAAGAGTCACAAATATATCAATCAACTGGGACCTGTAAAATTCAAAATGTCCCGAGCATTCTGGCCATAAATACTGACTGATAATTTATAGTATAACAGATTTACATGAACTCATATACTAGGCAGTTTCCTTACCATTGCACACTTAAATGAACCTCTCTGATTGTACATAATGCTGTATTTTTTAAAGCAGCAACAGCAAAACAGCAATAATGGTAAAATGAAATGGGCATCGTTAATCAAGTCTTCCTCCTTAACAAAAGCCAGAAGCATAGCTGCTCTTCCCCCTAACTTCATCAGAAGTAGAGCCTAGAATCAAGGAATGATGGTGAGTGACGTCATCTACTCCTCTGACAAAAAGTAATGTAGCAGAACAGAGTAAGGTGGAGACTGGCACAATATTTTACACATGAACAAGAAACCAGAAAAAATGTGTCTTCTTGAGCACTTCCCTCTTTATCCTATTTGACTCCTATTACTTAATGCTCCGTTTCAACCCTGTATTACACCTATGTAATGTAACAGGTTACATTAGTCTATAAATAGCATACAGTTTGTTAAAATTTAATCGAATAGCATTCCAAAGATACTTATTTCAGTAATGTGTTCCGTTCCCTCCTGCTAAAATCTTGTCTTTCCACATTTACTCACTGATGTCTCTTATAAAGGCATAATATCATTTTGAAGAGCTCCTAAGTAGCCAAGCAATGCTAATGTTATCGCGTGTGATGTCAGTCGGCACACTAATCGCCATTTGCTTATCCTACACTTCATGGCGATTTTATTGTTTTGTTTTTTTTTTTCTACATTCGTCCGTTATTTATCCCGTTTTTACAGTTGAGTCCATAGTCCTAAAATTCATAAATTGCATGAAAAGTAAACAGTTTAAGGTTACACACGCCCAAGTCTTTTTTGCTATATCACTATACAGTATATTGTTGACTGCCGTCACTCCAGCCCTAATTTTAGTTGGCTCTTACCACTCACCAGTAATGGAGGTAAGCATCTTATCTTAAAATAAAACACAGTACAGTACTTTTGATAGCCCATGAGAAGTATTCACATTAAGCTTTCAGATGTGCCTAAGTCTTCTTCTACTTTATCAATATCGTCAGTACCATTTTTCCTTTTTTTCTTAATAATAATAAAAATGATACAGATGATTCCGACAAAAAGAAAAATGACAACCACAGGAGCGACTATGGCTACAACATTTGGCTCATCATCTCCTTTTGGTGTCGTTTTTGCTGTTGCTGTTGTTGTTGCAGGTGGTGTATAGGAACTTTTTACTAGATGGGGACTTTCCGTCATCGGTGAATCGGTTGAGGTGGCTCCTGCGCTACAAATCGTGTCCGTAATACTCCCACATGGCTTCTCCTGGTACGGAGACCCCTCGAACTTCCCAGTCCCGCACTGGGAACATAAATGACAATTGCCATTTTTCCTGTAGTATGGAGGTTTGCACAGGATGATTGTGTTTGAGCTTCTTGTGCAGTTCTTGGCTATGTACTCCTCTGGCTGCAATGTAAAAGAAGGTCCGTAAACAATTCATTAACAAACATAGATTATAAGATTCTAGCGAAGGTACTAGCAGAAAGACTTAAAGGGGTTCTCCCAAATTTGATCGCTGAAACACAGATGGGATTTATGAAAGGCAGGAAGATACCCACAATACTTAGACAAATTGATGATCTGTTGGAACATGCAAAACAAACTGACCAGATTGGACATCTGCTGGCTGTGGACTACAGTAAATGTTTCGACAGTGTATCACATGAATATCTTTGGTATACCTTTGAAAAATTTGGGTTTGGGGAGAAGCTCACGAAATGGATTAAGCTCCTCATGTCGACAGCAAGAGGATCTGTAAATAATGGTAGATGGATAACCGATTTTTTTCAACATAGGACAGGGCTTAAGACAAGGATGTCCTTGTTCGCCGCTGACCTATTTACTGGTTGCGGAAATGTTAGCCCTTAAAATCAAACAAAGCAAAATCATCAAAGGACTTAAATTAACTTCTCATGCTGGCCCTGTTAAAATACTACAATATGCTGATGATACGACTCTATTCGCAAAAGACGAGATTGATTTCAGAGAGATACTTTCCAAAATAAAATTATTCACACGCTTTTCAGGCCTCAGCCTTAATCACAGTAAATCACAGTTAATGCCCATCAGCGGCAAAACACCAGAAATGCCGAATACGTAAGGCATAACAAGGGCGCAAAAAGTCAAAATTCTAGGTATAACCTTTCAAAATGGGGTATCAGCTGCTGATGCTGAAGAAAACTGGAAAAGTAACTTAGAAACTATAGAGAGACAAATAAAACTATGGTCTAACACTGTTAGACTAACAGAAACCTTTCTATTCATGGCAAGATAATACTTGTTAAGACATTTATGATTTCACAGTGCATTTACGTGATGCAAAGTATCAGCTTACCAGACAACATTCTCACTCAAATAAACCGAAAGTTATTCGCATTCATTTGGCGAAAAAAAAAAATTTCCAACAGGAAAGCCTTTGGAAAGGTAAAACGAAAAACACTGTGTACACCAGACGAGGATGGAGGGCTGAATATGATCGATATGCACAATATGCAGGTCAGTTTTTTTTTTATAAGATGAGCAGTAAACCTTCTTCAAGAGAATGGCATGTGAACAAAACTACCCCAACAAATTTTTTACAGTATGTGGGAGGAAAGAGAGTGTTTGAAATACATCCTGATATAAAAGGACATAAACAGTACATGTATTCTGAAACATATTGGGGCCACGTTTTGGAAAAGAGTGGTCACAACATGGCTTATACACCACGACAAAAAAGAGCGAATCAATGATATAAAAGCATATATTTGGAACGATAAAGATATGAAGTACAAAAATAAAAATTGCTCTATTTTCAACTCTGGACAGCAGCGGGAATCAATTACGTATATCAATTAGAGGAAGGAAGTGGGTTTATTACTTAAGAAAACACAGTTCGACAAATAGGACAATCACCACAACTAATATTTGAATACAATACATTAAAACACGCCTTTTGAAAACTGAAAGACAAACACATGCTTGATACCGCTCCAAAAGTACAGTTCCAAATTAAAGACAAGGATACCCTCAAGGACTTTCTAAGTCCCAAAACCATCAGGAAATTAATTGTTACAAATGCCCAACCATAGCTACACATCAAACTGTTTTGGAAAAAGAAATATGATATTGACATACATAAAGAGCACTGGAATCTGGCCATGAAAGTAACCAAAGAGACCAGAATAAGGAATCTACAATGGAAAATATGACATAACATCTATCTAACAGCTATCCTCCTTCAGAAGATGTCTGTAAAAGACACCAAAATGTGCCAGTATTGCAATGAAATTGATTATCTGGAACACTTCTTTGCAACGTGCAACGTAGTCAAGCCTATGTGGCATGAAACTGAAGCCTTAATAAATTCATGGACTGGAAAAAGGATACAGCTAGAAGAAAGATCTATCCTCTTTGGAATCACAGAATCATGTGAAATCACAGATAAGCATTTATTTTGCTGAAACGAATAAATCATCTTATACTGATTGGCAAAATGCGCATAAGTAAGTTTAAATATGGCGCTGTATCAGGGTGTGATGTAGATATAGGGCATAAAATTTATGGCCCTGAAACTACAGTCCCCGATGTCAAGAGCTACCCGTGAGGAGAAGAAAGGCAGGTTAAAGCGGGAGACTGCCCAGGTAGAGTTTATTTGTTGTGCACTTCAAATGACTCCTGTCTTTTGTTTGGTGTGATAGAATAAGGCCTGACGAAGAGAACTGGCTGCTATGATATAAGGTCTACTCCCACCACTTACACAATATCAGTAACGTATGAGTCTATGACTAACGGCACACTGTGTGCCAAGGAAGAGATTGAGCAGGCTTTGTTTTTCTTTTGCAGAAAAGAAAGGACGGGGTAGTGTGAGGTATAGTTCGATTACATGTAGACTACATGTATTGTGCACCTACAGCTTTGCAAGTGGCCATCATCCATGACATATCAGGCGGTTAAATGAACAGACCGCACTCTAGCCCAGAAATGCCTTGTTATTGTTATCGAGTCGAAAGGAGTCCTAGTAAATGTTTCAGAAAAAGTTGATCTACATGGAAAAAAAAAGACTTAAAATGGTCGTCTTTTTACAATGATTACAGTAATGATTGTGAAGATAACGCAACCGTTGCGCAGGAAAGGATGGGATATCGACTGTGTGTCTTTTGTTTCAAAAAGATCATCAGCTCGGAAATCTTGGAAACATCTTTTAAAAGGTTCAGGATGCGTTCAAAAGAACGTTTGGAAGTCATAAAGCGTGGCCCAACTTCATTCGAGTGTCAGGAAGTCAAAATGCCGTAACACTTGCTAGACAAGGATATCGTCCTCTTAAGATCTTCTGTTGTCTCGCTCTCCCAGTAAGGGAGTTTTATGGGAGTTTCCTCTATGAAATACACAGTGCTTTAGTAGTAGTAGCACTTGTTGATTTGTACGACATACTACCAAAGGTCACAGTCATGGGTGACGAGGTCTTATTTTGGTATTGTAGTGTCGCGTTCTCTAAAAGGAAAACGTAAAAATAATTGTTCTCTAGCGATCCAAAAATAGCCCTATCTTTAGTTCTTCCTCCGGCCGTAACAACGACTTGCTTTCTCTACGTGATATGGTCTTTCCCATTTGCCACTTTTCCATGTTTAGACTGAACTGCTTTGTACATCAAAATGTCAGCCCTAACTTTCTGAATGCAGATCTATAAAAATATTTATTCAGCCACTAACATAATATGCGAGAAATTTGATAAAGAAAATTAGGATCGAAGGGGAAAACATGTGCCAGTCAGGTTATTGCCGACGACGAGCCATCGAGATCTAGGCCTATTAGTGTCTAGCCTAGCCCAAAACGATCGTTCGATGAACTGAGGTTCACCAAAGCTTGAAGAAATAAACAAACCACAGAGACTTATATAATTAAATCTTTTTACGAGATATCTCATATATCATTCGTGATCTATAAACAGTTTCTCTGGCCGCCAAATATTCTTAAACTCGGCACAATAACATATTTGACAAGCAGCTTCCATATTATGAATATACTTGAAGCCTCTGCATGGTGTAAAACAGACACGGTTGACTGACTACAGCGCTCCACGTGGGCTAGCATTATATACTGTGCAAAAAAAGAAACGCATAATTTACTATCCTAATATCGCTGATTTTTTTTCAATACGATATGAATGAGAGGGAAAATGAAGCTTACGCTCAAAAAAATGTTTGCCTTCAACAGACATCAACAGAACAGCGCTGCTGCTGCTGCTGCCGTTGCTGCTGCTTCTGCTGCTGATGATGATATTAATGAATAAGCTTATAGTGGAGAGAAAATGTTGAAAATTTCACACCGGTACTAAAGCACCATTTTCTGGAACCAAAGATTCTCTGTAACGTCCTAATGACGTGTTTGAACAAATCATACTGGTATAGTTTCGACAGAGAATGTAGACAGCGATAATGTAGAGGGATGCCTGGTCAACATATCAGCTCAATTTTTTCTAAAGAAACTCAGCAATATTAGTATCAAACCATATGAAGTTTAAGCCAAGAATTAATTTTCAGACGAGAATTTTCGGTTTATCTTTCGATTTTGGAGAACAGTACAAATAAGAGTGTTTATAGATTACTTGTATTTTATTTATATTTAACTGACAAGCCATCAGCTGTAAAATTTATTTTAATTCAAAGTGACATTATAGTTGCTTTCTTCCCAATTAAGTTATATCAACCGACAGACAGACAGACAGACAGACAGACAGACAGACAGATAAACAGGCAGGCAGGCAGGCAAGCAGGCAGGGAAGGAGGCAGTCAGTCAGGCAGCATGATTATTTATTTCCATATAGTTTAGATACAATACTCCATATATTATATCATATTTATAAGGAAACTCAAACTGTAATATGGCTTTACAATGGANCACGTTGTCTTTTTGCTATGGGTTATGACTGAGGTGTATACTTACTTTTGATCGTGAGTATATATATATATATATATATATATATGCGCGTGTGTGTGTGTGTGTGAATGGTGAGTACATACCACATTGTGAAGAGTGAACAAAGAGTAGGAAAGGAAAAAAGTAATGAAAGTGTAACACAGACATATTTTGTGACCGAAGAGTGAACATATGATGAGAACGATAATAAATATATAATGAAAACGGAGCATACTTGTAACTCTTTTGCCTCCAAACAATCTTTGCATGTGCTGTCGCTATGAACACGTTGGTCCTGGTATTGATTTGGGGGGCATTCTTCACATAGGCCTCCAATGAGTTTTTGGCCTTCTTCACAGGTATAATATTTAGTAGACCATGCCATGGATATCACCAAGGAGGCGAGAATGGTATAGCTGACGAGGAAGGTATGCATTTTCCCCAGTCTGCCTGAGAGGAAGAAGAAAAAAAAAAAGGACAAGAAAAAAAATTATGCAAATTCATGTGAAGGGTATTATCATGCGCATCAAATAATCAGTTGTGTTACTGTATCTGGTTGATCACTATTGGGGGGGAAACGGGGGGGGGNAGGGGCGAGCAGGGAGTGTGATTTGAGAGAGAGATTACAGCAGTAGTGTCATGATTTGTGCGTTAATCTAATTCTTGAAAGCCTGGGTGTCAGCCAGATGAGACAGTGGTAGATGAGTAGCAATAGTGTACATGAGGAACATGTATGCATCTTTGCAGTGGATTGTACTCGTGTTGTATTGTACTGTATTATGTTGGCCTATAGCCTAATAAAACCTTTGAACGACCACAATGCGCGTAATCGCGTCGCTCGCTTTATCGTAATGTTTCGCAGATTGCTGTGTCTTGCTATAAAAGTCGATAATAATGTTATGGCTCCTCTTAGCAGCTTTCTCCATGCCCGATAACAAACTGCTCGTCTTCATTACTTATTCTGCTCAAATACACCATTGCCTATGCTCCTATGGAGTTGCAATAGAACGAATTCACAATGTAAAGTAAATAACTAAGAATGCCCACTCCAAATCACTTGCTTCGCTCACGTCTCAGGAATTTGTTGCATCAGTGACATAATAACATGCACTATTAAACATAATATACAGTACTACATAATATATTTAGCTGCGGGTAATTTCCACTGAATCCCAATGAGAGAGCGAAAGAGTGTGTGTGTGTGTGTGGGTGTGTGTTTGTGTGACAGAGAGAGAAGGAGAGAGAGTGAGAGAGAAAGCGTGTGCGTGTGCGTAAGAGAAAGAGTATGAGAGTATATATATATACATATGNTATATTATATATATATATATATATATATATATATATATATATATATATATATATATATATATATATATATATGCGCACACACATATATATATATATATTTACAGCTGTATATATATGTGTGTGCGTGTGTGTGTGTGTGTTTGTGTGTGTGTGTTTATGTATGTGTATATGGTGTATATGTGTGTGTGTATGTGTGTGTATGTATGTGTATGCGCTGCGCGTGCGAGAGAGAGTGAGAGTAAGAGAGTGTGTTTGTGTGTGTGTGTGCATGAGAGAGAGAGAGAGAGAGAGAGAGAGAGAGAGAGAGAGAGAGAGTGTGTGTGTGTGTGTATGCGTGTGTGTGTGTGTGTGTGTGTGTGTGTGTGTGTGTGTGTGTGTGTGTGTGTGTGGAATGTGTTGCACTGTGCGATAGCATCAACATCATGCACCCATTGGATTATATTGTCTATGGGATTTGGCGTGAATATAGATTTTAAGATAATGCGCTGTAATTAACATACCGTAGCAAACTTTTCAGTTTTCATAACGCTTACAGTCAAACAGAGAACACCTTGATACCACTTTTCAAGTGCGTATAAAGTACACTTATGGTGTGATACGGTGTGAAACATGAAATCTCGTGAACTGTTTTTCCAGGCGCAACCGATTCAGCAGGCAGCACAAAAAAGACATGTCAAATTTTTTAAAGCGTTTAGAAGAAATCACCGAAAAAATAAATGCAGCCCCACTCCTTGTTATACTAACAGGCTGGCTATTCGCCTCACCTGATGAGCCTATGCACCGATATGCACTTTAAACCCCAGCCTCGCCGGATGGCCTCCGATGGATGACGTAGACAGTTATTGGACATAGTCGCGCATCGATTTTCAGGCGCGCAGCCCACACTTCCTGCTACCAAACAAACAAAATTGCGAAGGGTGTGGAAGGGACGAAGAAAAATTATTTCATCCTGGGTAAAGAGAAAAAAAAATCAGATCTTGGTCGTCGTATCAGTAACAAGTTCTTATTAGGCCCTCGATCCATACTGATGGCCAGGTGAAGGTTAATTAAGCGGCGAACAGTGGCGGCTCTATTCACTGGGCAACGTGGACAAAGCCCACCTAACAGTTTCTCAGTGAATAAACAAGACATAATACACATTCATATGATATAGTCCTCTACCTTAGGCTGCAAACGGAGTGCCTTCACATTCCCCTCGTTTTCCCCTTCGTGATTTTGGGACAGGTAGAAATCGAGGTCGATATCCAATCGGAGTGCACCTGTTTCACTTTCCATTTTGGATCCACATTCCGAGGTGGAAGTTCTGTGTGTGTTGGCGATACAACTCTTGTTGTCCTTCTTATTAAAGAAATGACACGTCGCCATTATAGAAGACAGAATTATTGAATCCACGGTATATTTCAGAAATGGGAACGTTATGGCGAATATTATCATTTGCTTGCTGAAGTTTTAAATGATGAAGACAAATGAGTCTCATATATAAGGATGAAGCCATCCACATTTTGTTTGCTTCTAGAATTGGTTGGACCCTCCATTGAAAAGCGGACAACAAACTTTAGAACGCCCTTGTCTCTGAGAGAACGCTAGGTCTAGATCTAGACTCTAGTCTAGGCTAGAGTGTGTCGACCACTTGATTTGTTGAGGCAAAAAACGGGAAAAAATTTCATGCAGCGCTAAAACTCAAATCTTCACGAAACCGATGTGAAAGTAAGGGGAAAGTGAATGGGTGCCATTCCGTCGCCGACTGAAGATGATAATAGATCTCCCGTCACAGTTTCACAGTGAAAGCAGGTTTCACAAAGAAAAGGAGGGGAATGTGAAGGCACTCTGTTTGCAGCCTTATTGAGACATTTCATGACAACGTTCTCACTCTTCTAGTTTTGGCCAGACAGCTGTGAAAATGACTTTTATTGAAAACGGTTGGGCTGTTGTATTTTTTTTTTT
>JAWQUT010000293.1:650812-668967 GCA_033807755.1 Ellobium chinense | reverse complement strand
CCCCCCCCCAATTGATGGTCGGGTCATATAAGTCCCGATTACTTTTACAGAGTCACTGGTGATCGTGTACGACCTGATAACTTTTAAGAGCCATTAGTGCATTTTGACATGATGAACTCCAAGAACATTCATGCTAAAGGGTCATAAGGCTCCACTTGGAGTTCGGAACCAACTGTCATGGAGGCCGTGCTTGCAGCGCACCATGGATCACCTGCTGGCCCTGAGAGACAAGAAAGGACAATTTCTGTATAGCAAACCTAGAGGTCAGGCAATTGTTGGGTTTATAATTACCATCGCCTCAGCTATAGGACTTGCAGAGGACCTACTGACATCTAGGAGAATGAAATGCTTGATGACGAGATGTATTTCAGCAAGGTAAGAAATAAAATGCATGACTGATCAATTTACAAAACCATCATTTTTATTTAGAAAGAAGAATCATCCTCTTACCAGGATATTGATTATTTACTTCAGCTGTTTCTTACACCGTCATACATAGAGATTGCTTAAATTTGCAAAATAGTTCGAAACAACTACTGTTCCTTCTCACATTGCAATAAACGAATACTTTCTTACTGATCAGGAAAATAACTATTCATTGATGGTTAGTGATGAGGTAAAGAAGGATTATAAACAGTTACTCTTATAAAACTTTCTGTAGAGGGGTGGGCAGAGCTATACCATTGTTTCATGTGATACATGTGTTAACAACATCAGTACTGCATAATATGTGTAAAAAATTTAAAAGGAGTATTTGTCCTTCATGTGGTGACTGTATATTGTTGAACTTACTCATCATTACTGTAAACTGTTGATTAACCCCCAACATCCCTTCCNATTTTCGTCCTCCCGGAAAAAAAAAAAAAAATCTTATATTTTATTGTCTTCAATGTGACATGGATGGTGTCTCAACTAATTTGTTAATCGCAAAATCAACATCCCCTGATGGATTTATATATAACACATCCTTTATGTAAAGTCTCTTCCACATCTACCATTCAGTCGAACAAGACAGTTGGCGTTTAAAGTGCACTAGTTTTTGCTCGTTTGTTGTTCTTTAATTCCACATTTCATTTTTTTTTTTGTGCATATGATTGCATCAAGTTTCAATTTATTTCAGATTTAGGCCCTGGGCAAGACACTAGAGAGAAAGAAAGAAAGAGAGAGATAGAAAAGAAAGAACGAAAGAAAGGTATAAGCAAGTTTGAAATCCTCAAACAATTTATTCGTGGAGGTGAGGCTGGCTAGTATCATTCATCCATCCATCCATCCATCCATCTATCCATCTAGCTAGCGAGCCAGCCACTTGACCAGCCAGCTAACCAGCCATCCTCTTTGAAGTTTTTAAGGTAAAAAAAAAAAAAATTAAAGTAGCATCGTCCCTCTCGGCAACCTGTAGTCTAGTACTTAAGAGGAAAAAGAGTAGGAAAGGAAATACTATCGCATTGACTTTCCAAATCCTGTTTGGCGTCCGCGGTCTCGTTGTTGTTGTTGTTGTTGTTGTTGTTGTTGTTGTTGTTGTTGTTGTTGTTGTTGTTCATCTTCTTCTTCTTCTTCTTCTTCTTCTTCTTCTTCTTCTTCTTGTGCTGTTGCTGCCGCTGCTTCTTCTTCTTTTCTTATTTTGCTGGCCACAATGAGCACTTCGCAAAACGCGCATTCATACAACTCTGTCATCTAGAGTAAAATTTTGCTAAGAACAAGACCCTAAGATGTAAAGAGGGACCGTTATTTCACAAGCATCATAAAAATACAGTTTCATGTGAATAAGCACCGAAACACATTATACGCGACTATCTAATCACCTAAATATGTGAAATTTCACCGCAAATTCTGAAAATATCCGGGTATTTCGCTTTAATTTGTGTCCGTTCGATCTTTGATTTATTGCCGCTTATTACAAAGTACTTGGATATGGTTTGAATTCTATTTATATAGCCGACTTTCGAAAGTGTCTAAAATCCTTGACCTGCCGCCTCACGGAGGAAAATGCGTGCGTTAAAACATCAGGAATGCCTCTGCTAATAGCGTATGAACTCTTGATCGTTAATAGATGTTGGTTATTTAAAATACACACAACAAAAACTGCAGTTAAGTAGATAGATATCTTCCCAAGTATGTGGCAAACTGTGAAGTTTTCATAGCTTGCCCAAGATTCATTCCCTAGTGGGAGACGGAGATATTCCTTCATGTCCTTTCGATCAACAGTGTCCAGCTGTGTAGTATCTGCAACTACACAAAAGATTGTTTCTTTGCTTCACGTGTCCCACCCATCTGATCCCTGGCTGCGTTTTTCTTCGATGAGTCATAAAAGTATATTTTGCTCTCCCCTCACCCACCCACTACTCCCCGCACACAAAAAAAAACAACCCTCTTGCATGTTCCACCCCGAACTATCGAAACCACGACATACCATCGAACCGGGCAATCGATCGAGACATGCCAGAAGGCGAAAATGGTTACATTACATTTGAGCGAAACAGGGCACGTTTGAGCAAAAACAGATTTTCATGTGAGCAAACTTTAATCTTACCTCTTCACTCAGCCAGAAGTCTTTATTCCATTAGGACTTTTTACGGTATTCTTCTGTTGCTCCCTGACCACCAATTTGGAGGTGGAAGAGTATCGGCCAAGATATAATATTCTTAAAAGAATGGTCACATATTCACATTTTAAAAGTGTTCTTAAAACTATGTACAGTTGTCAGTATCGATCTACACATTACAGTCTCACTGGCTGGTATCTTTGGCTCATCTTCTGGACGAATTCTGAGCCTGTGATCTCACCATTGCTGAACTTTGAATGAATGAATCTTAAACGTCGTCGCCAATGACTCAATGACTTAAATACGACGTCAATATTTATTCGCACTAAATAGAGATTTAGAGTCAGTCTTGACTTATGCACAGAAATACTGTTACCGTATCTCCTAAAAAGTAAAAGTCAGCCACGATGACAAATTAATTTGCTCATTCGTAACAATGCAAATTTGCTCAAAATCTGGTTTTGCGCAAATGTGCTTCTTCTACCGCGAAAATATGGTTCGATAATTTTTGCTCTTTTATTATTATTAGTTAGTGGCAGCTCGTCGCCAGCAAACAACAGTCGACACGCAACCAGTGGGAAGCTGTGAGTGTGAACCGTGCGCTATGACTACCAATGTGTTAACTTCTCTGATAGTCAGCAAGACCGTTAGCCCTCCACCCCCATACAATGCACCCCCTTGCCATGCCATACCATCCTATCACATTATTATTCCTTCCCTTTCCCGTCCTATTATTTAAATACTAACTGAGAATCCAGCCCTGCCGGGTAAGGGGAGGGGTAGGAGGAGGGAGGGAA
This sequence comes from Ellobium chinense, assembly GCA_033807755.1. NCBI lineage: Eukaryota > Metazoa > Mollusca > Gastropoda > Ellobiida > Ellobiidae > Ellobium > Ellobium chinense. Next base: position 665,628 of record JAWQUT010000293.1, on the reverse strand, counting down.
TGACCAAATTTACACTGAACAATTTTTTCATTGTGTGTATTCGTGTCTCTCCATCTCCTCCTATCGCCTCGGTATAACACGACTTATCAATTCAGATTACACAGTAACATATGGATGGTCAGACATTGATAATGCATGGCAGTACAGAAACAGAACAATGTAACCACTCATAGACAAAACAACATAACTGCATATATACTCATATAGGAAACAACATAACTGAATAATTATATACTCATGTAACTGCATATGCATTAAGTGAAGGAAATGAAAATGAGGAACAAAATGAAATGGTAATATTAATAAACAAAAGATGGTAATAACATTTTGGTGTGATTGCGGAGTAAATGTTGCGTAATGATAATATGATCGAAAGTTCAGGAGATCAGGATGACTTTACAAAAACTGGCAAGGTTTTCGTTCCCGCGCTCGCAAATAATTTTGATGATGTCATCCGCTTCAGTTTTGTTCAGTTCAACGTTAGATTCGTTCTGGCTGAGTCACTCTAGCCGTATTTTAAGACGCGCCTCGTCCCAAATGGCGGCTGGCTGTCGGCGACAGGCTTCATGCCTGGGTTAAAACCCTATTTTACACTTGGGGTCTGACAGACCCCAGACACCTACTCGTTCTGTCATAACTTTGTTAAATATCAATATTCTTTCACAAGCTTTTACAAGTGCCTCAAGAACGTTTTTTCCTAACAGCACATATCATTATTTTTACTCAAATGTTGGAAATGTGCTCACGTTGGCATGTTACTTTTAAATTTAACCACCCAAACTGCACTTCAGGGGGTCTGACATATCCCCTACTTCCAAAGAGAACTAAATGTTGAACATCCCATTTTACATTCGGGGGGTCTACCAAACCCCCTGCTCTCAATGAGTGTAAACTTAAACTGTTGAAAGTCACATTTAACATGCGGGTGGCCTATCAGACTCACACAGATTGCAATGTCCAAATACTAATAATCGGATTCAGTGGTTCATTACTTGGACACTTCCACACAAAATGGAGGCTATGAAAGCTGCATTTAGTCATGAGGGGTGAGTACAACAAACTCAGACTTGTTGATGTATGACTGGATATTATGGTCAGTTACTAAAGACTATAGCCTACTTTTAACCCATGCGGCGGTGATCGACTTTGGTTACTTACTCCGGTGATCGGGTCTTATAAGACCCGATCACTCACAAAGACCCACTGGTGATGGGGTCTTATAATATGACCCGATAACTTTTATGAGGAAATGGCGATCGGGGTCTTATAAAATCCGAGTATGATGTCTACAAAACTGTAATCTGAGCGCACATTGTAGTTTTTTCGAGCCTTTTAGACTATTTGATAAAATTGTAGTTGCATCCAGACTAGCAAAGTTTAATGTTTTGTCCTTTTTTTGAGGAAGAAGGTTGGGTAAATATTAGATTACCTATCATTTATCCAACTGTAAGCTTAAATTACTGTAGGTAGGCCCATGTTTTGTTCTCATTTAACTGTTTATGCCTGGAGGATACTTACAAAAAAGTGGACTTCGAGACTCTTTGGTAGACCGCAATATCAATATATATGGACTGTGGTACATGGCTTGTGAACTGGATCGCAGCTGCTCTGATGGAGAGAAAAGTTCCCCTTCTATTGGGATCATGGACGTCTTAACCCATATATACAGTACACATATAAACGAACAGACAGGGTGTTCGGCAGAATGTTCTACAATGGTTTGATCCGACTTGTATGGTAGGGAAGCTCCAGATATTTATGATTACCTATAGGACGGTACTGGCCTGTAACTGTATCTTTCTCATCTTTCCCTAGTTTCTATTGATTTTTTTTCTCTCTTCCTTCCTTCCTTTTTTTTAACATCCTTGATTCCGTCTCCACCTTTCCTACCATCTCTCCTCCTGTGTTTTTTTCTTTAATTCTTACCGTCATGTACGTTATTTTGTCATTTTTCCTTCGTTAACTCTTGTCCTTCTGTCACTCCCTCGCTTCATGCTGTCATGCATTTATTTGTTTCTTTATTTATTCATCACTCTGTTTTCTCAGCTTTCTTTACTCCCTTCATTACTTGATTAATTTACGCTGCCATCATTTACGTACACGGTCATCTTATGATTCCACATTTAAATCTAAGTATGTAGTGTGTGAACTGCTTGAAAATTAAGCAAATTTCCCATGATTTTAACAGAAGGTTATTTATGCAAAGGGAAATTGTTCTGTATACAAAGTTTCAGGGGCAAGATAATTTCAGGGATAATATAATTAAGTATTGATATAACACCCATGTAAAAGGTCCGAAAATCCAGAAAGTTGAATTCACCATAAAGACGGATGTATCACGGCACTTGGACTGTAGACTCTCTGAAGAAAGCGGAGAGAGTTGAAGAAAGTCAGAGAATGGGAAGAAAAGTTATGAAGGGAGACTCAGGAGGCTGAGTAATGAGAGAAAAAAAGAGGTGGGAAGGAGAATCAGTCTGAAAGAAAGTGAAAGAGTTAAATGTAAACTGTGTTTTTGGGCCCGGATAAGGGAGGAGGCCACCAGCGAAAGAGAGAGAGAGAGAGAGAGAGAGAGAGAGAGAGAGAGAGAAATGTGAGAGAGAGAGAGAGAGATGGGATGGTACGGGACGGGACACCATATTCTTATATTGTTCTTAACTACAAGATACCCCTGTCCAGTTAATAGAATGTAGCAGTTTTGCGTTTGGTTGCTTGTGAATATGGCAAACTGTTAAGCGTGCAACCCTTTAAATATAAGGAGGGGCGGCGATGAGGGTAGTAATAACAAGCTCTGCCTGGTGGGTCCCCTCTCTTTTTAACACCCATTAGTGTCATTAACTTACTGTGCAGTCCCAGTTTTTGGGATTTCCCCCTTCTACCCTCTCTCAGATTTGCCTGTCTTAGACATAGTAATGTACAGCCATAAATCGATCTAGACAACTGAAGTAAAATTATTACATACACAGTGATTTTAAGTACAGTATTACTTCACATGTATCTCAATCTTCGCTGTTCGTAATGACAGGAGCGTCGGTAAACTAAACAAGGCAAATTTTGGCTTAGGGTCAAAAGAAAGAAAGGTTCTTTATGTCAGTGCCCTCTAATATAATAAACAGTGAACATAAGCCTTGGGTTAAATGAGCTCTGTTGAAACCCGTTTTAAAACGGTTGATCAGTCCCTGATGTATCGTTATACGGTACTCCGTTGTTTTTCGCTTTGGTGCACTGACTTCCACTTTTTCGGTCCATCGCATTGGTGTGCCGGGAGCAGCGGCGAGCTTGACATTCGCGGTGTGATTGGCAGAGCTTTGTGGGTGGAGCTAAGGTGCAGGCTGTGCATCCCGCTTGCCAGTCCGTAGTCGCGGGTTTACGTCGCATACCGTGAACGACTGTAGAGAGGTGACTTTCATGATATCAAATTTCTCAGCGGAAGGCAGTTAGTGGCAGGGATAAGCCAAACGGTAAGCCATGTCTTCTTCATTGTGATTTTTACTGTCATGTTTAGCGTTAACAAAAGTAAGTGTCATAATAAGATGAAGGCCTTAGCTTCTCTAACCACAGCACCGATTCCATGACTTGTCTACGACTAAATGAACTGTATCATCTGTGCTGTCGTTAGAGAAAGCCCGCGGGTTTACGATGGCCTTCTCTAACCACAGCACCGATTCCATGACTTGTCTACGACTAAATGAACTGTATCATCGGTGCTGTCGTTAGAGATAGCCATAATTGCATTTTCGTAATCAGCGTATCAAAAATTAACAATGCCTACGCGAACATGACTCGATTTATTTCTTTATTTTCAAGGAGAAAAAATGCAGTAAGTAAAATTTCATACACTGTTTCACACTAGATCTAGCTTTGTACGTGTGCATTGCATCTATACTGCAGCATTGAATTCTGCAACAGCAACGCGGTCGAAGTGAAGTATTCTTTGGTTCATTGAAATTTATGGATCTCATGAATGTCATTAGAGGGAAGAATCGAACGATTACGTGAACAAGCCGTTAATGACTGATTGTTATAAAGAGATTTCTCGCCAAAAGATGGGAAGCTGTATGGGACATAGGTATAGAGGGGACATGCCTTCTTCATTATTATTTTTATTGTTATGTTTATCGACCTCTACATAAAAGTTAGTCTCATAATTTGATGACTATAATATTTCATGGGGACTTTGTTGGTTATTCTGCTATGTTCTACCGCTTTCTCAACCTTACACCTTGTCCGAAATTCGAAAAATGAATGTGTCGACGGCACATTCCAGCCCTAGTCCAGTCAAGCCTATAAATCCATTAAATCTGATAAATGATTAAGCACGAATCTTGAATAAATATAAATACGTAAAAGCCTGTGGAAGCAAGAAATATTCACTCTTAAGGTCTTTAGTTAGAGTACTATTAGATATGGTGTACGGCCTAGACTGAATGTATTACTTACGCACCAGAAATTACCATAAAAATCGAAGACTTATCATGTGTAGATATGAGTCTTAATTTCATCTAAGAAATGTTAATTTGATCAAGAAAAAGAACACTCTGATCTTACATCCTAATATCAGCCACAGAAGAGAGACACTCGACACTCAAGGTTATGTTGCCCACATGCAAAATAGAGAACACGAAGATAAAGAAATGTCTATATAAGCCTCGACACAGGTAATAGGATGGCTTGAGACTGTGATTCTACATATGAATTTCGCTTTACAAAATCTCAAAACTTTCTTCTGGTACAATGAAAATATAGGCGAACTTAAAAAAACTCTTGACAGATAAGAGAGCAAGGTTATCATGAACTTGTTAATTTTGAGACAGGGCCAGCCAAAGTTGTTTAAAACGACACCAAAGTAACAACTTGCGTCTCTCTTCGAAAGGACCTGAAGAAAGTAGGAGAATCTAATTTATCAGGTGCAGGGCATGATAACATATATGTATGAACCCAAACTTTTATATTTCTATACATTAATGTTTCTCAGAGACTGAAAAGTACCTACTAGACAAAGCACACCCTCGCTTATAATACGCCTAGACACACACATATTCGCTGACCTGCTGACTGTGTATCAGATGGACCTGTTTCGTGTAGACGGAAGTGGCCTGATTCTATTGGCAACGAGCAAAATAAATAACACACACACACACACACACACACACACACACACACACACACACACACACAATGAAAGGATAAAGAAATTCAAGCTTCCAAACCATATGTATGATGTCTTGAGATTGTGATGCATGCTTTCAAACTTACATACCATACCGATTTTGCTTCAAAAAATGCCCAAATCCCTCTTTTATATATATTGATATAGATATAGATATATAGATATATAAAAATTGGCATATTTGTCCCATGCGGACACTATCTATAACGCAAAAATTTGTGACTTCACGAGGCTTTTTAATTCTTGTTTTCTATGAACTGTGTGATTATTGCAAGACGGGTAAAGCTATCTCACCCTGTTTACTGTGTTAAAAGGCCTAAAAGATTAAGTACTGTAGTTTGATTTACAGCCAAATGGGACCCATTTATAACTTAATGCGGGATACAAAAGCTTATATTATAGCCAAACGTGAAGGAAAAAAGCTGGCATCTTCTTAAATATAAACCATGTCAATCGCTCGAGTGAATCAAGTCAAACTGACGAGGGCCTGAAACTGAAAGTGAATTTGCTGTTAACAGTATTTCCATATGAAAGTAATAAAGAAGTTGAAATAAGAGAACAGATGTAGATAAAATTGAAATATTATGGATACATTTTTTTTTGCTTGTTTGTTAAATCTTCCTCACTCATAAACAAACAAACAAACAACAACAACAAAAACTGCCCGCAGTAAGGATCGAACATCGAACCCTAAGTTATCAGGCCAAGTGTTTTAACCATTAAACCCGGAGCCATTGGAGTTCAGTAAACTTCACGGAGCTTGAAAACTAGACTATGCTACTTAACGAGCAGTGAGTAACGCCTCAGCTGCTATTATTTTCACCCGCACCTGTTACAAGTAACAAGAATACACTACAGAGATAATAAACAGATTCGCGGACTGGAAGTGACATAATATGCAATGTTTGATCACGAACTCGCATTGCTAAAGTTTGACATCCTAATAATGTAAATGTAGGTCTAGATCTTGTCTAATCTTCCTAGTTGAGTACACCGATGGCCGAGAAAGGAAGTGAGGGGAAGATGGTTTGGGGATCAGGGCATATACTGAAGAACGGCTATACTTATCAGAATGTACACTGATTCAGTGGACTACTGATCAGAGGGTATACTGATCAGGGGGCTCACTGATCAGGGTTATATTGATCAGTATACTGATCAGAGGGTATACTGATCAGGGGGTCTACTGATCAGAGATGTGGTTTTGTATATAAACAAAGATAATCAAAGGCAATGGTTTGAGATTTAGCACTGCTTTAATATTTAATCACAACACACACAGAAATAGTTTTCTAGCTTTCTTCACAAGACGGAGATACTGCCACAAGGAGGGCAAACATCCCACTGATTCATTCTTGTTCGAAACTTAGTACTTATTCCTTAGAGACGGTAGACGACCACAAACAGGCAACATACATCAATATTTTAGTGTCAGTCCTACCCTACAGTTAATACTTAACTTAGCGAGTGAACTCCCCTGGCCTAACTCAAAGCTGTCACATGCACCCGATGGTCTTAGAGATGGAGTAAAAGTTAGACCATAAAACCACAGTTGAGCACCGTGAGACTTCCACAACATAACACACGTTTGGACGAAGTCTTGGACCCAGAGGCTGGACACTAAGCAACATTTACAAGCAATGTGTAGACAGACACCACATCCTCCCCCTTTTAAAATTGTTTTTCACATATATGGATATCTCTGTGATGGAACGTGCAAGAGGTACATGTCTCATCTTGACGACAAAGTAGGCTTTGCGTCGTCGGTCAGCTGAATGATGTGACCATAGTCCGGAAATGTGCCCATCTGTGGAGATAACAGTGTAGGGTAGTCGGTGACAACGTGGGCGTACCTATCAGCAATCACCGAACATACATTAGCGTTGCCACTATCAATGCACAACTGCAGTCCTTTGATAAGGTTCAGGCCTATGATAGCATCACAGGCTGGTGGCAGAGTATGAAATCTGCACAGACTTGTCGACCCTGGAAACGTATTGTGGTCATGAAACGACTAAGTAATTGACCTTTGACGATAGACTTATCAAAGTTACGTAGACTAACTAAACAGAAGGTAGTAGTGGCAGATGCTTGAAATAACGATCATATTGTTCTCTCGTGACACCAGAAATCTGCGCACCAGTGTCGATGTTAGCAGTAATAGGAACATACTGCTTGCCACTTTGCAGTTCAATAGTAAATTGAAAAGACTGTTCGGACTCACATCTACGAGTCTGTTGGATAACGGGAAGAGACACTACGTTGACACGCTGATTCACCTTAGACCGTGCAGTACCAGCTGGTGGGGCTTTGCGGGACCTGCAACTTCACTGAAAACGTCCTTCCTTACCGCACTTGCGAACGTCCTGACTTCTTGCTGGACACTTAGGATCACGCGCGAAGTGACCCTTATACCCGCAGTTGCTGCAGAGTAGACTCGTCGTCGTGAGTTGGGGTGACCTATTCTTGTTTCCCTGTTGGCGTACCGCTGCTACTGCCATCGGGTGTGCTATCATGGCATTAGCTCTGTGGAGGGCCATTTCATCTGCCTGCATGATTCTAGTCACCTCATCGAGATTGATAGAGGGCAGTGCCAGGAACTTCTTCTGAGTATCCCTATAGCAGCAACCACATACAAGACGAATAGGAAGATAGTGGTTCTCACGGCCTCCAAAATCACAGTCCGCCATGAGGGAACGGAGGACTGTGATATATTCTTGCGTCGTCGCAGAAGGTCCTTGCTGTCGCCTTTCGAAGTCGAAATAGCCCTGAAATGGGTCGACGGGCCTAACAAAGACATCTTTCAGGGCCTTGACAAAGTCCGCGTGCGACGTGGTGGTGATGTTTTTCGCAGCAGTTTGGGCGGAAAATATTCTCACACCCTCTAAGCCAAGAATGGAGAACAACAAGCGGTTTCGTTCCTGGTCAGTTAATCTTGTCCTCACCTTTCGTAGAATTAAGAAGAAAAATGTAATTGTCGAAAATAATGATCCACTTCTTGAAGGGGAGTATCGGATCACCAAGTTGAAGCAGGGAGTCCCTTGGTAAGTGTTTATGTACATCAGCCATAATTGGAGAATATAGGTTTTAATCCTCGTCGCCAATTGTGGTGTTGTATGTAAGCGAAGATTATCAAAGCCAATGGTTTGAACTTTTATCACTGTTTAATATTTAATCACAACACACATAGAAATAGTTTTCTAGTTTTCTTCACAAGACGGAGATACTGACACAAGGAGGGCAAACATCCAACTGATTCATTCTTGTTCAAAACTTAGTAGTTATTCCCTAGAGACGGTAGACGACCACAAATAAGCAAAATATATCAATATCTTAATGTCAGTCCTAACCTACAGTTAATACTCAACTTAGCGAATGAACCTCCCATGTCTCTACTCAAGACTGTCACATGCACCTGATGATCTTAGAGATGGAGTAAAAGAGAACATAAAACCACAGTCCAGCAACGTGAGACTTCCACTATAACGCAACTTGGGACAAAGACTTGAACGCAGAGGCTCGACACTAAGCGACATTTACAAGCAATATTCAGACAGACACCACAAGAGGGGGTTTACTGATCAGGGGGTGTATTGATTAGGGGGTATACTGATCAGAGAGTATACTGGTTAGGGGGTATTCTGATCAGGGGGTTCATTGATCAGGGGATCTATTGATCAGAGGGTATACTGATCAGAGGGCATGCTGATTAAGGGGTATACTGATCAGGGAGTATACTGATCAAGGGATATACTGTTCAGGGGGCATACTGACCAGGAAGACGTACTGAATAGGGGGTATACTGATCAGGGAACATATTGATAAGGGAATGGTATATTGGTTAGGGGATATACTGGTTAGGAGTATGCTGATCAGGGGTATACTGATTAGTGGGTATACTGATCATGGGGTACACTGAATGATGAATGCTCTTTAGGCCTCGATTTGTTTGTTTGTTTGGTTTTTTTTTTTTCATATAAATTTATGGTTGAAATTAAATCTTCTATAGAAAATGAAATTTAAAACTGAATTGAATTTTCACACTCCTCAGTGCGAATGTTCCACCCATCAGTCTATTCGTCACAAAAGATTAGTTCTATGTAGGTCCAGGGGCGTAGCGTCCATGTAATCTATGAATCTGAGATTACCAAGTTCATAATAGCCATTATACATTCATTATATAGTTTCCATCTAATACAATTTTACTAATACTAAGTGCTTTCTAACAATGTTCAAATACAGTGAAACCTCGCTATACCGCCACCCGTTATACCGCCATTCCCGCATACCGCCAGCTTTTCGCCGTGGAANATTTACAAGCGTTGGCGTACAATCTTGTCAACACTACTTGAGTTTTTTGCAGTACTAATCTGTGACCCGGTACTCGTCTCGCAGATTCTCCAGCCCCATACGCACAGTGTATTGCATTCGAAGGAAACGTCAATAGAAAAATCATTTTAAAAAAGAGGTCAGCAATCTGAGAGAAAAAAATTGATTATCCTCTACGCAGACTGCATTCCCATCCCACTCCCCCCCACTTTTTTTTTTTTGACGTGCCGCGAACGACGTCAAGAACTCAGTTGCCAGTCTTTATCAAACGGGAGCCAAATCACAACCGAAAAAGTACCAAAATATAGCACCGAACGGCGGCCTGGGTCAAGATTTGACATAAGATCAGAAATTAATGACGACTTATGTTTTTAATAGATATGCACTGGTATTATACTTATCATAAACATTTCTATTTCTAGAGATATTAGAACAATGTAAGATCTGACCTATAAATGGAAACATTTTTTAGATTGATCCTTAATTCGTGCTCATCTGGAGACAGAAGTACCGGCCGGTACCAAGCAGTTCAATAGAAGTACACGTAAACTAAAAGAGTTTCTAAACGAAATTAGTACCGTAACTATTGATGTACAGTCTGTTAGAGTTAAAAAGGAACCAAAGAGCCAATCAGTTATTTGAGAACTACGTACTTTAAATATAGCCAAAAATCTGATAATTGGTTCCGAGAGAACCAAATTTGGCAACCCTGTTCCAGAGTTTTTTCTTCCTTTTATTTTTCCCCCGAGGACTAGAGAAAACGGCACCGTAAACATTAAAATATTGTATTGCAGAGCTCATGGTGATCACAATAGCATTAGTTCATTTTGCTGAAACATGAATACTTTCTAAGACCATTAACTTTACAGCTTCTTTTAGTGGGAGCAAGAAAAGAGACCTCAATACCTTTTACATTAAGTGTCTCGTCCTGCACTGTTTGATTGGTGTCAACGCTTCTTGACGACAGCTTTATTATGAAACTGTACATGATATTTTTACAGTATTTTGAATATCGTACTTTGAGGTGACGGTCTTGAGGGAGACTGGAAGCTTTTTTTTTTTTTTTGTGTGTCTTATTTTTACACGAATACCGACTGGGTTTAGGCGAATTTGCGGGTGTATTTGTTTTGCAATCGAAGAAAGCCATGGATCAGTCAAGAAGTTAGCAGTCTGATGTAAGTGATATGGATGCTCAGTAAGATAATTTATAAAGACATGACTGTGGGAAAGAAATTTATAAACAATACAAACATTATGAGCAAACAAAAAATAAATGTATCTATATCTTACCCCTCCCCCTCTTTCTCNTTCCCCCCAATGCTGGTTAGATGTAAGTGCTAGATTACCAAACAAAATCACCCTCGCTACGCCCCTGTGTGGGTCAGTTTTAATAACTTTTTTTATGGTGAGAATTGTTGTTGATGTAGTCGTTTTTGTTGCAGTTGCTTATGTTTTGTTGTTGTTGTTGGGGAAATACCCTCACCTTATAATAAATTATGACATGAAAAAAAAATACATGTACAGAATGTACTTGAGTAGACAAAGGAAAATGTTTCAGATTGGTCATGGAGGATATTCCATGAGTCAGAAGTAGCTACACATTAAATTTGCACTGGAGGAGGTCTCCACGGTAATGTACGCTTAGCAATGAGAAAAATATGACACATACTTTTCCAGTCACCCATCTCAAGACTAAAAACCGAAATATCAGATTCTAAAGGACAGATAACACATTTTTTTTTTTTTTTGCAGGAAGAATTGAGAACAGTCGCATTTCTGTATACATTTTAAAAATTTTATGGGTGTATGGGTGAACAGTTAGTACTTGTAGATAAGTGTGTGTGTGTGTGTGTATGTGTTTGTGTTTGTGTATGTATGTGTGTGTGTTTGTGTGTGTATATATATATATATGTGTGTGTTTGTGTATGTATGTGTTTGTGTGTGTCTGTGTGTGTGTATGGGTGTGTGTGTTGTGTATGTATGTTGTGTTTGTGTGTTTATATATAAGTGTGTGTTTGTGTATGTATGTGTTTGTGTGTGCCTATGTGTGTATAAATGTGTGTGTTTGTGTATGTATGTGTTTGTGTGTGGTTGTGTGTGTTTGTATGTGTGTATATATATATATATATATGTGTGTGTGTGTGTGTGTGTGTGTGTGTGTGTGTGTGTGTGTGTGTGTGTGTGTGTTAGTATTCTCACGCATATCTCATTATTTTTTCTCCATTGTATGGGGATGACCCTTCACACTTCAAATGATTACAATCTGGGCCATAATTATGCTAGGTCAAGCCTTTGTTAACTTAATGAAAGTGAAGACTTTATGTTAGACGATTTTCTTGATTAAATACAAAAGGGACTTCATCCTCACTTTGGCTGGCTGCAAGGCAGTGATGCCCTGAGTATTCTTTCACGTATGCAGATAAACATAACGAGACCTTTTACAATATCAAACTGGATTTTAATCCTTCTCCCCTCCCCACACCCTCCCGCATACCCTTCTCCTTTTCCACTAATATATAGCATCCTGAAGCACTCAACATAGCCGTAACGAGAAGGTTTATGGTTTATTTTTTTTATGTTCTGACACTGGCGGCGCTAAAAATCAAAATTAAAAATTTTCTTGTCTGAGTTGGCGGCTTAGGATCAAATTTTCCTACGCCACTTCTTGAAAACAGTCAGATGAGTCAGCACTGTTGCATCGCATTCCCTCTCTTTGCAACTGCGGCATAATTGCAATGTTTAAAAAAAAAAATGTGATTTGCATGGTCTATCATACTTGAATGCGATATGCGTAGCTGGCATACAGAAAGATTTTTTTTTTTTTCTCTCTCGAAGCGATAAACACGGATGTTAAGTAGGGAAAAATCTCCTGTGCTATTTTTGAGTTGTTAAGGTTAGATGCATTAGCGAGGGAGAGAGAGAGAGCGAGAAAGAGAGAGAGAGAGAGAGAGAGAGAGAGAGAGAGAGAAAGGCGGGGGGAAGAGAGGGAAAGAAAGAAAGAGTGTGATGAAAGAAAGAAAGAAAGAAAGAAAGAAAGAAAGAAAGTTATTGTCATTGTTATTATTATTGTTATTGTCACACAAAGCCACCGCTGTAACAGGTTGCTGTGTATGTTTTAGCAATATATGACGTTGGTTGGAATTCATGCCTTTCCTTGTTTAGTCTCAACCCCTTAATGCAACTTTGTCTTAAGTGCCAATTTTATCAAAAGAGATTTAAAACCATGGTGCGGTGCACCAGGAGAAGGCCTCTTAAATTAACTTTGTCTCATCTCCATCCTCAATGAAACGAGAGAGTTATTAAAAAATAGACACTTTGTCTTATGAACCAAATCTATCATCAGTCAAAAATTTCAACTCTGGATTTCTCAAAACTTGACCAGTGGCGCTTAAGACAAAGTTGCATTAAGGGGTCGGTCTGTCATTTGTAAACAAGGTGTGCCTATAGAAGCCAATAAGGGGTGGGGGGAGGGGGAAGAGGAGGGATGACATTGACAATATCGATACATGAAACAGGTCTCCCAGCCTGTCGTATGATGTTTGTTTTTTTTTATAATGGACATCTTGAATTTTTTAACCAGGTATCTTGAACCCACATGTTGTACCTCGTCATTTTTGTGTTCAGTCCGCTCCATGCAGCTTTGACTAACAAATAGTCTGCATTTATTTTTTTCTGTCGTCACATCATCTTTTGGGGTTTTGTCGGGTGTCTATTGCGGTCTGTCGGAGCCTGTCAGAGTCTGTCAGGGTCGGGGGAAGAGAGGTCTGTTGAGGGCTGGAGTCTGTCAGGTATACATTCCCCTACATCGAGATACATTTTTGACAAATTCTATCTTTATTATTCGGTGTTATTATATCTCCCCATTTTCAACCAGTAAGTTGTGATTACTAGTACGGTACTCAATAAACTAGACCTATAAATTTTTGCTAGGTCAAAAAATTCTATAGGCTTCATGTTTACATACTATTTTAAGAATTATAGATCGAACCTCTTGAGTTCACGGCGATTGTATACAAGACTAAATTATAGCACAATGAATAGTGGATATCTTCTCAACTGTTGTTTTTGTTCCTCCCTGTCACAAGTGTACTGTAAATAGCATCTTAGCTCCTCCCTCCTCTAGCCCTCATCCCCACCAGCTCCACCTCTGTTCCTCAGTTCCCTAGTTAACCCAATTTGCCCCCGTGGATCTGAGAGACCCAGAGCACCTGTTTTTGTGCCCCCAAAAATAGAAAGAATTAATATTTTTTTGCCCAAATTTTTTCTCATCACCTAAAATATTATGACATAACATGTGATCAAATCATTTTTTCTCAAAGGTCAGCGAGTGACTGATCACTGACCACGTTTTTAAAACACCCAATTTTGCGCTCGCAAGGCCTGTGAGACCCAGACTTCTCAGATAGAGAAAACCTCGACACCCCCGATTTGTTTCTCGTGAGGTCTCTCAGACCCAGAGGCCGACGATACTAGCGATGTGCGAGTACACATGTTCTTCCTATATATTTCCTTTGATCTTTTTACTTGCTGAATGTATCGATTACCCGATAATTATAATCGATACTTTCGGATATGGCATCAACACTACATAGTGTATAAAGCTGTATGTCTTGCCCAGTGGTCAGGGTGCCCTCGGTCAGTCATTTTAAAAGAGTGAGCAGTCCGTCCGTGCTAACTGAGCTCGCTGAAGAAGCCTGGTGTCCTGTTTTGGTCATTTTGGTCTGCCTGTTTCTCATTGTTGCAGCAAAAGGCAAGTAAAGCTCAATGTCTTAGCTTTTCAACAATGTTGTTGCAAGTTTTGTACCGGATAATGCTAATGACTTGAAATTCTCTTGTTTGCTCGTAGAGTTATTCTTCAACTTATTTTGGCACTGAGACTGACGATTACATGAAGTGTTCGCTCATAAAAATTTGCTTTCTGGACAGCGGGCTGTAGTTTGCAAAGACTTTTGCAGGAGATTATTATCAATTAAGTGTGCTAACTAAAATCTGCAGGTTAATAGGTGGTTTCGGGCAAAAACATAATAGTAGAACCAAAACGTTGTTTTAAAATTGATATTCTTGTTCAAGAATGTTGGCAAAGTATACCATTTTAAATCTTGTGTTATTTCTTAGAAATGGCCATATTTAATTTACTAACTCCACAATACGTAGTATAGTCATTACTGTTGCATGCATGCCATGTGGAGTGACGCCAGTAACCCTGGCATGTCCACAGACAGTTACAGCTGTTTGTTCCAAGAGCGGTGACATAATGGGGAACGAATCGGCCATCGAGATCGCTGAAGTATTGGACGGGACATCAGAGAGTCGCGCTGCG
>JAWQUT010000293.1:619196-629937 GCA_033807755.1 Ellobium chinense | reverse complement strand
GGCTTGGTAGAAAATTCAGTGGGGGAACGGGAAAGGGTGGGGGGGGGGTGGGAGACTGGGTAATAGTAACTGAATTATCGATATAAAGTGTCGGGTTCAAGTTACACTATGCAGATAAGGTTTTTGACACATTAGAGGGGCAAATCACTCATTGTGTACAACCCAGTTAATCCGCTAATATATAAAATCCCCTTTTTTGGAGCCCTGCCAGCCAGTGTTAGGGTGTAGAAATGTGTAAAATTACCTGTGATCTAAATAAAGCATTCAACTTTAAAGTTTCAGGTACAATTTGAGCCTTCTAGATTAAAAAAAATAAAATGTGTAGGCCTATGTATTCGCACGCCGTCAAAACCAGCCAAATGAAAAATTGGGGATCAGATCAGAATTGGAGGCGATCTTTTTCAAAAAACATCTGTGAACAATTTTGGGCGTTGACCCCCCTTTTTCTTCCCGTTAAAAGATCGGACAAAAGAAGTACTTTAACCTCCATGGAAGAAATTTCCCCAAATCACAGTGCTATAAAAATGTAGAATAACACAAAATGTTAATAGGGCCAAAAGAAGAAAAAACAATAGGTGTCAAAGACCTTAACACTGTAACATTAAATAATCTCATTGCATATTTAATAGGCGTTCAACCATGACGATCTCTGATATATATATATATGAGCTGGAGAGATAAGGAGAGAGAGAAGGCGGTACAGAGTGAATTATTAATTTGATATGAAACTGTAATATAGTTCTCTGGTACTCTGCTGAACGAAAACCTAGAATTCACTCTTTCTTCTCTTCCTTCTACACATGGAAACTCAAGGAAATCACATTTTTCTAGCACTTAAGTCGCACTTTAAATCTTCGTGTACCGCGCGCGCGTGGGTGTGTGTGTGTGTGTGTGTGTGTGTGTGTGTGTGTGTGCACGTGTGTGAGTGTGCGTGCATCTGCCTGTCAGTCTGTTTCTCTCTCTCCTTTCCTCCCCCTCTTCAGGGACATTTTCATAATGTCTTAATCTCTTTCTTCTGTTATCATTAACCACGTGTATATCCCACAGTTATTATCTATTAAAAGTATTATAGTGTATAAATTAGTATAATATGTTCAATATCAAAGTTCAAGTTCCAATTCCACAACATATGTTAATGATGTTGTCTGATCTCATAAACTTCTCATTATTATTGTTTGGCTGTGTATGTGGCTGCAGAAGCTGCTGATGTTGTTCTGTAGGTTCTATGTGTGTCTTCTTTCCACTTGGTTTATAGACTTTATTTTACATTGCAGCCGGAGGAGTATGTGGCAGAGCCATGCACCAGCAGCATGAATACGCGGATTTTATGCAGAGGCGCTTACTTTAGAGTAAATAACAGCAAAGACCCTTCCTATGGCAGCTGTAGACCGTGTTCCCAGTGCGGGGTTGGAAAGGATGAGAGTTTGCCATACATGGATGCTCGATGTAGTAACTACACGGATACGATATGCCTAGAACGCCCTTCAACCGAGAGCACCGTCAACCTCACCACAGGAACAACATCACCACCAACAACAACAACAACGGAAACTGCAACAAGAGCTAAGAAAGAAAGTGGAGGCTCAGACATCATCGTTATCACCATTGTTGTCGTTGTCATTGTCATTATCATTATCATTGTTGCAGTTTCGGCCTGTATTGTCATTAGAAGAAGAGGCAAAAAGGGCGAAGCCACTGTTAGTAATGAGGAGGACGACTCAAGCATACACGAAAGCTTAGTTTAGCCCAATGTGAAATGTGTTTTGGAGTTTTGGGGAAGACAGTCCTCATGAATAGGCATTGTTCTTGCTTAGCCATTCCGTGTTCCAAGCAAATCTGTTGGTATGATGATACCAGTGGGTTTTTTGTTTTTTTTCACTGTTAGCTGTGTAAAATCTTACACCCCTCATTAATTTTTTCAAAGATTCCCTACCAAAATACCTGCCACACAAATTGTTTAAGCCTTCTTCAGAATATTGAGGCATAAAAAATGCTCCTAAACAAATTAGATTTTGAGAACTTAGGCAGTGACTCAGGCGTACCAATATTTTAGGCCTTTTCACACAGTAAACAGGATAACCTTATCCACTTAGCAACAACCACAGAGATTATGCTTGAGTGGCTAAACCTCACCTATTCTGAGTCTACAGATATAAGCCTTTCAAATTCAAATCCAACTCCTTTTCCCAAATTCCCCATGGCCGATTTCCTGATTTTATTGGAACTATTTAAAATCGCATACCAAAATGGCAGGTAGAATATACAAGTGATTGTATTCAACTGTCACTGCTACCCTTTCATACCACTTCCACATCTAACTGCAAACTTTCAGGTCAGTACTTATGACCAGTCATGAATTATGATCATTTTTGTAGTAACACCCCCGTCAATAAATGTGTAAGAAAATGGATTCATCATGATAGACCAGAATTTTTTTTTTTTTTTACAAGGGCAGAATTAACTTAGATAATAAACAACTAACTTGCTAATTTCTCAAAGAAAAATATTACAGACACCCCAACACTTTAAAAGCCCATGAACTCTTCTGCAATCAAAACAGTTTTTGTAAAGTCATCCTGATCTCCTGAACTATTGATCATATTATTACACAACATTTTCTCCCCAATTACACGAAAATCTTCATACCATCTTTTGTCTAATACCATTTCATTTTGTTCTTCAGCTTAATTTCCTTCATTTAATGCACATGCAGTTACGTTGATTTGTCCATTAGGACATATTATGCAGTTATGTTGTTTTTTTCTATGAGTACAGATTTATGCAGTGAATAGTCCTGTCTCTGTACTGCCATGCATTATCAATGTCTGACCACCCATTTGTTACTGTGTAATAAGGGTTCGTTCTGAATAACATTGAAAAATGGAGTTGAAATTGCTAACTTTACTTGCAAAGACAAATGCCAGGCTAGCCTAGTGATTTAGGAATGGGATGGAATAGTAGGGGGAGGGGGTGGGAGTTAGTTCTAATGGTAGTACTGACACAGTACTAACATTAGCGTCAAAGAAGTTAGCTTTGGTGGAGTTCAGTTAAGATCTGGATACATTGCTTCACAATAGGGAGACTGGAGGNCTAGCCTAGTGATTTAGGAATGGGATGGAATAGTAGGGGGGGGGGGGGGGAGTTAGTTCTAATGGTAGTACTGACACAGTACTAACATTAGTGTCAATGAAGTTAGCTTGGTGGAGTTCAGTTAAGATCTGGATACATTGCTTCACTGTGGGGAGAGGAGGGGGAGGAGGATAGGTAAAGGTAAACTAAGTACTTAAATTATGGGTGAAGGAGGGGGATCAGGTGATGTTGGTGCAGTGGGGGTGGGAGGTTGGCTTGGGTAGGGTGGGGAAGTAAATATTCAATATATAGCACATAGTAAATTTATTCAATGTTTTACTGTTTTACTGGATAAGGAGAGGGGGAGGGAGGGAAACAAGGCTTGGCAGGCGGTTTGTTGGGTTGGGGAGGGGTGAATAGGTGGTGAAAATAGATGTAAACAATTAATTCCAACTGAAAATAGAGTTCTAACCGGTCAAAATACCTCTGGTCTAGTCCAGTCATCCAGAGCCTCGACAAATTATGCTGGAACGGAGACAGGAAAGGGTTTTTCCCTGCCATTTGCCACTTTTTGCCACAAAGATGGAAACTTCTATCACTTGTTCAAACTGAAGCACTGTATTCCAGTTGCATAGTTAACTGACATTGGAAAAGAGGAAGGGGAAATCGGTTTAAAACAGCTTTAGCAGTTCACTAGGCATCTGGGTACGTATATTGTTTTGTTTATTTTTTAACTACTGTACAAGTATTTAGTTTGGGATTTGTTACAAAGTTGCACAATGCTCATGTATAGGTAATCACTTGTATTTGGAATTGTTAAATTTGAAGTCAGTTTGACCCAGGCATTTTGAAGATGTAGGATGACAATCGATGATAGTTGATTAATTTATTTATTTGTGACTTTCTTGTTTTCAACCATTGTGTTTGTTATTACAGTGATATGATATTTATATCAATTGTTACACATGACAAACTGTGCGAAATAAGTGAAAGATAAAGGCATACCAAGTTTTTTCACTAAATGGAAATTCCAAAAAGAAAGCGCCTCCTTCATCAAGCATAATAATCAACAGAATCAATATTCCCTCCATTTTTATTCAGTAATAAAACTAAATGCCCAGTCTGAGCAATCAGAGATCTTAATTTTTATGTTAAATTCCCAAAGTTTCGTGCCAGGTCAAACACGTTTGGCCTAGAAGATGTAGACAAAAGATGTATGAGTGAATCTCATTTGTAATTTTAAGAGGCATTGTATGTTTTGCTTTCATTTGTCAAGAGAGTGTTAAAAACAGAGGTGTATGTTTAAATTTGTAATGAAAAAAATGTCATGTTATCTCCTTGACATTCAAAAGGTTTGGTGGAACGAAATTAAGTCCATTCATTAAGGTGGAATTGATAATTTTATTCTATGAATTGATCTTTGTGCAATACC
Organism: Ellobium chinense; assembly: GCA_033807755.1. Lineage (NCBI taxonomy): Eukaryota > Metazoa > Mollusca > Gastropoda > Ellobiida > Ellobiidae > Ellobium > Ellobium chinense. Next base: position 625,436 of record JAWQUT010000293.1, on the reverse strand, counting down.
TCTGTTACAGCCAAAAATACATTTAAAACATGACAATTTGTGATGTTGCAGAGCCAGTATGGTAGATAAATACAGAAATATTACTATGAGACATGTGGTATTTATGAATACCTTTCTGCTGCGACATAATAATGACAGCTAAACTAAATGTTTGAAATTCGAGGCATTTGAAATTCGCGGCATTTGAAATTCGCAGCATTAATTGACAATATCTATGTGCTTCCAGATTTCAGCTGCATAAAATCTGAATTGCTGCATCCGATGTATTCATTGTTTGCCAGCATGCATTTTGATGAACCCCAGTGTGAATTGGCTGTGTGAATGTGTGAGTGTATGCTTGCTTGCTTGTGTATGAGTGTGTGTGTGTGTTTACTAAATGATTACTAGTGAAAGTGAGTGGTGCATATTGTTAAATGTAAAATGTACGAGAACGCTGTGAATGCACGTGAATGTAACAATGCATTGTGAATATGAGAGAAGGTAGTAGTTGTAGTGCTTAAAATGTCCATGTGCTGTCCCATTGCATATTGTTACTTGTTACACTTGTGTGTAGATGCATGTATAGATCATTCTGTGTCAGTGAGTGTATAGGGATATTTGTAGAATTGTGCGAAAGATGTATTCTTGTAATAGAGCAATGACTAAAATCAAGCAAAACTGGATCAGAGCGGTTGAGGGCCAAGTGCATCATAGAATGTAGTTTTGATTTCTCTCTATATATAGATATATATTTAAGATTTATAGATGTGTGATGTGCTGAGTGGCCAGAAAAATTCCTACCTATGAACAAAGTTTGAATCTTTAATCCTGACTATTTGTGAAATGAGTATCAGATTTATTAATTATAAGTATTACATATAATAATTATAAGATTTTTTTTGTTGCCACTACTCTTACCAGTTTTCTCCCTTGTCACGTTCTGTCCTCATCACTTTTCTCTCTCCTTTGTAGCAATCGTGACTTTTCTTTTAGGGGAGCTTTGGTCAGTAAAGACTGTGGTTTGTTTTTTTTTAAAACGAAACCTCCTTTGTATTTAGTGTAATAAAATGTTCCTCTTTGCTTATGTCGTTTAAGTCAATATTTTCCGTCATCAACGATATCTACATCCTTTGTCCAGTTTTTCTCTTTTCCACATCTGCCTTGCGCTTTGTTCTGTCCCGTATTTTTCTCTTTGCCTTTTGTACACTTCTATCTAATTTTCTGTGCAGTTTTGAACAACAGAATCAGTCAGTCATACTATCAGTCAGACAGTCCAAACATTAAACGGATAAGCGTGACTGTTTGTCTGCCTATCTGCCTGTCTGCCCGCTTGCTTGCGTGACTGTTTGTGTATTTGTCTCTCTATCTGTCTGCCTGCCAATGTGCCTACTTACCCATCCATCCATCCATCCATCCATCCATCCATCCATCCATTCCATCCATCCATCCATCCATCCATCCATCCATCCATCCATCCATCCATTCATTCAACTGTAAGTCTGTCCGTTCGTCTGTCCCACTATTCCTCCGTCTGTCTAGCTGCTTACAGACTGACCGTCTGTCCGTCCGTCCGTCTGCTAATGACTACTTGAGTCTGTTTGTGCTTTTAAGTAAGTTTTTACAGCACCCTGCTGTAATGTTATAAACTCTTTAGTTTTGATATAAAATCACTCAATCCTACTTCAGGAGAAAATGCACCCGCCACTTTCTTCTTAAAAGAATTCTAGAGTCTATCTGTGATCCTCAGTAGTTAGGTGTTGCAGCACTCCATGTGTTGCAGTAAATACAGTATTAAAGATCTGTTAACATGTCCGTCCATTCGTCTCTGTGTCTAAGTTCCTATCTGTCTGTCTATCCTCCTGCCCCACTGTCTGTCTGTCTGTCTGTCATAATAATAATAATAAATAATAATAATCCCTCACACAATCGTAGTGGACATACACTGAAACCTCGTTATACCGCCAAGTAAGGGGCAAACAGAAAAATGGCGGTATAACGAGAATGGCGGTACAACGAAAATACCATGTAGAACAAGGGAAATATGTAATTTACCAACATTGGACTGGCTAACATGTCTAAAATGATGCAGTTATCTCCCTTATCTCTCCACTAGACATAAACCTTTGTTGTCATTTTGAAGTTTACATTGCTTTCATTTGTATTTTGTTGTTGTTGTTGTTGTTTTTTGTGCTTATGTGTGTTGGAGTTAAAATTAAAAACAAGCAAGAACTAAGGATGGAGTGGGGGTTAAATTTACGTTGGCGGTATAACGAGTAATATTTACTTTACTCAAGTTATGAATGTAACAGTTAAACTGTTGGCGGATGGCGGATGGCGGTATAACGAGATTTTTAGTGACTTTGTATAGGTGTCAGATCCGCTCCACGGCGAAAAGCTGGCGGTATGCGAGAATGGCGGTATAACGGGTGGCGGTATAGCGAGGTTTCACTGTACTTCTATGTTTGTTTATACAGGGTATCCCAAAAGTTTGCTACTGATTCTAAGGGACTTCTCAGGATTTGATAATAAACAAACAACTGTAGGAACACAAAGTTACACAGAGCAAAAGAAGAGCTGTTAGAATTTTACAGGAAAATAAAAGTGGATGATATTTTCCATCCAGCTCCCTTTTGCGGCAATAATCAGATGAAGGCGATATTCCAAGCCTCGTGAGACGACGTCCGCTTTTTATCCTGTGGAATCTGCGCAATTTCTCGCTTGATGTTGTTTCCAAGTGGGTTATTTTCCTCAGGTGTAAAGAACGATAACTCTCGACCCTCACTGTGGGCGAAAAGGCTTTCTGGCCGTTTTTTGGCTGTTTGGTTATTGTAAATCTGAGAACCAAATGTGAAAATATTATCAACTGCAGAGGCTTGTGCTTGCACACGATTATTCTTGGAGGTATCATGAACAATTTTTTAGCGCTTTCAAAGTGATGTACACTAAACTATAACATCAGGAGCGTCTTAAAATTAACAAAGATAAAGAATAAAATATCCCATACGTCGCCAGCCGGGAGTCGTATTTATTGCTCTTTACGCTTACTAATCCAGAAGGGCTGAATTGCACTTCTCCGCCAGATATGGGGTGCTAATTTTCGCAAGGCAGGGCTAATTATCTCAAGGACCTGTGGTGTTGAATTTTGTTGCATGTAAATAGATTTGTTATAAATGCTTTAAAATTAAACAGGGATAGAGTGAAAAACGCGAAGCGTGCCTGAACTTCTGGAGCCCCACCTGGCGGATTCAAGGGAGTTAATTTCAGGAAAATGACTCATTCTTGGAGAGTTTCGCGCTTAGGGTACAAAAATTAGTCACAAGGGCTGGGATCGGGACTCTTGGGCAGGCTAGGGATGGTCAGTTCTCCGGAAGAATGATGTCGTTCTTACTAAAACGAGAACGATAAACGAAAAGGAAAAACAAACTAAGATGGAACTCTCCGCAATGGGCAACAATAAAACAATGCCGGCCCCGAGAAGGGTGATTTAGCTGACACCGTAAAACCAGATCGTCGTACGAGTCTCCAGACCCGCTCTATAGTCGATCTCATGGCTGCACTACCAACCTCTATCGTGGCATTTCTTACCCCCCACACGAGTTCCGATCCATATAATCCTTGCCGCCAAAAGGTTGAGCCGAGTTGAGTTTTGAGACTGAAGCGGTTGAATACAGGCAATGGTTACGACCTGGTTTGCCTCCTGGAAGAAAAATGGTTCAAACACGCACTTAAAGTGCGACTAAAGTACTTTTATGGTGTAGTGCACAGAATCCTGTGAAATTACTATTTTAACATGCATCAGTGATTCAAACTTCCTACTGACCTTCTCAAACTCATCAAATCTAACGCGTTTCAAAGAAATCACAAAGAATAACACATGCCCATGCCCTCCTGTGTTAGCGTCACCGCTGCTCGCCTCGCCAGAAATACGCCCCGTCACCAACACCGGTGTACACGCCTCAAGGCTATTACGCGTAGCGCTGTACTCAGTAGGGCTCGCTCCCACGTGGAAACAATGGGTTATTGTTGTGCGGTAAACTGTAAATCTAGAGATGGATCCACAGAAGACACCGTGCAGCACGTGGAGGCATCTGTTTAAGTAAACACTGATGTGGACACGCATGCTAGCAAAGTTAGATCTAGATCGAGACTAGTCTACTAAGTTGAGAGTAGTCTAGACTAGCACTTGGCCAACAATACAGAGAGCTAAACTGTGACAGAATGCTTGCTTACCATTCCTGAACTGATGGTCGATTAGTCTTCTCCTCAAATATCCTCGTCATCTGTTTTTCGGCGCAGGGGCTCGAACTGATACGGCTCGACCGGTGCTGCCATTGTTCTCGATCGAAAACACCGCGACTTCCGCGCTGACGTGACGTTTCCGGTACGGTTTTTTTCTTACAATTTCAGAATAGGTTAAAAGTTGTAAAATTAATTTCGAAATAGTATTTTTTAGCAAAAATGATGACTTTTGATCTAAAACTTGATATTGAAAATATAAAAACTGTCGGAAATCACATTTATTCTAGCACTTTAGTCGCACTTTAAAGCTAATGGCGCATCAGACTGTAACTTTCTCCACAGAACGTGGGCGTGTCTTTGTTTCATGGTATTGTTGTGCGGCCCCTGAACGCATATATATATGCTTGATTGAGTTCGACTGAGCTGCGACTTCGAAGAATGACGTCTAACGGACATAATGGGATGTGACTTCAACAGTAGGTATGACACGTTCGATGTTCTCCAGAATGTTGTACGACTTTGATATAGACTATCGTACATTGGGCTACAGAGGGTCATCATATAACCATGTTAGCGAAACTTCCCCACATTTCGACATGGTAGCTGTAAGTTGGATAGAGCTGACGAAGGACTTCTGGATTCAGACGTTATTTTGTAAGTGAACAAAATACAATATTATGTTTAACAAGTTTAACAACAAGTTTAACAAGTTTATTTCGAATAAGCCCAGACCGGTTACACACGCGCATTCATTTTGAGGTTACTTCGGTTGGACTTACATTACTTACAAAGAAGGGTGATCTATTTATCACATCATTGTTTTTCTCCCTCTCAGGGACCCAGTGACCGTAGCTGTGGCCTGTTCTAATGCTTGTCACTTCCCTGGCCGGTTTAGTTTCTGGTCAGAGGTTTCAAAAGAGAGGGGCTGCCAATGAGCTAACCCCTTGTTCGCTTGAAATAGCCTGAGGCCTCAAGTGGCTTTTCATAGGGGTGGGTCAAACGAGGAGACACAGTAAAAAACTTTACTTGTTATGGGCTAATAAAAGTAATATATTTATTTAGATCAGATGCTTATCTCCAATACTGGTGATTGGGAATAGCCAACGAAAACTAGGGCTAGAGTGACGGCAATGGACAGTACATAGTAAAATATAGCAAAAAGATTTGGGCATGTGTTACCATATGCTTCCATGAGGTATTGGCGCTGTGCAGCTATCTACGATGAAATGAAATTATAGATTTGCTTTTTTTTGTTGTTTTATTTCCCAGCTTTTCAAACCCTACTAAACGCTTCTACGTATCTCTATCCGTATGCTGATACGAAATTCTTAAGAGTCAGTAATACATTTTTTCCCCGACATACGTACACCAACCACACCGATTTTTCAAGAAGATGACTAAGCCCTACTCTCAACTGATAACTTTGAATGACATGTTTATGACACTCTTCTTCCTGTATAGTGTTGTTATAGACAGATGAGAACCATAGCATGTTTTGTTTTGTTTTGTTTTGTTTTCTTTCATTCATAACAATCCCTTAAGCCATAATTTCATTCGTGGACGTGCAGGGGACATGGTCCCCCCAGCCACAGATGTCGGTTACCGACAGGTCAAAAGAAGGTCTCATTTCATGAGTCACCATTTAAGTATGCATATTATGCATATTCAGTCACTTAAAGTTGAGTTAGAAACATGAAATTGTCAGAGCTTTTTAAAGCTGTGTCTTTAGCTCCGTATGCAAAATTTCATTGCTTTTGATTGCATCAAGAAAACCGTTATAGAAGGTCAAGTCAAACTGAATCTTTTGAATTGCTAAGATGGGGAGTTGTTAAAAGGCAAATATAAGAGTAATTCTATGCCCATTTTAGTCAAAGCAAGCTGGTTTGCCCAAATGCGAGGACATGCATATGGATAACATTTTTTGATGGAAACAAGTTCTCCTACCCATAGTTGTCGGTTAATGACAGGTCAGTTGCTGGTCAAATTTTCTTCGATTCACAATCAGTTAAACATCTAATTAAC
>JAWQUT010000293.1:592018-617750 GCA_033807755.1 Ellobium chinense | reverse complement strand
TAGAGGATAAAAATCCAACATTAGGAGAAAATTATGTGTTGGGGACATCGTGGCCGCGCTTGGTTATGGCGGTGGTCGAGGTGGGACATGTGGACGCGATCTGCTACGTCTGAGATCCTCAAATATTCTACCATAACATCACTATACTTACACTTATAATCTAAAGACCGATTCAAGAGGTTGAATATTAGAGTGTGTTGTTAGGTATGAAGATGCCACTAATGTTACAGAGTTCGTAGGGAGAATTAACCTTTTCAGTCAGGGGACTCTCAAATTATGTTACATGGTTTCATCAGAGTGTTCTGATGAGAAGGGTTAACTCTATTTCCGAAAAAGGATGATTCGTAAGATAAGTCGGTGGACATATGATGGACAATTTATGTCCATTTCAAATACTTCGGCGTCACATAGTCCAAATAAACAAATGCTTAAAATTCTTTACTGTAAGATTATTGGTGATGTTTAGAAAACATTTTTGGGGAATTGGAATTAGGTTAATTTAAATTGGTCGCACTTTGATTGATCACGTGAAGATCAGCCGATCTGGTGCTGGCCTGAGGAAATAGCGATAGAGAGGAACGCTATAAATACTGGAAGAAAGCAAGACCGAGGGAGTGGTGGAAAAACTGAGAGCGCAGACCAAGAGAGCAGACCTAGGGTTCACGAGTATAAGCCAATGTCGTCATAAGTCATAGCTCAAATTAAAACTTAAGAACATCTCCCGGCTTAGACTTTTATTATCTTCACCATCGCCACGCCAACACCACTATGCGGATCACATCATGCGTTATACGATCACGCAACACTAGCACCTGGCATAAAAATATATGCAATTTGGAATATTCCCTATAAAATCTGAAAACTGGCCATAGGGAGGAGGAAAGGGGTTGGATCTGAATTTCATAGATAGGTGCAGATACATGTACATTAATTTTGTAGACTTAGAATAGGTGAGGTTTAGCCACTCAAGTGTAAATTTTGTGATTGTTTCTAGGTGGGTAAGGTTACCCTGTTCACTGAGTGAAAATGCCTAAAATATTAGGTAGCCTGCTTTACTGCCTAAGTTCTCACAATCTAATTGGTTTAGGGGCATTTTTCTTCGTGTCAAAGTTTGGAGGAAGTGCTGAATAACATATTTGGAAAGTATTTTGGCATGGGACCCCTGCATCAGTTAATGAGAGCAGTAAAACCTTATGTAGCCAACAGTGAAAAAAAAAAACATTGGCATCTCCATACCTGCTACCATAGATAATTATATCAGCAATATAAATATTTTCCGAAACAGGCTGGTGCAAAATTTGCTCGTGGACTCGGTTGGTACCGATTCGAAGCGTGTACACACCGTCACGCAAAACATAGATTGGTGGCTGAGTCTATCTTGAAACTGAACGGACGACTAACAGTGATAACGTTAGGCACAACGCTTGTGTGCGCAAAACAAAGAAGAAGCGAAGAGTCTCAAGGATTTTCAATTGTTTTCCTTGTTGTTTTTCTGATTGTGGATCCTTCTTGAACTTCCTGCGCGCTTGCAGCTTTTGTTTTTTTTTTCCTTTCGCCATTTTTTTCTGACATCCGTTTTAAGAAGTGATTTTTATTTTCCATTTCCGTTCATCTTTCCCCCCTCAGTTACATTGAGTTAGAGGACAAAACACCATACATGGTTAACTTAGACATTATAATTCTGTACAATCAACGGCAATGTGTGTCATCCCATGCGAAGCCAAAGATCTTGTCGTTACGTTAGTATGTTTTACAGTTGTTTTACAGAGCTTCTCACCATTTTGCAGATAAAGACCATACGATTAATTTTGGTCAGATTCACCTTTTAGCATCTTTGTATAGCTCTGCCTAATGTTCTCTACATCTTTTCATCCGGGTCACCTCTCGTAGTTTTTCACAGAGTTCTATTATTGACTCGGGTTCCGAGCAAGCCAACCGTTTATTTGCCTTTAATTAACCGATAAAGTGCGACACAGTAGGAAAGGTTTTATTTTCTTTGAGTGTCTCTTGTAAAACTGTGATTCTGAAGCATACGGTCTTTTTGCGCAAAACGGCAGTAGGTTTGACTAACAAGCTAAATTCCACGCAAACATTTGCAAGATATTGTCTCAGACAAACACATATGCACACGGAAAGCGACAACAGATTATCACAGCTTAGAGCATTGTGTACTCCTTCACCACCACCTGATAACTGCAGGGCTTCCAGAGCTCTGTATATTATATAGCCAATCAGAACACAGCTTGGCGGGAGCCCCGTTTGACTTAAAAACTTAACCGCGGCACATGATAAGAAGAAACCGGAAAAAAATAAAATACTTAAAACATACACAGAATATACTTTGTTTCAATTTTATTTGACTAAAACCTTTAAGAGAATATTATATCTTATTCACCATTAGAGTTTCGTCATCCTTGGTCCGCGGTAAGTGAGCTGAGTAGAGCAAGGCAGACTTCCACCTACGACGCCATCTGGAGGAAATTTTAATGTCTTCTTACCTCCAACACTTGGATCGTTATGAACATTTTCCAAACTGCATAATGTACTACGCGTCATTTTGTTCTGAGTCGATGTTTCCAGATTGGCAGATTTCGTTCCCAACTCTGTCTGAAGATAATGGAACCAAGACTCCTACAGATGATATGACCTCTTTTGACAGCAAACGAAAAAACCAGCAGTGAATTCCAGAGTCACAAGTCAGTGTTTCGATTTCTCATACTTCCTGACATTCGAAGAGTCTGTTGCTGGGAGAGAAATCGAAGGTTTGAACCGCAGCTTTCATTGTCTTGCTCAAAAGCCTCATCACATACACCGCTTTGCAATGAAGGTGGCACTACAGCGAAAGCCGCAGAAAACTTACTATTTAAGATTACCCGGTAACTATAAAAATGCAGTGGGCAAATTCAGATGGCCACCGTGAGGTTCTGTACCTTCTTTCCAGCATTTAATTTTATTCACAGAAGTGCACCCCAATGACATATGCGGATGACGAGGGGAATAGCATTCTTTTCATGTGTAGACGCTGCATTCTCTGAAACGCTAAACGCGTTGTCTCATACAATGTTAACGTCTCCTCAAATGGAGTAAGTTGTAAAATATAATGAATTATGACCATATCAAAGGAGACGAGAAGGCAAGATGGGACACTTCACTAATTTGAACTCAGCTGCTAAGTTCACATCGAGAAGAAAAAATAAATAGGAAACTCTTACTCAGAGAGCGAGGCAACAGAAAATCTTCAGAGAAAGATACCCCCGTTTAACAAGTGTTTCGGCCCTTTGACTTCCTGACACTCTAAAGGGGCTGGGCCACACTTGGACCATGACTCCCAATTGTCCTGTTAATTTATTATGTGTCCAAGTGCGCTATTATGTGTTTTTTCCACCTAACTTCATGCTGCGTAGAAAAACTGCAGATCACCACTTTTCTGTCCCTCCGAACTTTACGGTAGAGAAAACTGATTTAAAATGTCTGGTATTTAAAATGTGAAAGCAAATCTATCTGAGTGTGAAAGCAAATCTATCTGAGTCGATTTAGCTTCCACGGTCATTTTTGTAGGTGGAGCCTGCCTTCCAGGGGTAACGATCGAGGCACAGCCGTAACAATTAATTCTTGCTTTTTTAGCTGTTTCTTGTGGTCAACGTTACCATGATTCAGTAGTAGTGTGTAACACTTTATTGTCTTATCTCTCTATGTTCTTTTATTATATATTCTTTGTAGTGGGGATTTTTCTTAAATGTCATTCCGTATATTTGCCATTCGTAAATACTACGAATAACAATCATCACTATTCTGGCACTATTTCTTCGTGCACATCGAGAACATTGCAGAGAATGTTTCTCTGAAGTTGGAGCTCATCTTCAGAAATATGAAAAGATTGGTGGAACCATTGATGTAGTCGAGAATATACAGAATATGACCCATGAGCACAAACAAATTGTTGTACTTTCCCAGGGTGAAAAATTCAGGTTCCACCAGAGAGGCGAAGAACATCGCGATGCGAGGCAAGAGGTTGATAATGTAGATGAGAACAATAACCGATAACATCTTCGCCACTTGTTTTTCTCTGTGTGTCAGGGTGGAGGACTTACTTCCTCTCACGTTAGCTTTGCCTCGAATGGTATCTGATGATTTTCGCAGAAAGTACACCGTTGTGACAGAACAGGCGCACAGCAGTGCAAAACTTAGACACGGAACGAGGATTGACATGGTCTTATGGTATGGCATGACGACTTGCTCGTTGGCTCGGTAGAAATGATTGTGTACAAAGAGAGCAACACTCGTATTGTACTCGCGGCTGAATCTGTATGTAATATCGTAGATGAAGAAGACGATGAAGAAAGCGCCGGACACTACAACGGAGATTAGAATGACCATGACAAGCGTGAACTTTGGGGTGAAGAACGATTTAACTTTGAACGGCATACTTACACACAGACATCTCTCTACTGAAACGTAGGCTGCAAGCACGCTAGACACGTAACCGGCGTTGATTGAAATGTGGCCTAGACTAGGGAAAGTGCTTTTTCTCCAAGAGGTGCCCTCTGCTGGACAAACCATACCAATAACGCCGCCTACTCTGTGAAAGATGCTGGCTAGAGACTGGACGAGATCCCACAGAGCTATCGAAGTCATGGAGATGTTCACGCCATCTTTGAATCCTTGGCGCCAAAAGACGAGACAGTTGATAATGTTCGTTGCGACGCCCAGAACACCCAAAAGGAGGCAGATCCAAGTGTAAATGACTAGCCGGGAGTAGAATATGACTTCATCACTGACAAAAATTCCTCTTGGAGGCTGGTAAAATGGGACTGACTTAGTTTTTTCTTCACTTGGAGGAAATGTCCTCTTAGCTCCAACAGCTGAATCATTATAATCATTTTCTGAATTGTATAAGGTACTAGGCGTCATTTTACCCTGTGTTGACACTGATGTTTCCAGAGTGGCAATTTTTGTTGTCGGCGAAGCCAGAAGTTGCACGTTGAGGAAAAACATTGCAAGAAGATATTTAAATGCCATCTTAGTCTCGTTTGCAGACACACTGGCAGTTGTATGCGCTCAAGTGACCGTCGCAAGAAAGTAACTAACAGCTCGAAATTCAACGAGTTTCAGATGTGAGAAAAATTACTCACAGGCGAGTTGACGGGAGTTTGTCTTATAAATCCTGTTTTATATCCAGAACTAAATACTAATTATACATCGCTCTACTTCTCTACTTATGAAAAACATGAAATATGGTCGCCAATCCCTTTAAAACGATCACCTACAGTAGAAGTATATTATTAATTGGATGATGTGACCAATTTAGCTGCTTTGATGAAATAAAGCAATACTCATAATTACACGAAAATACATCATTCTAAATTTTTTTCTTTTGATCATTCTCCTTCCCTGCTTCAGACACGAGCAATTTGACTGGAATGAAAAACAAAAATATGAAAGGGCTTAGTATTTTTCCCCCATTCAAGACAGGGGAAAGTCAATTACTAATACTTGGACAGAGAGCGAAATATTCGAGTATTTCAAGCAAAGTGTCCATATTCCAAGAGGTCGAAAGGGAGTGTTTAATTTTGTTTACATTTGAGCCTGTTATACACTTCCCGTTATTCTGAGTCAAGCCAAATTCACCCTCATTTTTTCCGTCATAAACAGAATTACTTCACATAGTTATATTCTCACTGCTAACGGCTAGTCCGGACGATATAATAAAATTATGAGATAGACTGCCGAGTTTCATATAGGTATGAAGATGCCAAAAATACCTGGCATAAAAATATGCAGTTTTAAATAGTCCATGTTAAATTTAGAAACCAGGTCGTGGGGGGAAGAGGGTGGGGGAGAGGGGGAAGGGATTGGATTTGAATTTCAAAAGCTTAGGCAAATGCAAATACATGTGTAGACTCAGACAAAGTGAGGTTTAGTCACTCAAGTATAAACTTTGTGGTTGATGCCAGGTGGATAAGGTTACCCTGTTTACTGAGTGAAAAGGCCTAAACTGCTTCACTGCCTAAGTTCTCAAATTCTAATTGATTTAAGGGCATTTCTCATTGTGTGAAAATTTGGAGAAACTGCTGAACAATATGTTTGGAAAGTAGTTTGGCATGGGACCCCTAGATAAGTTAATGAGAGATGTAAAACCTTATATAGCCAACAGTGAAATAAACATTGGCATCCTCATACTTACATTATATTCAGCCCAATTTTAACTGCATCATCTGGATATACATGTATAAACCAAACAAGACTTCTGGAAATAAACAATGTAAAATGATTTGAAAAGTAGTCAAAACTGAAGGCAAATTTAATATTGCATGCACTATTTGCAAAACATGTATCGATATCTGCATTTACGATATCAATCCTCACTATTCTTTCTTCCCTTTTCTTCCCTTCTCCCCATCCCCAGACCACTCCCACCTACGTTTCCCCCATACTCACTCAGCGAGATGTGTCGTGGCATCTCTTTGCTTGTAGCGTCTCTTCATAATCAAAGAGCCCCACACTGAAGCCTCTAATTATGGACCCTGAGCAAGGAAAGTAGAACTAATATAATTTGTTTTGTTCTATCACCAGAGCGACAAGTTCTGTGGCTAACATTGTCTGATGAAAGTGATGAAATTACAGGGGAGAGTAATCATCCACTCCTTCGTAACAACGGTTATATTTACATCCTCTGGCTAGCTCGGCTATGCAACTTAAACGGGATTGTTCAAAATTAATAATCTACTTTTTCAGCCTGTCTCTTTTCTCTCTCTCCCTCTCCCCTTCTTCTCTATGTCGGTCTCTGAATTGGGTCTCTCTCTTTCTCTCTCTCTCTCTCTCTCTCGGACTCTCTCTCGGACTCTCTCTCTCTCTCNTCTCTCTCTCTCTCTCTCTCTCTCTCTCTCTCTCTCTCTCTCTCTCTCTCTCTCTCTCTCTCTCTCTCTCTCTTCATCCCCTGTAATAAAAGAGAATCCCACACCTTTGAGCATCGCCAACCCACTCCTTGTCCGCTTCTTTATTATATTAATTGACGTATTTCTTCAAACCCACACCAAAATAGGGTAATCCATAAAGGAAAATAACTCATTCCTCACAGAAAATATTTAATGGGTGGTGGGGTAAGACGGTTCTGAAATAGGATTTTTCTTTGATAATGCCGAGTTTGAGATGTTCTATATTTTAGAGAAGGTTAGCCATTTCTCTACANGCTGCAGAGAAAAACTCGCAATAATTGCTAAAGATGTGTTTTCTCTGATTTCATAAAGCAGAAACATTATAGATCAACACCTCTAAAGCTCAGGAAAGTTAGATAAGTTCTTATGCCCTAAAATGCTTAGTAATTTTACCGATCTCCGTTCAAAGTGATATAATATACTTAGCGTGATAACAATGGCATGGTATTCGGTGGCGGTGTCAGATAAAACAAACGAGTACAAATGCTGAATATTTTCAGAAAAGCAGTGGGAACAAATTCGTGTTCACATCTCGACAGATATTCAGTTGACTTGTCTGTCACATCAAACGATAGTTTTGAGTAATTGATACCTTGTGATGGGTGAAGAGAGAGACATATTTCGTTATACTCATTCCATATTTGTCTAGGTCAATTTTTGAGGTTTTGAGAAATTTAATACTCTAAACATGTTGCTCAAAGCCAAAACAGTGAGGCAGATCTCGTTTAACTTAAAGCGAATTAAAACTATACGTTGTTTTTTTTTTCAATAGATAAAATAAGATAAATGGAAGATCATAGTAATATAAACAGCTCGCATTATCAAAAAATGACTTAGGCAAATGTGGAGGTGCGACATATGTAAATGAACATGCGTGCAGGAGTCCAAATAAAGGCCATAACCGATAATGAATTTAAGGTAGGAGGTCAGACAAAGACTTTCTGAGATGAGGATACTTATATGGCTGCAGGAGCCTAATTGGTTAAAAAAAAAATTGGACTATCAGAGTCAGTAGTAGCAGAGTATAAAATCTGTGCTTTGGACTGAAAAAGTGGTGAAATTCAGTCTTGTATCTGTTAAAAAAATAATTGTCGCGGGGAGTGTTTCCCAATGGCTTCGGTGGATTTCATTTGCGCGGGCCTGTGATCAGCAAAAGAAGACCAAATTTTTAACCTCTTTTTATGCCATTTAAAATTGTGAAAAATCTAAATGAAGGACCCCAACTGTAATACTATATAATCTGAGCACAGTGGTGGCACCAGACCCGCAAACTAGTCTTATCCATCTCGGAACGTTTCTGTGGTTCGAGGAGAAATTTGCATTAGATGGCTCAAAGAGGCTTTTACAATTTGGCTCCTGCAACCTTATTATAAATGTTTTCTCAACTTTATTAAAAAACAACAACAACAACAACAACAACAACAACAACAACAACAACAAACTTCAACTGGGATTTTCTTAAAACTTCCATTGTCAGCCACTAAAACCTATCTAGTTTATTTTTTAAAAAATACATTTTGATTTATTAATCGATTGGAATTAAAATTTTACGTGTAACATTACAGCAAGCCCTCAGGTCATCACGTATCCGATTTTTTAACATCTTTTGTAGGTTTTTACGTGTCTGCTCTGCTAGCCATCATATTCACAAATTTCTTAAAACTGATTCATTGGTCCATTATTCGATATGTTAGGCTATTTGTATTTATTGAAAAGAGCGTGTGCAAATTTTCAGACTGTTTCGACGAAACTTGATGGCCTAGATAGCTCTTGAAAACAGCGACTTTTCGTATTAACAAAATCAAGATGGCGGCGTTTCCGGTCACCGAACATTAATCAAATCTTGATATTTTGCAAATCTCTCCTGCTAAGTCAAAAATGTTCAAACAGAAAATTAAGGTTTAAAAAGGCTATCTGTAAACTAAAAATTAAGGTTTAAAAAGGCTATCTGTAAACTCTTCGCAAAGAAGAAAGATATTCCGGTGCCTTTAATTAATCTTTCGCAAATTTCTTTGTAAGTATTTCGAGTCACGCTCAGAAATGTTGTAAACAACTTTATTATACGGCTGTTTTACTGGTCACGGTCAGGTTCAGGGTCAAGGTCGCCGTCGCATCACGCATTCTTGTTGGCAGAAGACGGTGGCTTTGAAAAGAATGGAGTATTGTGGGGATTTACGTATAGTACTTACCGTTTAAAATCGGGTATTTGTTTTTTGCTAAATTCCATTTCTGATGTGCACGCATTCTTTCAGTTAAAGGCCAGAAGTAAGGAATTTTGTTGATATATTTCTCCTTAATTAGTAACTGAGTTTCCAGTAAACGTTTACACACAACGTACTCCAAGCCTACCTGGTTCTGTCATTAGGATAGCTGGTGAAAAAAATAGTAATTATACATTAGTAATCTAGATTTTAATAGGATTAAGAAAGGAAAAAGTGAGGAGGGTATGGGCTGAAAAACGAGTGGGAAGAGGGTTCTGCAGAATTTATGATCGGTATTAAAATGGAGGGGATCATCCAGAGCATGCGAGACAAATGACCATGAAGTCCACCGTTTTTGGTGGGTTTTTTTTGGTAGTCTATTGGCTGCATCTGTCCTATGTTTCAACATTTACAGGTAACTACATTACTCGTATTTTCAAAAAACAAAAAAAACTTGCTTTGAGTCCGGTGACAGGTTGTAGTTCAAGTCTTTTATTAGGCCATAGACCAACACTCATCATTTCACAATACAATATTACATGAACACATCAAACTAAAGATGTACACATGTTACTCATACACTCGACTTCCACTCATCTACCAAATTCTCATTTTGCCAATACCCAGACCTTCCAGAATTAGACTAACACACAAATCATGACCAGGAGCGTAACTTTTGCGTAACAAGATTGATAATAAAACGTTTATATCCTATCATTTTTTTTTTCATTATTATTTTGGTGGGAGGGGCTTTTAAGATGTCAAAAATTTGGTTTTTAGCTCCTAAAGAGCCAAATCTGGCAACCCTAGTATGGTCTAGACCACACACCTTTCGCCGTCGAAGGGAAAAAAAAAAACAACGCGGGAAGTCGTGGACTGAAAGGATCATGCGTAAAAAGAAACTGCAAAAGACCGCCAGAGTTGCGGGTAAGCAAATATTTCTCTCAGATTATTGGCCTTGTTTTCTTTTAAGTTTCTCCCTCTACATTGTCTTTGGATGCATTGCACTGAGGATATGGGTGCGTTGAATCTGTGACACAGTGTTTAGGCTCTCAGATTATCGGCGAGAAAACCCACCTAACTAACGTTGACAAAATAGTATTGTTAACGCTTGTAAATGGCTCATAGGTGAAATAGAACGAAGGTGATATTTGAAGATCTTAGAAAACACTGAAGATTAATTAAATTGTATTAAACGAATTGACAACGTGTTGATAATCTCAGATTCATTGATTACATGGACATTACATCTCTAATTATGACGTATTATTATCACAACTACCACCACCATCACCGTCACCACCACCACCACAAGTGCTAATATACAGCTATCGCTGCTGCTAATGCTTCTCCCATTGCTGTCGTTGTTGCTACTGTAATAAGGAGAACTACCACGTCAGCAACAACTTCTGGTCTTGCTTCAACCTACAAAATGGGTTCCTTAACAAAAAGTCGACAGCATTCATTTCGCTCTAGAAAACGAAGAAAAGTTGAGTCACACAGGCGCGCACAATGTAAACAAGGTTGCCAGATGAAGGGGTCAGATTTGTTTTTGTTTTTTTAATAAACCGAGCTTATGTTTGAAATATCACGAGAGGCAATCAGGAACCTAAACCGCAACTAGAGTAGACTTCCCCTACATAGACGGAACAACTGAAACAACACAATTTATATTGTAACTAGCTAACTGACAACTAAAATGTAGGCCTGCTCCTAGTACTAGGGATTGAATTCACTGGCCTATTGTTTTATCTCTCAGAGAAACAATATCCCACTTGGCAACGTTACTGAACAGAATTGTTTTTCCCTAATAGGACAGCATGCGTGTTCTTAGTGTCGTTGATACTGAATACCTAGCATTATTGTAGTCTTCTGTTTACATGTCCCCCCCCCCNCCCCTCCCCCCACTTCTTCAAAAATATTTGCTAATCTGTTTCCTCAAAAAGGCATTTGTGCATGACCCTGATCCCTTTAGGCCATCCTCCTATAAAACAAACACTTCTGTAGGTATCTTCCCTTCCTTGCTCTAGATTTCCTGCCATATTGATTCCTTACACCTAACTGCAATCTTGATTTTTAACGAAGTAAAGTACTCAGTATCTGTATCGATACCAGCAATGCACTTGGTATCGCATCGATACCTAAAAGGTGGCATCGGTGAAGCACAACAACAAGGCAGTCCTACCGATCAATGCAGTGCTGCGATGGCCGGCCGAACTTGAGCCTTACTATTTTTATCTGTCACATGATGATTGTGTTCTGCCGGCTTACTTGTTACTATATATAAATCAGTCCTTGTTTGTACTGTGTCGTATCCTTAGCCAGCGTGGCGTTTTATAGTGTCTCAAGAACTGTGATAACAATTGTTGTACATACGTTTGTCGCGGACACATGAATATAAACATGGGTAGGTGGTTACATCTGACAGTCGGAGGTTAGCGACTGCACAGGGTGTTCTTAATTTTAGTTTGATATTGCCTGACCACACTTGCTGTATAAAGGAAATAATTCTTGGATTGTGTCCCTTACCTTTACATCAGATCGTTTGCACAGTTTATACTACACAGTATTGTGTACTGGCCAGTCTTCATCGAAGGGGTGAGTAATGTCTTTATCATTGTTTTTTTTGGTGTATTAGTGTATGTCCGTCAGTTGGTCTGTCTAACTGTTTCTGCGTGGGTGCATGCGTGTGTGTGTGTGTGTCTATCTGTCTGCCCTTGCCTCTCTGTCTATCTGTCTGTCTGTCTGTCTGTCTGTCTGTCTGCCTGCCTGCCTACTGCCTGCCTGTCTGTCGGTCGGTCAGTCAGACAATCCCTTGTCTGACATACATTGATGTATTCTGTTGTTGTTAAGTAAGCTTATGTGACGCCTACAGCTGTCGATTTCAGAATGTTTACCATTGGCATTGACTTACCATAATGATGATTTTGGGGGCAAATAACAAACACAAAAGCAAGCCAGGCCCCCTTCAGTGACAGAAAAAAGTGGGGATCCACATGTCTGTAAAAGAAGTGGAGTCCCTTGAATCCCCGAAACGCTCGGAGCTTAAAGACAGTATCACCACAGCCGCTCCATAGTTAATACGCCTCTATTCATCAACTGCAATACGGGCTTAAGTCGCTTTTTGATCAAATCAAGTTATTGGTATGATAATGATGAAAGCTTGATTTGTGTACTTTATTAAGTGAAAAACGAAATTGAGGCAGAATTAATCTGAACCGAGATATGGGTCTTTCAAGTAGAAGATGATTCTATAACAGTCTTCTATTCTGCTTCACAGAAACTCAGATATATTCACAGTTAGTTGCCATCAACCCATGAAATCAACGGGTATTTTTTTTTTCGTACAGAAATGAATTTGCTATAGATTTCTGCAATAAACAAAACCTTTGTACTGGATGGCCCCTTCCATCTTTATAGTCTGATTTCACATTTCTTATACTAGCGACATAAGTTTCATTTTGACTGACGATAAGATGTATGTTAATCCTTGACTTTTAGCGTTGATCTACACTTCAGCTCCCTTCCTGTCTATACCCTCGCCTTTTCTCTTTATCCTTCCGTCTATCCTCCCCTCTTCTTCTTCACATTTCAGTTCTTTCCTCCCTTTTTCCGTCTATCTTCTTTTGTTTACACGTATAAAATACCTCTTCCTTTATGCAGTCCTTCATTCCCTCCTTTACACATATTTTCCTATATTTTTTCCTTCGTTTCTTTCACCCTCTCTCTTCCTATTCCTTCTCTACATCGTTTCCAACCCTCTCTTTAAACATTGAGGATCCAGAGGCGGTTATCTCTTCAGTCACACCCCCTGTCCCACACGCTACTACCTTTCTGTATCCGCCCCTTCTCACTGGCCGATGAGAAGTACAGTACTTTCGATTCTTAAGGAAGGGTTAGGAGAGGCCATTGGTTCCTCCACCTCCTCTTCCTCCCCACCACTACCACCACACACAATTTCTGGGTCCGACTCTGCACCTCTCACATTTGTTTTTATTCTCAGAGATATTGATAAACATCCCTATCTCTTCATAATGACATAAACTTATGTCTAACAGTAATAACAATAAAAGACGACTTTTGTTGTTGCTGCTGTTGTTGTTGTTGTTGTCGAATTAGATTATTTATTGATTTCACTATGACAGTGTAAAAAAACTATACTAAATTTAAACTAGTATCAAAAAAGGAAAAAAAAAAGAAACAAGCAAAGCACATGCCTGCAATGTAATTGATACTTCTGTAGATTTAAACGGTTCAGCTAATAAACACTTCTGGAGTCCTGTGAAGACTGAAGTTAACGTTACTTCAGTTTTAGTCCAGAATAATATAAAAAAAAAGTATACGGAGGCATTAAATTGTATGTACCTGAATGTCCCAAAACACATTATTATCCGGAGATCCATGCTCTTAAAACGCTGCGATTAGCGTGTAAAACTACAAACATACAGGTTTGTCAATAGCACCTGGCACAAAAATATGAACGTTTATATATAGTCCCTATAAAATCAGAAAATTGGTCTTGGGGAGGTAGGAAAGGGGTTGGATTTGAATTTCAATGACTTAGATTAATGCAAATACGTTTGTAAACTTAGAAACTTTGTAGTTGTTGCTAGGATGGTAAGGTTACCCTGTATACTGGGTGAAAAGATCTAAAATGTTGGGTACCCTTCTTCACTGCCTAAGTTCTGAAAAATCTTATTCGTTTAGGGGCATTTTCTTTGTATCAAAATTTGGATGAAGGGCTAAGCAACATGTGTGGGAAGTATTTCGACCTGGAACCCCTAGATGAGTTAATGAGAAAAAAAACAACTTTATAATAAGGTGAAAAAAAGTCATTGGCATCTTCATACCTGCATGCACCAAACAAGCAAGGCTGCCATAGACACGCCAAAAAATAACAATGTGGTTCACATGAAGACATCGAGGGTCTCTCTTAGTGAGGTCATTGAGGTTCGAGCCAGATCCGATACACAGTGCAACCTCGATATTAAGTACTCCCTTACTAAGTATACTCTGTTATTAAGTACGACTTTCACATATACGAATTCATTATGATACCTCGTACAGTCATTTCGGTATTGAGGTAGATTTCGATATAAAGAACACCTCAATAATAAGTATACTTTTTCTATGCACTTAGGGCATATTTAATATCGAAGTCCTAGTGTATTTCCATTAGTTTGTGGTGTGCCTGGTGGGATGTTTGAGGAGGAGGGAGGGGGGNGCGAGAAGGGGTGATAAATGACTAAGAGTTAGAACAGCTGAACAGGTTTTAGGAGGTGCAGTCTAACAAACGGAAACAACATGAGAAGAGACAACATAGCACCAGTATAGTTTCGTACTCGTCGTTTTCATTGTTTGCAAAACATTTATTCACACTGGATATAAATAAGTAGAGATAAAAAACTATAATAATTTAACAATTTTTTTACTTAACACATATATTTTCGAACTGGCGTTCTTCTTCAGATGCAAAAAAAAAATCAATGAACAGAGATTTTTTTTCACCACCGTAGAAAGCATCTTTGATTTCTTGCCCTCTATTTCTTGCTGCTTTATCATTTCTTCTTTCATTCCCCCTTCGCTTTTTGTGCCACTAGTATGGATGGTCCCATTTGATACATGTAATGCTGACCGCCCTCACACCGCCAAGCACGGTCTGGACATGTACAATATATTTGTTAAACTTGTTGTGATACTTAATTACTTAATTACTATGATTAATAACACACTAGGCTCTGCTTAGTTACAACATACATATTTCAGAAAGCAGAATAAACTTATACATGTATATCGTAGAAGTCCAGAACAGACAGCGCCGCTTACTCATATCATCCATCTATTCACATTTTCTCTCAATCTCATGGAACAGCCATTAGATGGAAGTCATATGTGAAACTACGTGTAAACTTCGTACACTACAAAGGTGACTTTCTTTTATAAGCATGTTGGTAAAAGCTTTTGCAAAATGGACATACAATTCATACTGGGTGTAAAATGTTAAACAATGGTTAATGAACAAAAATGGATGTAAATCATGCTAAGTTATATCACAGATGCCAAATATACACTTATTATTACACTTGCTGAGAATGTGATGGAGTTTGAAACAACCATGATGCCTGTGTTGGCGTCTTTCTGCAAATGAAGAAACGATAGAGGGCTTGTGAAATTATGAGCTGGTCAACATTGCGATTTTTTAAGAATCTTTAGGTGGTCTATTATTTCATTCCCTCTCCTCATCTCATCTCACCTTCCACGTTATTATTCCATTCCATATTTCCATTTCACACACTCAGTCATTCTATCTTATTTCAACCACTGTCCTTTACTCAACCATCCACCCATTCAGTCATTCAATCACCCATTAAAGAATCCACCCATCCATTCACCCACCCACCCACTCACGCAACGGAACTCAACGCAACCAACAACCAACCAACCAACCAACCAACCCACTCAACCTACCATCCATCCAACCAACCAACCAACCAACCAACCAACCAACCAACCAACCAACCAACCCACTCAACCAACCAACCAAGCAACCCACTCAACCAACCAACCAACCAACCAACCCACTCAACCAACCAACCAACCAACCAACCAAGTCACCCACCCACCAACCAACTTACACAAGGTTCACTAGTCTCCCACGTCTTTTGGTATTTAGCACATCTCTTCTTGCCCTCAGCATACGGTCCTACACACGAGGCATAGGCCATCACCATGGGGATGTAGCTTTGTTCGTGAACACCGGTATACAAGAAGGATTGGGGTCCTGGAGGGAAGCAAGCGATAATGATAATAAAGAATCCAAATGGATGTGGCCTCTTAAAACCCATCAGATTAATGGGGGACTCAATATTGAGGAACCCTTTCTCAAAAACTGTATATATACTTGAGCCCCAATAAAGTAAACCTTTCCCCAATTTTGTTTCTGACCCTCCCCCTCCTTCCTAGCACTCTTCTTTATTGTCAGTGGATCCGCCCTTTACCCCTACCACCTTGGTGTTGTACTTTTAAGCACTCGCATTTTATCTCTCTCATTGGTCTTACAACTGGTTTATTATTCCTGATGAATTGTTAAATTCCGAAAATTTGATATTTCCTTATTATGTGCTTCTCTTCATAGTTTAAATAAAATTGTAAAATGCGACACTGGTGGACGCTATTTCATTTTATTCTGTGTGAAACAAATAATAATGATGGTGATGATGATTATACTATTTATCTACACGCACGGCCCACTGGCACTCTGGCAATGTTTTTCACTGCCTCATAAAATATTGATTTCATACCTTTGAACATTGACACTCCACCTCCTCTCTCCACTTGTGATATGAGTCAGTTTCTTCACTTCCTATTGTGAACCCGCACATTTTTTTTCCTCCTCGTGATCATTACCAGCTATTTTGAGACCTCCGCTCTAATTTTAACCTAAACCTGATTTCTAATTCACCTACCTATACACCTTTTCAAACTCTTCACCTTCTTCATATGGCTGCGTTCACTAAGATTTCATTCATTCATTCATTCTGTTTCTACTGTAGAGGGCTTTAGTTTGCCAAAACGTTTACACTGTTGTACCGTCTAAACTGTTTTTGCGTTTATTAAAGTTTCATTAAAGTTGTTGGATTGAAGTCGTGTTTTAAACTTTTCGCTTATTTTACAATGATGATGATGTTTATGATGATGACGAGGAGGAGAAGGAGAAGGAGGAGGAGGTGGAAACTGAGAGGACGGCAGTGTATGATAAATACATCATAAATATGAGGCTTTCTTTCTTTAACCGTGAAACTGTGATTATTTAAGTATAACACTGTGTTAATAGGGAAATCATTTAAAAAAAAAAAAACATTTTGTTCGTGTTGTGTCTCGGAGATCGAGAAATTGTCACAATGTTCTGTCGTCTACGCGGTGGCTCAGTCGATACAGCGCCAGAGCGACATTCTGGAGGTCTCAGGTTCGATCCCTGGTCAGGTAGCTGACTTTTTTTCCCCTGATCTCTTTTACTTATTCTTCTATAATATATACTAGCAGGTTCCCCGTTCTACGAACAGAAAGAAAGGAGGCTAGACTAAAAATAAGAGTATTTGAGATAGATTTATGAGGAACACAAAATACAGATGATAAGTGAACATAATATATATTGACATTTGTCCGCACAAATGAACAAAGCTCTACCACACCGCATGACGCGCGATCTGAGAATGAAAGTCACGATCACCAAACGTCGTGCGATCTGAGAATGGAAGTTCCGGTCTGAGACGGAAATGATAGACTTGACGGAAGTACATTATCACGTCGTATTCGCAATCATTGATTGATAGATGATAATTATGACTCAATTTCTGAAAAATATATACGTTTTCGGAAAAAAAATATTTAGACCACGTACAGGTTTGGTAGATTTTACATACGTGTGCCAGGTATCATTTTTTTATGTTGTGTATTAAAAAAGTCTTTGCGGGAACAACGTTGGGCCCAAGCTCCATTATTATATGATTTATTTACACTTTTTGGTCCCGCGTTCCCTTCTGATGCATTCTGCAGTTTCCTGTTTAATGGGTTGGTTTCTTTATTAATAAATAATGATATTGACAATACTAATGAGATCACATATCTTACTTCTCCTGACCGAGGCCTTAGTACCGAGATGTTTTAGCCATGTTCATAGCAGTTATTAGCCATGTAATATTTCATCAAACATTTAAAGACAGTCAAGTTTTAAAATTTCACTACTTTCATAATGTTGTTGTTGATGTTCGTGTTGTTGTTGATGATGATGATGATGATGATGATGATGTTGATGATGGTGATGATGATGATGATGATGATGATTTCTTATTGTGTGCTTCTTTTTGTAATTTAAATAAACTTGTATAGTAGGACACTGGTAGACGCTATTATACTTTATTTTGTGTGAAACAAATTGATGATGATGATGATGATGATGATGGATAATAAATTTTAAAAATAATTTTATTATAGATTTTTCAAAAAGTTTTGTGTCAGTGAGCAGAATGATATTTAGTTTTTAAATGATGATGATGATGATTAGCCACATTATCCCTTTTTATGTGATTATATCTGTTACTAAAGTGATGACATTTTCCTTGATATCTCTTCGTAATCAGTGGTAGTCGTGTCTAATGCTTTTATCTCCGTAGAAAACAATAATCATCATGCTGTTCATTGTGTCTAGAATTATTTCATACCCGTGAAGGACCTTCTCAGGTCAAAAGTTTCTGTCATTAAATCTGTTTATTTATCTGTGAAAAGAATTTTTTACGTCTGTTCCAAAGTTTTTAATTTTAAAGTACCTAAATGATAATGTGATGATGATGACGATGATGACGCTGATGAATAATTTTTATGCCCGAAAGAAGATCATTTTAGATCGTAAATGTGCGCCAAAAACTTAACTTTATTTATCTGTAAAGACCTACCTTTTTACGTCTGTTTTAAAGTTCTTAATTTTTAAAGATTCTTAAATGATGATGATGACGATGACGGCGGTAGAGACAATGGTGATAACGAAACAGTATAAATGCTGTCTCATGTAACTGCTGTAGCCACTTACCTGTAGCGTAGATACTAACATCCTCTCCGCCGTGCGTCTCTGAGTCCATTGGAACAGCTGACTGGGATACGTACTCTTTATCCTCTGGAATCAATCAATCAATCAATCAATCAATCAATCAATCAATCAATCAATCAATCAATCAATCAATCATCTTGCAGATCGCTCACTTTGTGATCCATCCATCCATCCATCCATCCATCCATCCGTCGTCATCTCATCCATCCATCCATCCATCCATCCATCCCTCCTTCCATCCATCCATCCATCCATCCATCCAATCGTCATCTTCTCATCCATTCATCCGTCATCTTCTTATTCATCCATCAATCCATCCATCCATCCATTAGAAAGGAAGGAAGGAAGGAAAGAAGGAAGGAAGGAAAAGAATGATAGACAACTCATGTCTTACGTGTGTCCACCTCGGAAACGTTCTGTCGTGTAGAGTTATAGCCCGGTCCGTTCGCGTAGATAATGGTGGTGTAAGGCAGCTGGTCCAGTGTCCTCTCAAGATTTGTTACCCCGTTCAAATCGCTCACTCCTGAGCAGGGACAGAATATATCAACTCATAGCATTTAGTACACAAAGGACTGGAGGAAAATATGTTGTGACTTGCGAATATGTGAGAGTGTATGTAACACAGAGAGAATGACTGTAAGGGAGCTGTTTGATGATACACCGTTTCAGACCTACCAAGAATGGGATTTCCCCTGGACGGATATCCAGCGATGCTCATAACGTGCGAATGGTCAGCGCTGACCACGATGAGGGTATCGTCACTGCTGGTCAGTTTTTGGGCCATATCTACGGCGTCCGCCATGGCGATAGTCTCGTGCAGGGATTTGTATGGTATCGTGGCGTGATGGGCGTGATCGATGCGGCCACCTGAATAATGATGGAAAGCGTTTGTAGATTAATGAGTTTTGGGCATAGTGATGAGGACGGTGGTGGTGGTGGCGCTGGTGGTGGTTGTGGTGGTGGTGGTGGTTGTGATGGTGGTGGTTGCACTGATGATGATGGATTCTCGCAAAATAAAATAGCAGAACTGCACTCATATAGTCCGAAAGTTTGGCATTTGTGTACTGTAGTTTCTTCTTTCAACTGCTGTCAGTCCATTCAACATCATATAGGTGGACGTCGTCATTATCATAATATGAATAACAATGATGGCCACGACGGCAGCAACAACATGTATGATGATGAAAGTAAAAGGTGGGGGAGGGGGGAGGGAGGGGTTATGGCAACGAGCAAGAGCGACAAGAACTAAACAACACCAAGAGCTCAACAAGTTAAAACAGGCAGAAAAAAAAAGAAGATATGACATATCAACAGGCTCTCTTCAAGCAGACACCGCCATCATCATCAGCACCAGCAGCAACAACAACAGCAGCAGCAGCAGCAGCAGCAACGGTAGCACCAGCAGCAGCCTGACTGAAAAAAAAAGAGTCTAACTATAATACACAAAGTTCTTACCTTCCACGAGTAAGAAAAATCCTTTCTCATTCTTGGATAAAATCCGCACAGCTTTTTCTACCATCTCAGCTATGGAGGGCTCTTTTGTGGCGTCTCTGTCAGACTCGTAAGTCATGTGTCCTTGCGCAAACAAACCTGTTCGTGACATAGCATCAAGTCCTTTATGTTTTATTTTTATTGCTTGGGTGATTATCTTAAGATGTACGTACGATCACCCGGGCATTGTAAGCCATTACTCCAGAAATCATTGCGTCCATTTTTTTTACTTTTCCGTTGTCAGAGGAATATGGTAGGCTGATATGTTTATGTTGTAATTACTTTTTCATGCTCAGTGGGTGACTGGGTTTGTTCCAGTTATTTCCGATACAACTGCGTATATGCTAGAGGCCAGCATTGTATACGTGAGTTTTCTGCCTTAGTTTAGTATGGTGGCGAATCATAGCAAGAAAAAAGTTATCGTAAACGGAGAACAGCGTGGCCTAATGGGTACGGCGTTGGATCAAGATCAGAAAGTCGTACTTTCCATTCCCGACCACGCTCATGTTGCAAGTGTTTTGGGAAAGCATTTCATTCACATTTTCCTCAGTCCACCCGTTTGTAAAATGGGTACCTGGCTATGGGCAGTGGAAGTTATTATCAGAATGCTGGTGGTCAGCGACTGTAGATGGCAGAGGCAATGTGTGTTCCCCAGGGAGTTCAGACAGACAGACAGACAGACAGACAAACAGACAGACAGACAGATAGACAGTTCACCTAGTAAGTAATCTGTGTCTTCCAGGTTGACCCCGTCCAGTCCTTGCTTATCGTAAACAAACTGATGCTTCAAGCCTCTGGTTGCTTTGTCCTGTTTCCATTCCTGGTCATATAGAAATGCCAGAATTTTCCATCAGTTTGATTCATATTCAGATCTCTATTCACCATTGTAACAGTCGTTACAAAACCTGGATAGATAGCTACTACTGGACACATCAACACACAAATGGACAATCCATCTATTAATGGATTCAGGTTAAACATGGTGGTGGTGGTGAAAAAATTGCATCTCATACTATCTCTCAAGCCCCTTCTCCTAGTTTAGTGGTTTCTTTTTTTTTTTTTGTTTTTCAATAAAGATGATGATGAAAATGATTTCAGATGCAGACCTCGGAATAGTTTTGTCCAGAAAGTGAAGCCCAGTGTCGAGGACGGTGTTGGGGTCTATGTGTTAGCTCAACATCTTAAGAAGGAAATAACTTTCTGAGGACTTTCGTCTTCTCTTGCCAGTGAAAAAGTACTTTATGGTATAATTTTTCTCCAAACTTCATTTACATGGAATGCAACATTATATATCATTATGGGCGAATTATTTTGTCAATGATAACAACAGAAGAAACATCTGAGTGTCTGCATATATTATCATTATATATATATATTATATAAAGGAGATACGGCCTTTGCGCAGGCACCCCTCGATATATATCATGATAATATATAATTATCCTTCCTCCCTTCCTTCCTTCCTTCCTTCCTTCCTTCCTTCCTTCCTACTTTATTTTTTCCGAAGCAGCTAGCCAAGACAAACAATCCCGAATCTGCCCTGACCTGAGAGTAAGGTTCGGAAGCGTGAATGGCTGTGTAATTAAATAAAGATTGTGATTGGATAACAGGGCTGCCAAGTATATAAAAAGAAAATGGGCGTGGATTGGCCTAGTTAAATCACGTGCAAAGATATTTTTAGCTTTTCAGGAAGGTCAGTTACTGTTCTTACCTCTATCAAGTTCCTGCCGTCTAACCGACTCACTTTCGTGGTGTTGAAGTCAGGGTCGGGGTTGGGGTCTGAGACACTTTCAGGATAAAAATTGGCACGGCCTCCTCCCATGATGACCTGCGCAGGGATGAAACGAAACACCGTTATGGCTCACATGGGTGCACAGTGTACAGACGTAGCATATTAAGTTTAACATTCTGTTTGAAACAGGAGAGCATGGCACAGCCATAATGGTTCACACGGGTGTACAGAAAGAGCATCACCCATTCCATTGTGTTCCGTACAGACATAACCATCAGCTCAAAGGGATGTGTTGTAGCATCACTATGGGAGCATGGCATTGCTCACTCCCCATGGACATCAACATGATAGGGGTTTTCAAATAATCTTTCTTTATTTTTTTTTGGTTCATTTCTTTTTATTTTCTTTGTCTCTTTCTTCTTTCTTGCATTCTCCTTCCTTGCTTCCTTGCTTCCTTGCTTCCTTCCTTCCCTTCTTTCTTTCTATCTTACTTACTTTCTTTCTTTCTTTCTTTCTTTCTTTCTTTCTTTCTTTCTTTCTTTCTTTCTTTCTTTCTTTCTTTCTTTCGTTCTTTCGTTCTTTCGTTCTTTCTTCCACTTCTCTCTTTAGGTCACACCACTCACATTGATATCACTGTTCCCGTTAATCAGTTGAAAAGCGATGTCTTCACAATCTTTCTCTGAGTCTGGCACGTCTCTGTTGAGAACACAATGTCACAAACCTTTACTGTTGTTGACTTGAGCAAAATCACCATGCCCCGCTCTTCTTTCCATTAATCGCTAATTTCACAGTTATGTCTTCTTCATACAAGTTTGCTGTCAATATCAGGGGCCTAGCATATCATTATCATCTGTCAGTGTCATTGGAACAGCAGCAACAACAAGAAATTGCAAACAAACAAACAAACAAACAAACAAACAAACAAACAAACAAACAAACAAACAAACAAACAAACAACAGAGTTGTATCTGCACAGAAGCAAGAACAAAAGCAAAGCAAGAATAGATCTATCCTACCTCAACCTGGCAACTCCACCGTCGCCAACATCACTGTATGCACTACCACCATCATGAACTCCAGCAGCAATAACCGCGACGACGACGACGACGACAACAACAACAACAACAACAACAACAACAACAACAACACCAACAACAAGATAACAACAGCAAGACACTTCACCTGTCGGACTCCCAGTCTCTGTCCGCCGAATGTGCGTAGGCGCCTGCTGGTGTGGCGTGAGTAATTCTGGTTGTGGTCACAATGCCAGTAGATTTTCCTGTCAGAGTGGTCAGAAGACAGCGTTACACAGGGTCCCTTTTGTTTTATATTCTGTGTGTGTCTGTGTGTGTTTGTGTATCTATCTATCTATCTATCTATCTATCTATCTATCTATCTATCTATCTATCTATCTATCTATCTATCTATCTATCTGAATGTCTCTGTCTGTCTGTCTGTCTGTCTGTCTGTTATCCGTCTGTCTGTCCGTTGTCCGTCTGTCTGTCTGTCTGTCTGTCTGTCTGTCTGTCTGAGTGTCTCCCTCCCTCTCTCTCTCTCTGTCTCTCTGTCTCTGTCTCTGTCTCTGTCTCTGTCTCTGTCTCTGTCTCTGTCTCTGTCTGTCTCTCTCTCTCTCTCTCCCTCTAACTGGCAGTTACACAAAATTTAACAAAGAGGAATTGGCTTCCAAAAAAAAAACAACTCTATATAGATCGTGTATGGTTCACATCTACAGCCTCCACACAACCTGGCATCAACGAAAACAGTGGCATATCAGATTTCAAGGTGTTGTTGGCTTTGTAATGAAAAAATACATTGGTATTACATGAACTCGACCCCTTTGCTTTACTGCAGTATGACATTATGTACGCTTAAGTGATGCATATTTCAAAGATTAAAGTTGTTCCAGATTAACTACTCGCATCACTATGTCAGATAAAGTACTGACTATCACTGACCTGCCATCGCTGACCACTTGAGAATGGAATCCAGCTGAGCTCCGTCTGTAGTGTTGCACCAGCCACGGGTAGCTGACCCTGTTAGTCCCAGCACGCCCTGGTTGGTTTTTACGCCGCACAGGAAGGCTGTGGCAGAGGCCGCGGAGTCGGTGACTTGTGTGTCCGTTGTGTAGGTCTGGAAATGGAATGTGGTTAAATATAGGTCAAGGTCGTTGATCAATAGGTGAAGGTCATGAGATGGGGGAGGGTGAAAGGTCAAAGAGAACAATGTCAAGGTGACAGATCAAAGAGAGTATCTGTAAAGTCATGGCCTAGACTGTGACTTTGGTGTCAGTAGTGTAGGTCTATAATTAATGGAATATGTATTTATGAGGGTCAAGGTGGTTGACCATCAGGTGAAGGTCATGGAATGGGGAGGATGGAAGGTCAAAAACAACAGTGTCAAAGCGTCTGACTAAAGTCTGTGGCTGGAATGCCCTTAGTGTAAATCTAAATAGCGAATGTCATTTGTTACTGAAAAAGTCGCTGATCGGTTCGTGAAGATGATTAGACAGGGCGAAAAGGGCCAAAGATGGCACAGTCACTGGCTAGGGAGATAATTTGTGAGGTTATGGTAGGATCGACAATTTGCGTCATGCATGTCCGAGTGTAGGTTTGATAGTCAGGTATCTTCTGCCAACTAGAATGTTCTTCTTTGGTAAGTAAAGGTCTTGAGAAATGTCAAAATAAAAGCTGGAAATAGCTGGGTCGTTTGCATAGTTTTGTTTACTTGTGTGAAGACCGTTGACTGCATCCCATGGCCTGGGGCTGGGAAGGTGACGGTCATTGGTATAGGAAAGGCATGCCATTTGGTTATTTGGCAGTATTTGTAGTCCCTTGGAGCGTTTGTCCCATCTTTAATGCGCGAGTTCTCAACTTCTGGAAATGCGTTGAACTTCAGGATATGAAAAATGGACCATACTTCAGAGGCAGAGAAGCAGTGAAGAACAATGCCCATCCCAAACGACGAGAGCAATAGGTGACTTCTGTCACATCAGATGAAAGGAAAAAATCTTGATATATGTAAAATATTATTTACCCTCGACAGTCCCGTGTAAGGAAACTTGTCAAAGCTCAGTTTATGCTCCTCCCCTTTCTTGCCCATGTTCTGGCCAGCCAATATCCTCGCAGCTGTGACGGTGGTCGGGCCCATCCCGTCGCCAATGAAAAGGATGACATTTCTGGCCACGCCCAGAGGCCGGTCTTTCAGAGACGCGTCCATTTCTTCGTGTGACACGTCATACCAGTAAGCTGCCACTGAGGAAAAAAAAGTAGATAGATAGATAGATAGATAGATAGATAGATAGATAGATAGATAGATAGAGAGATAGAGAGAGAGATAGATAGATAGATAGATAGATAGATAGATAGATAGATAGATAGATAGATAGATAGATAGATAGATAGATAGATACTAAATTAAATTGTTTTTAAAGATGTGCCAGGAAAAAAGAAGAGGAATACAGAAGGATCATGATATAAAGCATTTCTTGGTGCACGGAAAAAGTGTCGATATTACTTAATACTCAAGTCCACCTGAACAATGAAAGAACAGAATAATAATGAATCCATTCTTGTAAAAAACTCATGTTTAATAACAACGTATTCTTCTTAAATATCTGCTTTCACATATAGCTGTGCATCAGGAGGACCGAAACAGCCTCATCTCGGATCTCCTCTCCGCAGGATAATCGCGTGAGGCCTCCATTCTAATCTCTTCTCTGCTTTTCTCTTCTGTTATTGTCTCTCAATCACGCTTTTCTTCTCTTTTTGAG
>JAWQUT010000293.1:575928-592006 GCA_033807755.1 Ellobium chinense | reverse complement strand
GGGGGTGGGGAGGAAGGGGGAGAGGGGGAAGGGGTGGTCCCTGACCTTTGAAGCCCATTTCTTTGCGGGGCTGCTGGGGTGCCAGTTGCGGAGCTGAGTGTCAGAGGGTTAAAAATTAATTGCTTGTGTAGCGCACCGCTCACTCTTCACAACGCTCTTACATGGTAAAAAGAGAGACAAATACTGAGGGAGAAAGGGAAAGAGATAGAGAAATAGAGAGGAGAGAGAGAGAGAGAGAGAGAGAGAGAGAGAGAGAGAGAGAGAGAAAGAGTGAGATCAAGAGAGATGCAGAATGAGAAAGAGAACGAGAGAGAGAAAGAAGGATACTCCAAGAAAAAGATAACGAAAGACAAGCTATACGAAAAAAAAAGGACTATATATATGAGAAAAAGAGAAAGACAAAGCAAAGAAACGACACAGACAGAGAGAGAGAGAAAGAAAGAGAGAGAGAGAAAGAGAGAGAGAGAGAGAGAGAAGGAGAGAGAGAAAGACAAAAAGAGAAAGACAGAGAGAATGAAAAGACAGGTCAAACATAAAGAGATATTCAGACAAGGTGGAAAGGGNGGGGGGGGGGGAGCGAACTCTAAAGATAAATGCAGAGAGAATGATAAAACCAAAATGAAAAAAAATCATAGACTAGTAAAAAGATGAACGAAAAATAGGACCAAGAAAATGGGCTGACTCTTGAACCCGCGACCTCTTTGTTGGCATCCATCTCCTGGCAATTTACTTTGTGTAAACACTATATCATCTGCTTGTAACTGGTCAGTCTCACAGTCCACCATTTCATTACTTCAAATAGGTAGGGAGAAATTCATAGCCAGACAACAGGTTTTTGCCAGGAAAGAATAGCAATATTCAGGGATTTTTCCATCTAGCTCTTTGTTTAGGGTTAGGGCAAGATTAGGAGTGAGGTTAGGAAAGAAGAAGCACCATTCGGACAGTTTCTAGACATCAACGATGGGATCTCATACCATCGTAAACGTTACAGTAACTCTGTACGTTCAACACCTCAACGAGTGCATTTAGCACCGATGCCGTAATGTAATTCTGACGATGATTAGAGGTGCCATCGTTAAAGCACAAGCTCTTATTATATAATCATTATCCAGGAAATCTCTCATCTGTGATTTCTCTCTAATAATCCTGCCTGCAACCTTAAAACAAGCACTAGATGGATGAATCTTTGAATATTGATGAAAGAATAGGTCGTTGCAAAACATACCTTTCTCCGCTGCATAGCTGTCTGTTGCTGTTGCTACTGAAGACACCAGATCTACAGTAACTAAAGACCCCAAAAGTATCAACATTGTACGAAATGTACCCAGCGCCATAGCCCTGAAATGACAAAACAAACGGAATAAACTTTAAGTGTTTACAAGTTGAACAAGTTTGACAGGATTATAGATGCGCACCCAAAACATAGCTGTGGTACATGGGCGAACCACACAATATACGATAAACCAGCACATGAATATTTAAAGCATTATGACAACTATATTCATATCATTAATTTTTATGTTCACAATGAAAATGTTCATTTTTACAGTTAACGGGAATGGAGCATTCAGGATTTTATACTTGAATAATCATATCCTTTACATGCTCTTTATTTACGCTAAGGATGCAAACGNGCGGGGGAGGGGGAGGGGAAGGGGGAGAGGGGGAAGGGGTGGTCCCTGACCTTCGAAGTCCCTTTCTTTGCGGGGCTGCTGGGGTGCCAGTTACGGACCTGAGTGTCAGAGGGTTAAAAATTAATTACGTGTATAGCGCACCACTCACTCTTCACAACGCTCTTCCATGGTAAAAAGAGACAAACAAAGAGGGAGAAAGGGAAAAAGATAGAGAGAGAGAGAGAGAGGGAGAGAGAGAGAGAGAGAGAGAGAGAGAAAGAGTGAGATTAAGAGAGATGCAGAATGAGAAAGAGAACGAGAGAGAGAAAGAAGGATACTCCAAGAAAACGATAACGAAAGACAAGCTATAGGAAAAAAAAGACTATATATGAGAAAAAGAGAAAGACAAAGCAAAGAAACGACACAGACAGAGAGAAAGAAAGAGCGAGAGAGCGAGCGAGAGAGAGAGAGAGAGAGAGAGAGAGAGAGAAAGACAAAAAGAGAAAGACAGAGAATATGAAAAGACAGGTCAAACATAAAGAGATATTCAGACAAGGTGGGAGGGCGAACGCTAAAAGATAAATGCAGAGAGAATGACAAAACCAAAATGAAAAAAACATAAACTAGTAAAAAGATGAACGAAAACTAGGACGAAGAAAATGGACTGACTCTTGAACCCGCGACCTCTTTGCTGGCATCCATCTCCTGGCAATTTACTTTGTGTAAACACTATATCATCAGCTTGTAACTGGTCAGTCTCACAGTCCACTATTTCATTACTTCAAATCGGTAGGGAGAAATTCATAGATAGACAACAGGTTTTTGCCAAGAAAGAATAGCAATATTCTGGGATTTTTCCATCTAGCTCGTTGTTTAGGGTTAGGGCAAGATTAGGAGTGAGGTTAGGAAAGAAGAAGCACCACTCGGACAGTTTCTAGACAAATGAGAATTTGCGCATCAACGATGGGATCTCATACCATCATAAACGTTACAGTAACTCTGTACGTTAAACACCTCAACGAGTGCATTCAGCACCGATGCCGTAATGTAATTCTGACGATGATTAGAGGTGCCATCGTTAAAGCACCAGCTCTTATTATATAATCATTATCCAGGAAATCTCTCATCTGTGATTTCTCTCTACTAATCCTGCCTCCAACCTTAAAACAAGCACTAGATGGATGAATCTTTGAATATTGATGAAAGAATAGGTCGTTGCAAAACATACCTTTCTCCGCTGCATAGCTGTCTGTTGCTGTTGCTACTGAAGACACCAGATCTACAGTAACTAAAGACCCCAAAAGTATCAACATTGTACGAAATGTACCCAGCGCCATAGCCCTGAAATGACAAAACAAACGGAATAAACTTTAAGTGTTTACAAGTTGAACAAGTTTGACAGGATTATAGATGCGCACCCAAAACATAGCTGTGGTACATGGGCGAACCACACAATATACGATAAACCAGCACATGAATATTTAAAGCATTATGACAACTATATTCATATCATTAATTTTTATGTTCACAATGAAAATGTTCATTTTTACAGTTAACGGGAATGGAGCATTCAGGATTTTATACTTGAATAATCATATCCTTTACATGCTCTTTATTTACGCTAAGGATGCAAACGTAATCAACTCTTTGCCATCAAGTCCGGGTTGATTGCGTGTATACGGTCGTATCTCACAACTTGAGTCAAATGACAATGTTGGTGCTCCACATTTTACGCTGGTCCTAATGACAATGGTGTGTCATAAAATCCATATGAAGTAGACACTAGGGCGTGCCCCCCCCCCCCNAAAAAAAAAAAGCGTAAACGTCTTATTGATATATTACAGTATAATAACATACTTGTACATAATACAGAGGTGCACCTGAATACTGAAATGATATATATATATACTGATAATGTTTCTGTGCTTGTGAAATTTATCCTTAATAACAAAGTACACATATTAAATGAGTACTTAATATCGAGGTACTATTGTACGTAACTGAGAACCATAAGGCCATTACAAGTTTTATGAGGAATGGCATCTCTTTGCGATAATACAAAAGACTGTGTAAGCTCCTGTTATTCTCTAAATCTCAAAACTGTGAAATACGACTTTATATGTCAACATTAACCATGTACATAATATAGGCCGATAGCATAAAAGAGGCAGAATATAATTTTCCGCTTAATCGCAAGGCATCGAGAGCGTGGAAAAAAATACGATTAAAAGGAGTTGCGATAAGCGGTTTGCTGTAAGCAGAGTGAACTGTTTTAGTAACTTCCGGTGAGCATGTAAGGGTGATTAACTCTAATGCACTGCAGGCCTAGCCTCCTGTCCACTGCTTGGCCATGCGTACGTACGTCCGTCACTTTTCTCTTCGTCTATGATCGAAGGCATAAGACGGTGCACAAAAAAAAAAATTACTGGCCGAAACCACACACGCGTTTCTTGGTCAGTGACTGTGTGTAAGAAACAGCGCTGGTGGTAGTAGGGGGAGATGTGGGGGAGGGGGGACATATGATTGTCTAAAATCCCTGTGTGTCTCCCATAGGTCTTAGCTTCAGCTCATGACTGATGTCATCCACCACGTCAATGCTCTTGATCCCACCCCCCCCCCTTTCCCCCACAAAAAAAATATCCCTTCCTCTCTTCTCCTCATCAAAATACCCTATTGTCACATCTTTGCTTTAGCCCTATACGAGGGGTTAAAGCAATAATGTCATATCTGCAAGAATACTGTTTGGAGATAAAAGAATTTGAAGTTTTGATGAAAGCTGTGAAATCAGAGATTCCTTTGTATGGTAATATACTATGGGTTGTTTTTTTGTGATCTGTACACAATAATTTAAGCACTTGAATCGCCTCAGTGTTGCAGATATTCTAGTTTATTTGAAAAATCACTTATGACAACTAAGCTAAATTTTTGCAGATATCACATTCTTGCTTTAACCCCTCGTATAGGCGTCAGTACCCTTGNGGGGGGGGGGGGGGGGTAGGGGTGCAACGATTGTAGCAGTACCTTACACACACACACACTCAGAGCCCATGCATGAGACCCCATTTAGATACAGTCCGAGTTTGTGAGAAATTCGAGTTATTGAGTAAACTTTCATATATGAACTTGGCGGATTACGGATCGGTTTATATTATTACAAGGAGGATACGGTTTTGACGAATATATAGCTGGCTGGTTATCGTCAGCTATAAGTAAGTAAAATCCTAATCCTTCTCTTAGTCAAGTTGGGGAAGGGAAAGGGAGGGTGAAAGATGGGGAAGGGACTTTATTTTCCCGATCTAATGGCCATCTGAGCTTGAACCGTTCCGTTAATGAGGAAGGGACAAAAATGTTACCCCCCTCCCCATCCCCTCCTCTTGCGGCCCACGCCTTTGCCACAGTCAGGACTGACGCCTCTGTATATGCCCCGTATTACAATACACTAGTTTTGAGGGGAGGGGAAAAATTAACAGCCTTTCAAAAGTCTAGTCAACCTCACTTAATCACAATTCGACAACTCCCCGAGTTAAAAGAAATGGCTATCTTTCAATCACTTCTACTTAGAAAATACACTACTCCGGTACCTGCAAAACGTTGTCTGTTATCGATAACTGCTGTTAAGCGGACTGTCATAAAATGAGATAGGCCCAGGGCTGCATACTGTTACTAATTCTATGAATCTAAGTATAGTTGTGCGCTCAGCTGCGCCATTCATAACCTGCGCAATTATAAATTGTATCCTGCATTTTAAACAATGACCTGCTGAGGTCTGAAATATCACCTGAGCACAGAATAAAAAAAATCTACGGAAGGCCTAATCCCTGTAAGTGACGTAACTAGCATAATAATGTCCCTATATCTTCCCTTGAAGTACGTGTTTGTTTTTCTCCTGCGCAGAATGTGTGCTATGCTTGTAGACAACGTGTAAGTCTTTGCGATTTTGAGAGTATGGGTCTGAGGTCAATAATGGCGTGTAGCCACATTTGGGACACAGCTATTAGTGCATCTGTCGATGTTTTATTGTTTTTGGCTCACAGTTTCATTTCCCCCATCCATGCACATCGGTCAAAGTAATTTAAATCATTTTTTCTTCAATCTGCTATTAACAAGAAAAAAAAAAGAAGGCGAGGGAGGAGGAGAATAAGGAGAAAAAGAAGAAGGGGAAAGAAAAAAAAAAGGAGAAGCAGAAGAAAAAAGAAGAAAGAGGACGACAAGGAGAGGGATGTGGGGGAGAAGGAGAAGAAGAAAAAGAAGAAGAAAGAGGAGAAGGAGGTGAAGAAGAAGAAGAACGAGGAGTAGGAGGAGGAGGAGAAGAAGAAGTAGAAGAAGAAGAAGAAGAAGAAGAACAACAACAACAACAACAACCACAACAATAACAGCAACATGTTAACAGAGTCCGTGTTGACGTTAACCATCGCGTTTCCTCCGGATATACCACGTCACTTCGCTTTAGAATATTAGAATATTAGAATACCGTAAAAGTATTATTCCTTCCGAAGAGAGGCGTATGAATTCGTGCCGAGCTGTGGCGGATTTCGTAGAATTAGCTTCGTCTGATTAACACTGAGAAAGAACAGACAAAAAAAAAAATCACGGCGAAACGCCCCTGACTGATCATTACGAATCAGCCAACCAGGACAAACAATCTTTCATGAACATCTGAGTAATGCTTGTGGAAGGTGTAATTGTTAACATTAGATGGGAAGAGTGAGTGAGTGAGTGAGAGAGAGAGAGTGTGTGTGTAAGATAATGAGAGAGAAAGTTAGTTGGAGAGTGAGACAGTGAGAAAGAGAAAAAGACAAGATATGTCAATGACTAAATAATAACAGGTATGTATATAAATATATATTTTAAAATTTGGGGTTTTTTTTGTGTGTGTTTTTTTCCGTTTTTCTTTGTTCCTTTGTATTGATGTGACATTACGATGTATGTGGTTGGCTTATGCCTAGATAAATAAACTTGAACTTGAACTTGAGCTTATAACTGTTGGTAAACACGTGGTGTGATTGTAAAACAGAGCTATGAAGTAAATAAAAAGTGGCTAGAATTTTTGGCCAAGTGGAAGGGTTGTTTTTTTTTAATAACTTTCCAGAAAAGATAAATTCTTGTCGAAGAATGTTGAGTACAGAACTTCAAGCTGATGATGTATAAGGGGAAGTTGCCATTAGCCGAATTGCGACAAAGGGGAATGAGCTGCAGTCGGACATTGTCTTATCGTCGTATACGCTACGCACTATGGATATGCATATCGGGGTCAAGGTCGACTTAAGACGACACAGTGTCACGTAATATTGTGTCGTATAACACGATTATAAATACATCACTCATGACAGGTCACCGAGGCCCCATGCTACATACAGGCATAACATCCTAATTTCATGGATCTGCAGCTGACCTAGATTCGGCCAGGCTGTAAATTATGTCTTCAAAATGTGACACATTACGTTACGTGACGTCCCGCCTCATTAAGTTGGACATGCCGCCTGACCAGAAGTGTCTTTGCTTCCTTGATATCAATGGCCATTTCTTTAAACAAACAGACAACTCTGTTACCGGGATCATACTCTGTTTGGATATCTGAAAAGCAGACCAGTCCAACCCAATTTTTTTTTAAAAAGTGAGGTCTGTCTAGGAAGAACATGTGGACTCTCCCCCACAATATGTGTTATTAATGTTTAACTACCCACATGTTACCTGCAAGGATTCATTTGAATAAATTAGAAATTGGAAAAACCAGATTGCAGGATTTGAAGAAGATCACTTTTCTTTTTTTGTATATCCCCTACAAAAGAACAAAGCCCTTTTTTTTTTCTATACCAGCATCATCAAAAATGATAATCTCTCTTTAGTGTGTTTAGTGGTATGGCCAGGAGAAGCTGTAGGATGGCCCACATAAGATGGAAATCCTTCCAATTCTCTATTTATCAATTTTTGTCGGAGATTTGTCTTAAGCGAGCCGGGAAAGCGTATCAGATCTCTTGTATCATGTAGATATTACACTGTAGACATAATATATGCTTTTACGAACATTTGTTCTCACAACAATTGCTGCACTGTCACAGAGACATACTATAACTGTTGTATTTGTGTTTAACTGAGTGCTTGTGTCTGTAATTACGTTAACAAGCTACACCACTAGCAAGAACTACAGCAGTGTTCACAGCTTAACAACTACGTGGATTTTGATTCCGAACCACAGTCATGATGTACGTGCCTTTGAAAGCATTTAATCCACATTTTCCTCTGTCCACCCGTCTGTAAAACGGGTACCTGGCTAAAGGCAATGCAAAATATTGTCACAACGCTAGTGATCGGCGCGTCCAAATGTCAGTGGCACTGTATACTTCCCAGGGAGTTGAGAAGTCCCAAAGTGATCTTGTCTGTTGTGGTAATAATAGTGTCAAGTCGCGTGAGAGGCATCAGGCTAGATATGAGACTCATAAACCATAATTATAATTATTATTGTTTCATTACAAAATTTTAAGGGTACACATAACCTCCAGAAAGTCGTGCAAGAAATCCAACACTTCTTGTTAAATGATATCACAACACTCTTTATTAAGGCATTTCCTCCATCTGAGAAATTCCACACTGACGTTAACTTAAAGTTTAAAAAGTTGCAAGGCAATAAACACAAAACAAACCTTTGACAGTGAATATTAATTTTCTTCCCGTTGCACAATATCTTCGGGCTGTCCAGAAATCAACGCTGCACTGATATCTTACTCAAACCACACCCTGCACAAGACAGGATTTAAACGATACAATAAGCACGATCCGGTCTGCTGCACTGCTGAAACTAACAGGAGTGTTTCTCATTTCTTTCGGGAATACTTTTCCCATCCATAGTTTACAGTAGGAGCACCGGGTTCACTGGCTCCGGTTAGATATATATTTATAAACACTACAGGTCACGGTCATATATGCTTAATCGCAATGTGCGTAAATGCGACTTCCGCTTTATCACAGCTTTCTTGGTTGTTTTGTAGTGTTGTTTTTTTTTTCTCCAGAAAACTGAATACATTTGTTTTGTTTTGTTTTTTTAAATACAAAAATGAGTAGGTAACATTACTTTTTTTAAAGCGTAATTTTTCAATGTGCTTCCCAGGAGTTGCGCCTAAGCGGAATAGACTTTATACGCAAACGTGGTTTTTTACGAAGGGTTCTGGTCAAAAGGAATGTAGCGCATTCCGCCCGCTAACATAAACCACAGACCGCGTAAACCAGAATAGATACGCTCAACCTATTCAACTGGGAGATCTGTTTTATGCTAAAGCTGTGCCATCCGATCGTTATAGTCCGAACACAGTCCCTAAACAGAGATTTGCTTTCAAATTTCAAAATCTAGGCTACACGATTTTATATAATAAAAATAATAATGCGGTTTATAAGTCTCTTATTCCGGCTAATACCCGCGCACGCGACTTCACACTATTATTACCTCAGCAGGTCTGATCACATTAGGACTTTCTCGACTTCCTGGGGAACACACAGTGCTGTTGTCATTTCTGGACGCTAATCACTAGCATTTTGACAATATCTTTCACTGCCTATAGCCAGTTATCCATTTTACAGACGGGTGAACTGAGGAAATGTGAATGAAACGCTATTCCAAGGCACTTACGGCATGACCGTAGTCGGGAATCGAACCCACGTCCTCTACATCGTGAGTCAGATGCCATAACCATTCGCCACGCTGCTCTAGAGTGTAAATATCACTATACTTTACCGTAGTATTCTGTATAGCTGTAAAGAAACGATCTGCAAAGTTTCTATGCAGTATGAAATGTATATCTCGTAAAATTCCGAAATGATATATTATATCCTGACCTCTGGAATTCAGCTTAATGATTGCATTGCAACTGGCTTTTCCGAAAAGGTTTAAAAGAAATTGCTTTCTTTCTGACTAAACCAGGTCAACTTACGCTTCCACATGCTGCCCTCCAAAGGCAAACCGACGTAACTGCGTTGCTATGCCGGACTGCTTAGTAGATCACTGTTACGATGTTTTGCCTTTATAGAAACATTTTGAAAATATTGGATACGTTGATATTTACTGTCAAAAAGTCAGATTGTTGGTTTCGCATTTCTGCCTCTGTCAAAACGTACAATACGTCCAGGTGGGCCAAAACAAATAGGAGCCTTAACATGCAGGAGAACTGCAGATACGTCTGTTTGCCTTTGGAGGGCAGCATGGCTAGAACTGGCCATTTTACCCATATCTTTTGTAACTTCGCGGCTCTGTTATCTTTATCACCAATAACAATAATCATTACTTAATCATTCATGCTCACGAGCCTCACTGAAGTCTGAAACCATGGAAAATATGGGATAATTTGACATGTCTGGTTGACTCGGAAAAGGTGAATTTCAGATGTAAAACCTATGTAATCGCTGCTATAATAATTATACCTTTTCATTCTTAATCCTGTCTTGCTGGTCCGTTTTATAAAACAGGCCGTGCTTAATATATATCTGGTAGGATTTCAAATAAATACATATTATAACCTAAAAAACCGCAAAGAGAGATAGCTGTTACACTAGCAAGCACGCATCACAACACTCCGTCTAAACACAATCCGAAAGACCTGCTGTAAACAACGCACCACACAACAAAAAGTGACACACACACGCACTTGTCAAAATGACGCGAGACGACCCAAGCATTTTTATGCAACCTCGTGTAATAATGTATGCGTTCGCTGTTACATTTCGCTCCAGGGGAAATTTTGTGCTGCATGAACTAAAAACAAAACTTCATCATCATTTTAAATTATTATTTTGGTCTGATCCGTTGGCGTTGGTGAAAATAATGATCTGATCCATTTAGACGAGAGCGATCTCTATTCCACGAGTTTTCTAATAGGAACAACGCTGTGGTGGATATTGAATACAATCGAAACATTTCACCACATCTCTTCAGAAATATCGAAAATGTTGCGATAGACAGGAGTTGCGTTTACTCCGTTCATTTTAATATTAGAAAATACAGTAATTCGTTATATATATTTTTAAACTTGTGATTAAGCGATAGAAGCAGTTAAGTGAATTGCAATTTGCGGGAGTCATTTGTAAAACAACAACTCAAAAACAAAAACTACAAACTTTCACACAGACACAAAAAAAGAAGCTAGGAAGAAAACTTTACCTGCGTGTTGGAATTGCGCAAATGCAGACCTCAGAGTTAAATAACGTGCAGTGTAGTGAAATTTCTTTTTGTAATCGACAAAGAAGGCAAAAGCGAAGAACGCTATATAAAACACCTTATAATTCAGTCTGAGTTGACCTGTAAAGTTGTTTGTCACAAATTAGATCAAATGAGAGGTATCATATTGTGTATACGTTTTCGCTGCTTCTGATGACAATATCTGAGTTCATCTCTAAGCTCAAAATATGAAGGCCCGTAACACTTTAAAAGGAATTTGGTCTCTTCCTCATTCATACCTATACATGGTTGCATACAATGGCGCGGTTTGGTTTTTACCAAATCTTCAGTTGTGGTGAAATACGACATTATACTTACGCCAAAAGGTGCACTATCTGTGAAGATCCGGGTCTGTTGTATTTGTCAAGATCTGCTCTGAAAACCTGGATTTATTTAGGATAAAAATGCTTCCCAAGTTAAAAAAAAAATGTTTCATATATTATACTTTTCTTCTTGCTCCCCCCTTCCTTTCTTAAAAAAAAAAAATCCTGCCCCACAGCATACAAATGTTGGCTTTGGATTGTAATCAGCGTGCTGTCTGTAAAGTACATTGCAATGCGGTGGTAAAAGACTGTATGTTGATAATTAATTCTTCGCCAAAGATTTTTTTGCTTTGATTTACAAATACGAAAGTGAAAACCGTTTTAGGGCAAAATGCACACATGCGTGCATGTAAACACGTGCACACACATACACACATACACAATACTCACATGGAGGAATGACACTTCAGCAGTAATAGGCCTACTGCAGAGAGGGGGCAATGAATTTGTAAGTCATTTAGTTTTGGACTGGACAGAGAAAGGTTGCTACACTCTAAAGCTGAATATCGTTCGTAATTATTAATTCTGCTGCAGCGTAAAACATCAAATTAATATTATACAGCGACTTAATAAGCTACAGGACTATCTTATGTGTTATATAAATCTGGTTGGGTGAAACGTACAGGATAATGTCTCATTAACGGTCTTCCTTGTTCTCATGAAATATAGCAATCACAATCATACTATGTTTCTTCAGGTTTGTAACCAAACATTGGATGTTTTTCAAAATGTGAAATATTTTGGCGTGTTCTTACTTTGGGTAGTTGTATTTAAATTTCAAAATTAGTACGCGGCTCATGATTATGTAAGCAGAATGTTTTATGAACACTTACCAGATGAAGTCTGCAAGGATATCCTTAACCCAGACCCCGAGTAAAATATCTGGTTCTTTGTTCCGTCAATTCACCCCGAATGAAATAAACCGAAATTGTTGGGTCATCTCAAACGAATAGCATACACTGACTTTAATACGGGGGTTGTGTGGATTGACAAATTATATCCTGGAATTTTATAGAGTACTTGGAGCCCTTGTTTTATGTCAATATTTTTTACTTACGTCACTATTCAGGGACGGATGAGAAATTTGACTCCAACAAGGACGAACAAAAGACAGTTTAGGACGCACTGAAGGTTACAGTTGAGAAAAATAAATGTACACTGGTTTGAGCAAAGTAAATGTAATTTTTATTTGAGATCAGTAAATAAACTTTTGACGTGAGAACAGGAAAGTTACTTTTGGTTTGAAGACTGTAAATAATTTACTTTTGGCTTTAGGACAGTAAATTTACATTTGGTTTGAGGACAGTAAGCATACGTTTGATTGGATGATGGTAAATGTACTTTTGGTTGAGGGCAGTAAATGTTCCTCTGGTGTAAGGACATCAAAATACTTTTGGTGTGGTACTAGTAACTGTACATTTGATTTGAGGACAGCGAATGTACTTTTCATTATTGGATGGTAAATGTACCTTTGGTCTAAGAAAAGCAAATATACTTAGGCTTGAGATCTGTTACGGTCGATTTCGATTTGGGGTCCTCCAACTTATGGGCTACATTTAATCTTCCTCCTACCTTCTGACTACTAAATTTACATTTGATTTGAGGGGAGTGAATGTACTTTTTCGTATGAGGACAGTAAATATACCTTTGGTCTGAGGAAAGTAAATAGACTTTCAGCTTGAGATCTGTTAAGTGCTTATTTCGAGTTGAGGTCCTCCAGCTTAGGGGCTACATTTAATCTTCCTTTCCAATATGG
This sequence comes from Ellobium chinense, assembly GCA_033807755.1. Taxonomy (NCBI): domain Eukaryota; kingdom Metazoa; phylum Mollusca; class Gastropoda; order Ellobiida; family Ellobiidae; genus Ellobium; species Ellobium chinense. The sequence goes on along the minus strand of JAWQUT010000293.1, from coordinate 579,112 downwards.
TTACATGCCCTGCACCAGTAGATAAGGTCCTAAGGGAAGAGGATTAGATCTAGTTCTGGTGTGGTAGGACCCTGAGACTATTTTACTTTATCTCAACTGTAAATTATGTTATGTTCCCCATCTTTGCTGGCAGGGATATACAAAGGCAAAATAGGGGCCTCTCGATTTGAGCCAGTCAGAAAAGGAAGTTGTCTTTTACACATAGCGACCTGGCTCAAAATGGCTGTGGTCATCCCATGGTGTGGTAACTAAGCTTCAAACTGAGGACACAGAATGATTTGAACGGTGATATAAAGCTGAATGGCCCCCGAAGAATGTGGTGGGCCAAAGTGCCAAATGAAAAAAGTTTGTGTTGTCCTTGATAAATAATTATTTTAGAAATGCCTACATATCATTTGGGCCAAGCTACGTCCTCATTTGACACACTAGCGGGCGAATGACGCCATCAGTTTATCTTCTACTTAGTCTACGTCCTCTCTGACAAATCGAGACCATCTTCATGTGCAGCCTACTGACTTTCATGGCAGACCGTTATGACGCAGTACTGACGTAACACGGATTTAAATAGGTGAAGGAGAGAACGAATTACCAGCAGTTCGAAGGATTTCGCAATACAGTCGACTGCACATACTTGCAAATCCTTGAGAATATGAAGGAAGTTGCGAATAACAGGAGCTGTCCGGTACAAGACACCGTGTAACATTTGAGATCTTAGTAGTCTCCCTTTCATAGGTCATTAATTTTGTCAAAGGTGCAGCGTTGACATTACTGCGTATAGCTATGCATCAGATTGCCGGGCCAATGAGTGCAGCATACAAGCAAGTAACATACTTTCAACAAAGGAGGAAGAAGAAGGAGAAGAAGAAGAAGAAGAGACACTTCTTAATTTGCTCGTTACATATTATTTGTAGGTATACAGTACACAGCGGTACTTTCATTTGCTCAACAGAAGTTGTAGTGGGGAGTGAGCAGATGCAAACAGATGCTTACACAAAGTAGGAAAAAGGGGAAAGTGCTCAAGAAGACAAAGGCAGAGAGAAAATGGAAGAATGAAAGAAAATGATGTGGTGGGAATCCAACCCGCGACCTCAACAGATGTTGCGAACATGCAAGAGAGCTAACCTTTTCTCCTGATTATTTGACGCGTTTTATCTATTAAGGGACAAAGAGTTAACCACACCCGCATCCTCACCGGAAATATAAACAGTAAAGGGAATTAATAAATTAGATAGTATAACTCTTTGATTTACTGGGTCGATAATTTTAGTTCTTCCATAGTCTTCACCTTCACACTGTCACTGTCATGATCACTAACTATAATATGGGAGGAGGTGTGTGTATGTATAATTTTGCGAACGCGCGCATGCGTAAGTGTGTGAGTGTATATGTGTGTGTGTGTGTGTGTGTGTGTGTGTGTGTGTGTGTGTGTGTGTCTGCGTGTGTGTCTGTGTGTCCTCATGGACTAGATGTACTGTCCCATGTGCTGTGAATTGCTATTTTTTGTTATGTCTATCGTTTGTTTGTATATGGTTTCTCCCTGTTCTTCAAATTCCTTATTGCGTGTTTGCCTGTGTTATAATGATCACTCCGTACTCATCTGACATAATAATATTATGTTTATTCACTGATGAAGAACCCAAGATCCAAAAAAATAAAAATTGGAATTAAATATAAAGTTTTATGTACTACGTAGTTTATACGATATTTCTTTATTGCAAATTAACCATAATACGATGGCGACCTTTACGGCTTTGAACTCCAGTCTCTTGCGCCGTAACGCAATGGTTCTGATCACTCAACCTGGATGACAGTGACAGGTTCCATGCAATGTTACTCCGGAGAATGACAGCGTGTCACAAGGGGAGATAATTGCACAGACAAGGCAATCTGCAGTCTTGGGCACACTTTGACAGTGACAAGCCTCAGTGTTAACTATGCAGGTGTTGTTTTAAAGACAGGTGTAATGTGACATCGACCCAGACCGTAGGGGTAAGAAGAGGGACGCTTTAAGGGGACATTCAGTTACGCTTTCTCGCAACATATTTGACATATGAAAATAATGTCCATGGATAAATTCAGAAACTCGATTCCTTTCACGCAGAACTTTTAAATACTACCGAGGGAATGCTATTATGTAAAGCTGTGACCATAAAACTGTCTAGTCTACATCTTGATGAAATTTTATAAGCAGATTCAAACAGCTTTGTCAGATTTATGATTAATCTTTTATGTAACTGATTGGTCACCATCGCCCGAGCCCAACTTTTATTGCATTGCCCGCTATACCCAGTGGGTTTTTTTTCCCGTTTTTTTTGGTGGGGTGGGGGTGTGAAGGAAGGAGGGTCGAGGGGGAAAGAAGGAGTGACGTGTATCGTCTGTCTTGGTATAAAATCGGCCAGGCTGATTATTCGTCAATTATAAACGTGACCGGTCCCGTGCGAAGACAACAGTATGTTCAGTTTGGACATGTTGACTAAGTTACGCCCCGTTACAAGGTCTGAAGTATATTTGAACAATGTTTCTCGAGAAAAAGCCCAAATTATAAAGTAATATGTGAATATATATAACAACAAATGACCGTGCAGATTAAACACCAGACAAAACTTCATCAATCAATCAATAAATCAAGAGACCAATCAACCAATCAGCACATAAGTCAGTCGATCAATCAACCATTCCCCTCATCAATCAATTAGTCAATCCATTCTATCTAGCACTCAAATCCAACATCTACCCGTGGGATTTAGAATAAAGCAAAGGTTACCTCGGCTAGTAATCAAGGGATTAATCAGTTTGTTACATTCAGTTCCCTTTTCGGGGGGNGGGGGGGGGGGGGGGAGGCGGGGCTTGTACAGAGATATCACATCACAGTACTTAACTGCAGACATTCACGCCCAATGGCGGGGACAAAAATCAAAAGGAATTTCTTCTTCGTTTCTCCATGGCCTAATCAAGATGCAAGACGCCACTAACGCCCTCTACTAAGTACACGTCCTTGCATTGCCGTCTTTTGCCACTGTCTCTCATCTCCCATTTCCCTCAACCCCCTTTCCCCAACCCCGAGTCCTTGTAAGAAGTATGCACCAACCTCATCTCTTTCCGTCACCTCCTCTCCTTCGGCTACCCCCACCTCCTCCTTCCCTCCTGCCCACCCGATATAACAAATAAAATATAACTTCCACAT
>JAWQUT010000293.1:550972-562732 GCA_033807755.1 Ellobium chinense | reverse complement strand
CCCCGACAAAAAAAAAAGACGATTAACGTTGGAGGTTGTAGGGGTCAAATTGTAAAAGGCTCTTTGAGCCATTTTTCTCCTCGAACCACAGGATCATTCCAGAGATAGTCAAAGCTAGTCTGCAAGTCTGGTGCCACCACTGTGCTCAAATTATATACTGTTTACAGTGGGGGTCCTTCATTTAGATTCTTCCCAAGTATAATTTAGTTGAAAAGAGGTTAAAAATTTTTGTTTCTTTTGCAGACTGCAGGTCCCTGAGGCCCGCACAAATGAAACCCACTGAAGCCGTTGGGAAACACTAACTGCAACAATTATTTTTTTTTTTTAAGTTCAGGACCGAATGTCAGCACTTTTGCGGTGCGGTTTGATGTTATATGATTAATTCTACATTTATACTCTGCTACTATTGACTCTGATAGTCCAATTTTTTTTGGGACCAAATAGGCTCCTGCAACCTGAACGAATGTGTTCAGAGGCGTTGGTAAAGAGAGACAGGGGAAGTGCTGTGAGATGGACTCGTATAGTGATATGCTGAGTTATGGATCTTGTTATAAGTCGAAGATATTTAAGAGTTATCTTTTAAAACATGTCTATTAATTCCCTTATTTGTCTGTCTTCCCCCTGAGCGCCCAAGGGTGGTTAACTCTTAACTCTCGTAGGGCGAGGCGCATCGGGTCCAGCCTCCCGCTGACTGCGTGACCATGACTGTTTTGTTTTTTTTTTAACCATGACTGTTACACGTGTTGTCTGCCAGTCTGACAACAGGCTGCGAAATTCGATCGCCGCACCCAGCGGTCGGGAAGGAAATGGTATATATTATATTGCCTCATTCAAGCGGAGCGAGCAGATAGTATCACGAGGGTTAATGAACTTGGCCGTTAGCAGAGATCATTGAAGAGTAGTTGTCCTTAAGTGTCTCTAACATCCGGTGAGTGTGCAAAGTTGCTAACTCTTTTAACCACTTCGCCGTACATTATTTGCTTATAAAATTACTATTTTCTTCGTGTCGCTAATATCGGATGGTGAACAATGAATTAGATCATTTCCCCTGGTGTCCGCCCCGCCGAAAATGTTTCGTTCATTGTCTTTGTTCTCTGATACCATAAATGCAAGTAAGTAATGCTGTACTGTGCAGATGTTTACCCAGAAGTATGTATCAAATCCATTTCTTCGTGTTTCAGAAAGCTTTTGAATATCAACATAATGATAACTGCAAAGCATAGAGATCAACTTGAGGAAAAGGGGTACACGGTGATTGAAAATGCCGTTCCTGATCACGCCCGCTTGAAGAAAGTGTTTTTTGATTGGATGAAAGACAATTTTCCAGATGGCTCCGCCCCTTACAGCACCCATTCGATTGTGAGGCATTACGGGATTGGACATTTAGAGCCTGCCTGGGCGGTGCGATTACAGGTAGGCAAAGAAGTCTTCAACCTCTTTATCAGGAACTGCAATTAGACGGAATGGAATAAAGTGTACTCGACTGTAATGCCAAAAGTGCAGATAATGTGTTCTCAGTTTTGAGTCTTGATAGAAAACTTTCGGTTAATTAAAACACCCGAGAACTTGATTAACAGAATTTGACTGTTCGCTAATTAGAAAAAAATGACAAAGTAAAATGAAAGAGGCAGATGCAAGACATACCATCTTTAAAATGTTCATTCCATTTTGCCAGGTGAAGAAATTTTTTACCCAGTTATGGGGTACTGACCAATTGCTGTCAAGCACAGATGCTGTTGCCATTGGTCAACCGCCGGAGATGGGCATGGAAGACTTTGACAGCGACGAACATCATTGGCTACACGTTGACCAGTGTGCTGCGAGGACGGGGCTTCATGCCTATCAAGGAGCGGTCTATTTAGAAACGGTAAAGATCTTTTTCTAATTTTGTGTCTTTGATTAGGGATAGCGAAGAAAGCGTGCGAGTGCCCTCCAAAGAGAGAGGGAAAGAGAGAGAAGGAGAGAAAGAAAAGAAAAAGAGAGAAATGGTGTGAGTGAGAGAGGGGGAAAAGGAGAAGAACGATTGCAGTCGCAACCAGAAGGAAAAAGTGTCAACAAGACCGGTTAGGTTATTTTGAACCATAGAGAAGACTTACTTCCAGCACCTCTTTCTCTCCCACCTCCTCCCCACAACCCCGTCCCACATATCCAGTCTACATATAGAATTTGACAGGCTCAAATAGTTGACATCGAGAAAGTGGCAAAGCCCTGTTAGTCTGATAGTAGCACCACTCTAGTTTTACGACAACAAAAACGACATGCGTAGATTACTTAAGTCAAAAAGCAGAGAAAGGAATAACAAGAAGAAAAACAAAGGGAGAGGGAGGAAGATGGAGGATATCGTGGTCACATAAATACTTTGTAAACTAGGACGACAAAGAAGATGAAAGGGGGAAACAACTCATTACCCTTGCCTCTGATCTATACTGGAGTTGCCTCTCATAGCGCGTCACACTGGCAGTGATAATGATTATGTATGACGAACGATTCTTAAAACACAGTGAGAACCTTACAAATTCATTTTCTAGGAAACCAATCCACAGTTTCCTATTTGTATGACGTTGAACTTCGGGAGTAAGATTGTTTTATATCGTGGCAAGTTGTGATGGACCGATACCTGATTTTCCGAGTATCGCAATATTCAGTCTTCTCGCTCGAAGTAATCGGACCTGTGGAGTTTATTTAAATTCTTATAATTAATATCGGTTTAGCATTTCGATGCCTTCAATACTCTTCAGTACTTCCGGTACTTTCGATATCTCTGATTTCTAAGATATCACAAAGTGGCTTTGCTCTCAAGAGACATAATATTGTACTGTTTGGGTCACACTGTCAAGGCTTATATCGAAAGTATCAAACTATGATACAGAATCAAAATTCATAAGTGTCTGACATGATTATACACACCACAAATAGTAAGCGAAGACTCAGGGCGGGGCATTATTGCAAGTATATCGGTTTTTTGAGAACATAAGATTCTAGTTCTTGAGGTCCAACTGTTTAAGTTGATCGCAATGTGATGATAATTAAAACAATGATGATGATGATAATGATGATGTAAGTAATAAACGTCGGCCATTTCATTACCAGGCGGACAAAGACGACTGGACCTTCGAAGTTATGGAAGGCTCGCACCATCATATTTCACCTTTTTATGAAAGCCACGAGAAGGCCAAGATACGGTCGGTCAATATGGGCATATGGAGGATGAAAGAAGACGAAATACAGTGGTATAAGGAGAAAGGTAGGTAGAGCTTGCCATATATTCTTTGGTGTGTGGTATAAGACATGAGGAATCCCAGACGAGATTTCTTTTTTACCATTATTTCCTGGGATAGATTCATGAACAGCAGGCTAGCGTGCGGTCACAAATCCAGCTCACAAAATGTAGACAAGAGATCTTGCCGGGAATTCCATTTCTCATTTCATCTATGCTGCTTTCTCGCGCGGTTATGTAACAAAGATAATACATAGCACTAACTAATACACCATTTAGCACTTTGGCGTGCAATCTGCCATGTCAAATCCATAGAGAGAGCTGCACCAGAGTTGCACACCAAAGCATACTCAGTGAAGACTGATAACATAAACGGAATTTAAGATCTGTTTGCTTAAACTTTCCCTAGTGCTGCTATTTTTGGACCTGAAAGATTGCAAGCCAAAGTGCAAAATGGTGCTTTAGTTGTTTTGATTATTTACCCACAGCTGAAAGTGCTACATATAGACCTTACTTCAGTTCCCACAATATGCTAGAAGTCCAAGTGTAATGTAACACTATGAGGTTGTGCTTTTTTAAAAATAATATTATTCTACTTATGACAGATTGTTATAAGCCGAACCTTTTATTCTCCCTCTTGCTTATACACATGTGCATATTACTGTTTATCTGTGAAGGCTGCAAGATAAAAAGAGTGGCAGTAAAGGCGGGCGGACTCTTGTTATGGGACTCACGATTGGTTCACGCAAATGCCAGACCTAAAAAGGGGCGGGCCAATCCTGATAGATGGAGGTATGTGTTTTAACGTGAAAATTCACTAGCTTAATACTGTGCTGGCAGACATACTATCCTTGCTTTCTTTCTCCATTTCTTCATTGGTTTGTCCACATATCTATCCATCCATCCATCCATCCATCCATCCATCCATCCATCCATCCATCCATCCTCCATCCATCCATCCATCCATCCATCCATCCATCCATCCATCCATCCAACCGTCCATCCATTTAACTCTTGCTCAATATTCGGCTGTCAGACTTGCTGTTCTTGCTTTCTTGTCTCACTTTTCACTGGTTTATCCATCCATCCATCCATCCATCCATCCATCCATCCATCCATACATCCATCCATCCATCCATCCATCCATCCATTCATCCATCTAGGCTGATCGTCCTAGTCTGTATGGGTCCGGCTTCTTGGTCCACCAAGGAAGATCTCAAGATTAAAAAGAAAGCTTACAATGAACTCATGATGACTACCCATTGGCCTTGTGATGACATTGGTGAGGCTGCATCTGTATTGTTGTTGTTGTTATTATTGTTGTTGTTATTGTTGTTCTTGTTGTTGTTCCTCTTCTTCCTCTTCTTTCGGCTGCTGGTCCTGCATTTGTTGTTTACGTTTTTTCCTTTGTCACGGCTCGACATCTTTCTACCATCTTACTCGCTATAGGTATCCAATTAATCCGCTTTTCAATTGCCATAGCAGTGTTTATTCGGTGATTGACAGTGATTAGTTTTTTCCAGTTATGACTCTAGAATCTTTAACAATTTTTTTTTTTTACATGTAGGCCTATAATAATGATGATAATGCTGTTTATAAGTCTCGTATCAAGGCTAACAGTTACTCATGCGAATTCCTATTATCATTGTCCCAGCAGACCAGGTCACCCAAAACACAGTAGTTGAGGGAGTTGATCCCTGGGGAACATAGAGTACCGCTGCCATTTAAGGAACTCAGTACTAGAAATTTGACGATTTCTTTCACTGCCTAGAGCCAGGTACCCAATTCACAGACGGATGGACTGTGGAAAATGCGAAAACATTTGCTGTTCCANTCCATCCATCCATCCATCCATCCATCCATCCATCCATCCATCCATCCATCCATCCATCCATCTAGGCTGATCGTCCTAGTCTGTATGGGTCCGGCTGCTTGGTCCACCAAGGAAGATCTCAAGATTAAAAAGAAAGCCTACAATGAACTCATGATGACTGCCCACTGGCCTTCTGATGACATTGGTGAGGCTGCATCTGTATTGTTGTTGTTGTTATTATTATTGTTGTTGTTGTTGTTGTTGTTCCTCTTCTTCCTGTTCTTTCGGCTGCTGGTCCTGCATTTGGTGTTTACGTTTTTTTTTTTCTTGTTTTTTTTGGTCACTGCTCGACATCTTTCTACCATCTTACTCGCAATAGGTATCTTATTAATCCGTTTTTCAACTGCCATAGCAATGTGTATTTAGTGATTGACAGTGATAAGTTTTCTCCAGTTATGACTCTAGAATCTTTAACAAACTTTCTTTTATGTGTGTAATAATGATAATGCTGTTTATAAGTCTCGTATCAAGGCTAACAGTTACTCACGCGAATTCTTATTACCATTGTCCCAGCAGACCAGGTCACCCAAAAAACAGTAGTTGAGGGAGTTGATCCCTGGGGAACATAGAGTACCGCTGCCATTTAAGGAACTCAGTACTAGAAATTTGACGATTTCTTTCACTGCCTAGAGCCAGGTACCCAATTCACAGACGGATGGACTGTGGAAAATGCGAAAACATTTGCTGTTCCAAAACATTAACAACCTGAAGTTGGCAGGAATCGAACCCGTGACACTCAGGTCCTGAGTCCAATGTTGTAATCATTTCTTTTGAAACCACAGGTCTTATGACGCCTCATTTCCCATCCTACGCCACCAATGCCAAGACAGCTTACCTGAAGACGTTACCAGAGATTGCCAAATCTTTGGAGGCGAGGCAGCTGGCCGGAGTAACCCCATACAAGGTCACACCGAGGTCAAAGGTTGCGGCCTGGCGGCCAAAGTGGGACCCCATCATGCGACCAGATATGGCCAAGAAGACAACAGAGATGTCTGTTGGTGGATTTCTTGTCGTCAAAGCTCTGTTCTGCGTTTTCCTTGCTTTGGTTTTGCCAGTGCTGATTAGAATTTATTACAAAGGTTGAGAATGGACAAATTGAAGGAAATTGGGGTAATATGCAGTATAAATGTGCGTGTCTGTGAGCAAGAATGAAATATTTTTGAAGATGTACAGTTTTGTGATAGCAGTTATATTATTCAGACTGTGCAGTTATTTTCCACGCATAGCTAAGACATATTATTATTCTCTCGTATTTATTTCAAATCCTGACAAAAACATTTTAGACGCGGGCACCTTATTCTCACTAGTTTTACGCGATGTTTATACAACAATGGAGGAGTGACAGCTGAAGAATAATGATTACCTCTCTCTGACGTTGCGCTGGCGATTTTATCATCAAGACGGCTGAAATTTTTTAGAAAGATTCTATTTTTCCACCAGTGTACTTTATCAAGGAGTAGAAACGAAAAAGACAAGGGTTTGATATTGAGAAGTTCAATCAACAATCGTTGTAATTTATGCTAGAAAACCTGCAGCACTATAAGACAGTCGGCACTGTTGAACAATACTTTAAAAATTGCTCTTTTTGCCCGAAGCGCCCTCTTCTACCTCATTATGGAAAAAGATGTGCAATTCTTTCTTCCCGGATACATTAATTTACAGCTTTTATCACTTTATTTCTCGGTACACTGTTGTTTCACGTCATTCTGAGCAATTTGTGATGATGTTCGTTGCTTAGAGTCGATCCGGAAACATCCGACTGGCTAATCCCTCGACTTGAAGATAATACCTGTATTAAGCTACTGGGAATACCCTTGGTTTTTGGACTTCTGTTAGTGTATAACTCTATGTAGTTTATGTGACATCTTGAATGTTAGTCACCTTTTGATGATTTCAACTCTGTCTACCTCAGCGTGCTGATCTATGGATAGTATGTAAATGCTAGAAAGTCACGGAAAATGTGTAGTATTTCTAAGGCTAACAGCAGAGGTAAACTCGAGACTAATTAAGATTAAGATTACGAAAGCCACACATAATATTATACACTTGCTCATGTCGACTGCAAACAGATGGGTCGCTCTTTCATGATCCATCCACCACCCTCCCTACCTCGTCGGGTCCATCATAAAGAATTTTACCCTCATATTACTCGGAAGACCATTCTTAATTAAGTCATACCCCATTTAATGCGACTGTGAGATTAGTTAATTGAAAGCTTGCGCATTAACGATGGGAACTCTTACATCTTAAGAATCATATTGAATCTGCATTAAACGCTACTAAACTTGCATTCAGCACCAATGCATTAATGTCATTCATTATCAGGGCGGCAAAAGATTCCATCTTTAATGCGAAAACTATCAAATATAAAATGAATTAAAGATCGCATAGAAAAGATAACATCAAGACAGAGAAGATGAGATCAAGGGAAAGAAAAAAAGAGAGGCGAGGAGAGAACAAAAGAAAAGAGGAAAAAGAAAGAAAAGAAGAGGAAGCAAGAGGATGGAATGTGTGCAATAATCAATTCATTGCTTTATATGGTGACGTATATTTTAAATTATTATTCCTTCCATTATTTCCAAATGGGTCATAAAAATGTATGTCATTTTTTGTTCCCGTGCACTACAAGCTCACATTTCCATTGTATTCCAATTATCATTATAGACTATGAAAACAGCTGATACATGACACGGAGTAGATAAAATGATTTCATTCTGTGAATAATAGCGAAATAAATCATTGTTTAAGGGTCATCACCATCATCATTTATATGTCTCTAAAGAGAGTCTACTGTACTAAAAGAAAAACAATACATTATGGTCATCATCAACATCATCATCATCATCATCATCATCATCACCGTCATCATCATCATCATCATCTTCATCGTCGACACTGACATCATACTATCATCATTGCAAGTGCCACCACATAACATTCTAATGTCAAGAAGTGCCTCATCTATATACATCTAGTCTAGTGAATAGTTTGTTGATGTTTTCTGAATGTGAAATGTGATATTAAACATGGACATGAAGCATTAAAAGTAGTGTATGTTGTGATTTAATGCTGTCCTTGCTACCCTGATGAAAAAACGATATTATTATTATAATCGACCACTCCTTAACAGCAACTCGCCTTATTACAATTTCCTCTTAATTACAAAAAATTCCAGATAATGAAATACACGTTCTGGTTTTGTTTTTAAAAAATCGTTGGATATCAGTAATTCCTCTTAATAGCAAAATTTGGCATGCATTGTGAGAATTGCTATTAAATGGAATCTACTGTTTAGGCACTTTTCCTACGCCCGGTTTGTGTTGTTGATGGTGGATGTGGTTGTAATAATGAAAATTCTGATATGAATGATGATGGTGACAGCGGTTGGTGTGGCAGGAGTAATTATGTCTTAAGTGAAGATGATGATGATAATGATGATGATTATATGATGATGATGATGATAATAATAATGATAATGACCAGCTGATAATACCAGCTATTTTAAGACTGTCTCACATAATCGATCATAACTGACTTTTAACTCACTCTTCCATGCTTGTCTTTTCTTTTTCTTCTTAATGTGGTTGCTTTTATTGTGAAAGTTTTAACTCTTGTTTCATTTCTATTGATAAAGGCCTTAGAACCGAAACGTTTAGATGTCATTTTTGATCTTAATTCTCTACTAGATTTTAAATAAATTCCCTGAATTAAGGTTGAGCTTTTAATTTTTCTCAGTTTTAAATGATATGTAAAAGCCTGCCTTTAATTCATTTGTGACCTGGATATTAGTGAGTGTTATTATTAGTTTTGAAAAATTCATTTGTGACTCATATTTCGTTACCACGGATTACCTTCTTCCCAAAATCATCCCTGTGAAAGTTCAAGATGCAAAACATGCCCCGTTATGACTAAAACCAGTTTCGTCCACAGCACCTCATCCACGATGGTTTTGCTTTGCTCAATTTATTTAACATCTTTCCCTCTGCATTTGTGAGTTACTGTATATATATATATATACACATTGTGTCCCCATCAAAAGGTATGTCATTGCCAAGTTATGTTACTCTATTTACACCATTGCGTAAGGCCGCACTGACATGAGTAAAATAACATAGGCTACAGCTGGCTTTAGTTGGGTTTACTTGAAATCAGCACAGTAAACTAAAGAGGATAGAGTGACAGCGGGGAAGATGAGGCCGGGAATAGTTGGGGGAGGGGAGAGCAGGGGGAGGAATTACTTGTCTGGATTTTGGCAGATACTATGTAAGGCATGGAAAGAACTTTGTTCTCGCCTGTCTTTCAACTTCTTGTCCAACTAGGATCTAGACAGTAATCAAGGGTGCGTAGATTTGCTCTTATAGTAATATTAAGTTACGTCCAGTGTTTCTGATGGTCCTCTATGTTCCGTGCTGCCCACAAGAGAGCTCTCAATATCTATCTGATCGACTTTATACGTTAGCGTATCGATATAAAAGGTTTGAGACGATAAACAAATTGTGGATGTACTCAGCCAAGCGTCCACACTTGTCCTTTGTTACCGTTTGTCAAGGGTATTGGAACAATGAACTGAGAAGGTCGTTCTGGTGCTAGTAGGTTCATGGACAGTGGAGTCATTCCCAATTGACTCCTTAACTCTGGTTATCCAATGTTTTTCATTCCTTAAGGTCACAGCGACCATATGCAGCAGTTGTATTGCGGCAGCTGCAGGTCACAGGGAAGTTGTAAATTACATAACCTCCCCTTCCCTCTCCCCCTTTTTCATCTAGCCCCTCTCCCTCCCAACTCCCCCCCCCCCCCCCCNGACAACAACAACAAAAAAAGACGATTAACGTTGGAGGGGTCAAATTGTAAAAGGCTCTTTGAGCCATTTTTTTCCTCGAACCACAGGATCATTCCAGAGATAGTCAAGGCTAGTCTGCAGGTCTGGTGTCACCACTGTGCTCAAATTATATTATACTGTTTATAGTGGGGGTTCTTCATTTAGATTCTTCCCAAGTTTAATTTAGTTGAAAAGAGGTTAAAAAATTTAACTTCTTTTGCAGACCGCAGGTCCCGGAGGCCCGCACAAATGAAACCCACTGAAGCCGTTGGGAAACACTAACTGCAACAATTATTATTTTTTTTTAATTCAGGACTGAATGTCATCATTTTTGAGGTGACGATTTCATGTTATATGATTAATTCTACATTTTATACTCTGCTACTATTGACTCTGATAGTCCAGTTTGTTGGGTTTTTTTTTTTTGACCAAACAGGCTCCTGCAACCTGAACTAATGTGTTCAGAGGCGTTGGTAAAGAGGGACAGTGGAAGTGTGTTGTCTGTGAGATGGACTCGTATAGTGATATGCTGAGTTATAGATCTTGTTATAAGTCGAAGACATCCAAGAGTTATCTTTTAAAACATGTCTATTAATTCCCTTAATTGTCTATCTTCCCCTTTGAAAGCTCACGGGTAGTTAACTCTTAACTCTCGTAGGGTGAGGAGCATCGGGTCCAGCCTCCGCTGACTGCGTGACCATTGTTACGCATAATGACAGTTGCACGTGTTGTCTGCCAGTCGATCAAAATTCGATCTCCGCATCCAGCGGTCGGCAAGGAAATGCGTATATATTATATTGCCACATTCAAGCGAAGCGAGCAGATGGTAGAGTTAATTCCATGCTAGCATCACGAGGGTTAGTGAACTTGGCCGTTAGCAGAGATCATTGAAGAGTAGTTGTCCTTGAGTGTCTCTAACATCCGGTGAGTGTGCAAAGTTGCTAACTCTTTTAACCAATTTGCCGTACATTATTTGCTTATAAAATTACTATTTTCTTCGTGTCGCTAATATCAGATGGTGAACCATGAAATTTATCATTTCTCCTGGCGTCCGCCCCGCCGAAAACGTTCCGTTCATTGTCCTTGTTCTCTAATACCATAAATGCAAATGAGTAATGCTTTAATGTGCAGATGTTTACCCAGAAGTATGTATCAAATCCATTTCTTCGTGTTTCAGAAAGCTTTTGAATATCAACATAATGATAACTGCAAAGCATAGAGATCAACTTGAGGAAAAGGGGTACACGGTGATTGAAAATGCCGTTCCTGATCACGCCCGCTTGAAGAAAGCGTTTCTTGATTGGATGAAAGACAATTTTCCAGATGGCTCCGCCCCTTACAGCATCCATTCGATTGTGAGGCATTACGGGATTGGACATTTGGAGCCTGCCTGGGCGGTGCGATTACAGGTAGGCAAAGAAGTCTTCAACCTCTTTATCAGGAACTGCAATTAGACGGAATGGAATAAAGTGTACTCGACTGTAATGCCAAAAGTGCAGATAATGTGTTCTCAGTTTTGAGTCTTGATCATGGAGCTATAAAGAACACTGGAGTGCGTACACCCCTTTTCGCGTACACCGCCGGCGCGCAACTAACATGGCGGACGACTTAGGGCAAGGTCAGTGTTGCCACTCTGGACTGATGGTTTTCCCCTACAGCGAGGCTAATTTTTCCCTATATTCCCCTAGGCGCGAAGTGTATGATTGACCACCATTTTATTCTTTGCAATGTTGTGTCCAATCTTATGATCACTTTCCCCTACATTTGACAGTTTTCCCCGTAGGGTTCCCCTACCCCCTATGAAAAGCCATTTTCCCCTACAGTAGGGGAAAATCCCTACGAGTGGCAACA
>JAWQUT010000293.1:537187-550785 GCA_033807755.1 Ellobium chinense | reverse complement strand
TTATAAAATTACTATTTTCTTCGTGTCGCTAATATCAGATGGTGAACCATGAAATAGATCATTTCTCCTGGCGTCCGCCCCGCCGAAAACGTTCCGTTCATTGTCCTTGTTCTCTGATACCATAAATGCAAATGAATAATGCTTTAATGTGCAGATGTTTACCCAGAAGTATGTATCAAATCCATTTCTTCGTGTTTCAGACAGCTTTTGAATATCAACATAATGATAACTGCAAAGCATAGAGATCAACTTGAGGAAAAGGGGTACACGGTGATTGAAAATGCCGTTCCTGATCACGCCCGCTTGAAGAAAGCGTTTTTTGATTGGATGAAAGACAATTTTCCAGATGGCTCCGCCCCTTACAGCACCCATTCGATTGTGAGGCATTACGGGATTGGACATTTGGAGCCTGCATGGGCGGTGCGATTACAGGTTGGAAACGTCTTCATCTTCGTTATCAGAGACTGCAATTAGACGGAATGGAATAAGACGTACTCGCCTGTAATGCCAAAAGTGGTCAGATAATTTGTTCTCAGCTTTGAGTCTTGAAAGAAAACTTTCGGTAAATTAAAACACCCGAGAACTTAATTAACATAATTTGACTGTTAGCTAGTGAGAAAAAATGACAAAGTAAAATTAATGAAAGAGGCAGATACAAGACATAACATCTTTAAAATATTGATTACATTTTGCCAGGTGAAGAAATTTTTTACCCAGTTATGGGGGACTGACCAGTTGCTGTCAAGCACAGATGCTGTCGCCATTGGTCAACCGCCGGAGATGGGCGTGGAAGACTTTGACAGCGACGAACACCATTGGCTACACGTTGACCAGTGTGCTGCGAGGAGGGGGCTTCATGCATATCAAGGAGCGGTCTATTTAGAAACGGTATAGATCTTTTTGTAACTTTGTGTCTTTGATGAGGGAAATAAAAGAAAGCGTGCGCATGCGCTCCAAGGAAAGAGGGAGAGAGAGAGAGAGAGAGAGAGAGAGAGAGAGAGAGAGAGAGAGAGAGAGACAGAGAGAGAGAGAGAAAGAAAAAGTGAGAAATGGTGTGAGTGAGAGAGGAGTAACTGGAGGAGAACGATTGCAGTCGCAACCAGGAGAAAGTGTCAACAAAACCGGTTAGGTTATTTTGAACCATAGAGAAGACTTACCTCCAGCACCTCTTTCTCTCTCCCCCCTCCTCCTCACAACCCTGTCCCACATAATCCAGTCTACATAAAGAAAATGATAAGCTCGAATAGTTGACATCGAGAAAGTGGCAAAGCCCTGTTAGTCTGATAGTAGCACCACTCTAGTTTTACGACAACAAAAACGAAAATGTCTGCGTAGATTACTTAAGTCGAAAAGCAGAGAAAGGATTAACAAGAAGAAAAACAAAGGGAGAGGGAGGAAGATGGAGGATATCGTGGTCACATATTATTATAAATACTTTGTAAACTAGGACGACAAGGACGATGAAAGGGGGAAACAACTCATTCATTATTATCATTGCCTCTGATCTACACTGGAGTTGCCTCCCATAGCGCGTCACACTGGCAGTGATAATGATGATGTATGACGAACTATTCTTAAAACACAGTGAGAGCCAGACAAATTAATTCTCCAAGAAACCAATCCACATTTTTCTATTAGTGAGACGTCGAACTTCTGGAGTAAGATTGTTTTATACCGTGGCAAGTTGTGATGGACCGATACCTGGTTTTCCGAGTATCGCAATATTTAGCCTTAGCGCTCTAGGTAATCGAACGTGTGGAATTTATTTAAATTCTTATAAGTAATATCGGTTTTGTATTTCGATACTTTTCAATACTTTCGGTACTTTCGATATCTCTGATTCCTGTGATATCACAAAGTGGCTTTGCTCTGAAGAGACATGTACTGCTTGGGTCACACAAACTGTCAAGGCTTATATCGAAAGTATCAAACTATGATACAGAATCCAAATTCATAAGTGTCTGAAGTACCAAAGCTCAGACATGATTCTGCACACCACTAGTAGTAAGCTAAGACTCAGGGCGGAGGCATTATTGCGAGTATATCGTTTTTTTGAGAACATAAGATTCTAGTTCTTGAGGTCCAACTGTTTAAGTTGATCGCAATGGTGTCAGTGATGATAATTAAAACAATGACGATGATAATGATGATGTCAGTAATAAACGTCGGTCATTTCATTACCAGGCGGACAAAGACGACTGGACCTTCGAAGTTATGGAAGGCTCGCACCATCATATTTCACCTTTTTATGAAAGCCACGAGAAGGCCAAGATACGGTCGGTCAATATGGGCATATGGAGGATGAAAGAGGACGAAATACAGTGGTATAAGGAGAAAGGTAGGTAGAGCTTGCCATAATATATTCTTTGGTGTGTGGTATAAGCAGAGTGGCCGTGCAGTTTGTGAGTCGTACTCAGAAACTGAAGACTTTCAAGTCTAAGGTTTCTGTGTTTGACTCGCGAGCGGGACGGTTTAAGTTGTAGTGTCCTTGGGAAAAACACTTCACTTCCATTTCCTCACTCGACTCAGGTGTAAATGAGTACCTGGCTTTAGAGCTGGGGGGACCAGGGCGCTGCACCGCTGGCGACCAGCAATGACTTTGTTATGTATTTCATTTGTAATATTGTGTATTTAGATGTATGATATGTATTGTTATATGTGTTTGTGTTATGACAGAGATGTATAACATTGCATGGCATTGTAAAACAATTTCCCTACGGGGTAAATAAAGTCGTAATTTCATTTTCATTTCATTTCATAAGGCATGAGGAATCCCAGGCGAGATTTCTTTTTTACCAATATTTCCTGGGATGGATACATGACCGCGCTACAGCAGACTAGCGTATCGCGACCTGCTGTCGTGCGATCACAAATCCAGCTCACTAAATGTAGACAAGAGATCTTGCCGGGGATTCCATTTCTCATTTCATCTATGCTGCTTTCTCGCGCGGTCATGTGACAAAGATAATACATCGCACTAACTAATACACCATTTAGCACTTTGGCGTGCAATTTTCCAAGTCAAATCCAAAGAGAGAGCTGCACCAGAGTTGCACACCAAAGCATACTCAGTGCAGGCTGATAACAAAAAAGGAATTTAAGATCCGTGTGCTTAATCTTGCCCTAGTGCTGCTAGGTGTCTGTTTGCCGATTATTCTTGTCGTCTCTCAGCGTGCTCCAAGAATTCGATTGAAATTTCACGTTCCTTGGAAGTGTTCAGCATTGAAAGTTATATCTGCGGATTTGTAATGGTTCTGTGCAGCCAGTGGTGCCATTCTCGTCAGTTCCTGTGATTCCATTGTGTTGAAATTTGGAGAAATCGTGATTATTGACAGGTAGGAGGAAGAGAAGGAAAAAGTTGATAAGTGTGAGAACGAGTTCACACACACGAGGAAGAGCCAAATCAATGATATATCGTGTAGCGACCCGATTGTAAGAATTCAAGGGAGATAATCATAAACCGGAAGAGAATTCTTCTAAGATAAACAAAAGGTAACCAGACCTTGAGCCTTCCCTATAGCCTGTAAGTTAGAAGAGGAATGATGGCATCCAATGAGTCCACTGTCCTAAGGGAACCAGAGAGAGAAGATGACATATTTGATGATAGTGGAAAGGAAACCAAGGACAGTAGAGATGCATGTAATAAAAGGAGAAGGGAGAGCAGTGGTACAACAGGTAGGAATGGAGAATGTTGTAATGACAGCATGGCGGCTCTAGCAGAAGAAATCAAAGAAATGAAAGAAGAGCTGCAAGGGGTGGTCAAAGCTATCAGTCAGATGTCAGTAGAAATGAGTAAAGTGGGGACATCAATGCAGGATATTCTGACCAAAATGATGAAACACGACGAACAGTTTCTAGAAGTCAATAAAAAGCTGGACGGTCAAAAAGGGGAAATGGTCAGAACAAGCACACAAGTAGAAGGTATGAATAGTCAGCTGCAAGAGATGGAGAGAAAGGTGCAGGAGCTCCAGTGGAAGGCAGTAGATCAAGAGGCCAGAAGTAGAAGGAACAATCTCATCTTCTTCGGCATACCCGAGGAGGAGGGAGAAAACTGCATGACCAAAATAAAGGACTTCATCAAAACAGAACTTAAAGTAGGTCAGGATAGGGAATTCCCCGTTCAACGCGCTCACCGCATGGGACCACGACACTCGAACAACGTTGTGGGTCACGCTCGCTCACGACCTCGGCCTATCATCGTCGCTTTCCTTGATTTCAAAGACCGAGAGATCGTGCGCACAGCCCGTGACAAACTCCGTCCACCATACGGTGTCCGTGGAGATTTTCCCCTGGAAATTAGAAGGGCCAGAGAGACACTCTTACCTGAACTGAGGGAAGTTAAGAACAACGGAAAGCGGGCTACTATAGCCTACCCTGCCAAACTAGTGGTGGAAGGAAAAGTTGTGCGAGAAGTGCCAGTGACAAGAGCCAGAAATGGTCAACAATAGGGACAGACACCAGAAGTTGTTAGATTAAATAAGTTATCCTTTGTTTCTCTGAATGTTAATGGAGAGTTAGAAAGTAAGCTAGAGAGAGGTGAGTTTGTCAGTAGTGTGAATGGATTTGATGTGATTCTGCTGAGCGAAACTTGGACAGGTGATTTGAGTGAAGTTAACTTGGATGGATATGTGAAATGCTGTAAGCATCGTCGTAGAAGAAGAAGAGCGAAAAGGGATTCTGGGGGTTTAGTGTGTTTTTTTAGAATTGGTATTTGGGAAGGAATACATGAATGTAAATGGGATTTCGAAGATGGCCTAGTCTTCAAATTTTGTAAAAGTTTCTTTGATTTTGAAGATGATCTGTTTGTAATTTTCCCTTATATGAGACCCCAGTCCTCATCGAGGAACGAAATTGAAACTGGGATAGACGGTTTTGAGACCTTAACAAATAAAATAGCAGAACTGAACGCAGAAGGTATGATAATGGTTATAGGTGATCTGAACGCAAGGGTTGCAAGTATGGAAGATATCGATACATGTTTTGAGGAGGATGAAAGTGATTCAGAACAGGATGGAAATAAACTAAGTGAAGAAGATATACTGGGGAATGATATGTTGTTACACCGCATGAGTGAAGATAAGGGAGTGAATGAGTACGGACATAGGTTGACAAGACTGTGTAAAATGAGTAGTATGATAATGTTGAATGGGAGGGCTGGTAAAGACAAGGGCATTGGCAAAATGACTTTCTGCAGCAAAAGAGGACGAAGTGTCATCGATTATGCAATGTGTTCAAAAGCTGTTTTACCAAAGCTAATAGATTTTGAGGTTCATGATGCCAATGCCTNAAGGTCACACCGAGGTCAAAGGTTGCGGCCTGGCGGCCAAAGTGGGACCCCATCATGCGACCAGACATGGCCAAGAAGACAACAGAGATGTCTGTTGGTGGATTTCTTGTCGTCAAAGCTCTGTTCTGCGTTTTCCTTGCTTTGGGTTTGCCAGTGCTGATTAGAATTTATTACAAAGGTTGAAAACGGATAAGCTGAAGGAAATTGTGGTAATACGGTGTCTGTGAGCAAGAATGAAATATTTTTGAAGATGTACAATTTTGTGATAGCAGTTATATTATTCAGACTGTGCAGTTATTTTCCACGCATAGCTAAGACATATTCTCGCGTATTTAGTTTAAATCCTGACAAAAACTTTTCAGACGCGAGCACCTTTTTCTCACTAGTTTTATTGCGATGTTTATACTACCATGGAGGAGCAACAGCTGAAGAACAATCGTTACCTCTCTGACGGTGAGGTGACGATTTTATTATCAAGACGGCTGAAATTTTTTAGAAAGATTTTAATTTTCACCAGTGTACTTTATCAAGGAGTAGAAATGAAAACGAAAAGGGTTTGATATTGAGAAGTTCAATCTACAATCGTTATAATTTATATTAGAAAACCTGCAGCACTATAAGACAGTCGGCACTGTTGGCCAGTACTTTAAAAAATTGCTTTTTTTGCCCGGGGACGCCCTGCTCTGCTTCATTATGGAAAAAGAAGTGCAACTCTTTCGTCTCGGATACATGTTATAGCTTTTTTACGCTTTTTTTCTTGGTATACTATGGTTTCACGTCATTCTGAGCAAGTTGTGACGAGTTTCGTTGCTTAGAGTCGATCCAGAAACATCCGATTGGCTAAGCCCTCGACTTGAAGATAATACCTGTATTACGCTACTGGGAACACCCTTACTATGTTTTGTTTTTTAGATTGCTGTACATAGCTCAATGTAGTTTGTATGATATCGTGAATGTTAGTCACCTTTTGATGATCTCAACTCTATCCACCTCAGCGTGGTGAACTATGGACAGTATGTAGATGCTAGAAAGTCACGGAAAATTTGTAGTATTTCTAAGGCTAACAGCAGAGGTAAACTCGAGACTAATTAAGATTAATATTACGAAAGCCACACATAATATTATACACTTGCTCTTGTCATGTCGCACTTTCCAGGTTGTGAGATAATATCGACTGCAACAGATGGGTCGCGCTTTTATGATCCATCCACCACCCTCCCCACCTCGTCGGGTCCATCATAAAGAATTTTATCCTCATATTACTCGGAAGACCATTCTTAATTAAGTCATACCCCATTTAATGCGACTGTGAGATTAGTTAATTGAAAGCTTGCGCATTAACGATGGGAACTCTTACATCGTAAGAATTATATTGAATCTGCATTAAACCTTACTAAAATTGCATTCAGCACCAATGCATTATTGTCATTATCAGGACTGCAAGAGATCCCATCGTTAATGCCCAAACTATCAAATATGTACATGAACTAAAGATCGCATCTAAAAGATAACATCAACAGAGAAGATGAGATCAAGGGAAAGAAAAAAAAGAGAGGCGAGGAGAGAACAAAAGACAAGAGGAAAGAGAAAGAAAAGAAGAGGAAGCAAGAGGATGGAATGTGTGCAATAATCAGTTCTGATGACGTTTATTTTAAATTATCCTTCCTTCCATTATTTCCAAATGGGTCATAAAAATGTATGTTATTAATCGTTCCCTTAAACTACAAGCTCATATTTCCATTGTATTCCCATTCTATTCCAATTATCATTACAGCTGATACATGACACTGAGGAGAAATATTGATTTCATTCTGTGAATGATAGCGATATAAATCATTGAATAAGGGTTATCACCATTATCGATCATGTCTCTGAAGGACCAAAAGAAAAACAGTACATTATGGTCATCATCACCACCATCATCATCATCATCATCATCATCATCATTGTATTTTTTATTGTATTGTTATAAATGCTGTGGAAACGAATTTCCAAATCTGGATAATAAAGGTTTATCTTATCTTATCTTATCTTATCTTATCATCATCACCGTCATCATGATCATCATCATCTTCATCGTCGACACTGACATCATACTATCATCATTGCAAGTGCCACCACATAACATTCTAATGTCAAGAAGTGCCTCGTCTATATACAGCATCTAGTCTAAAGAATAGTTTGTTGATGTTTTCTGAATGTGAAATGTGATATTAAACATGGACATGAAGCATTAAAAGTAGTGTCTGTTGTGATTTAATGCTGTCCTTGCTACCCTGATGAAAAGAAAACATTACAAGCGACCACTCCTTAACAGCAACTTAATCGCAAAAATTTCCAGATAATGAAATATACGTTCTGGTGTTATTTTTAAAAATCGTTGGACATCAGTAATTCCTCCTAATAGCAAAATTTGGCATGCACTTTGAGAATTGCCATTAAATGGAATCTACTGTTTAAGCACTTTTCCTGCGTCTAGTTTGTGTTGTTGATGGTGGATATGGTAATAATGAAGATGGTAGTAATGATGAAAATTCTGATATGAATGATGATGGTGACAGCGGTTAGTGTGGCAGGAGTAATTATGTCTTAAATGAAGATGATGATGATAATGATGATATGATGATGATGATGATGATAATAATAATGATAATGACGATGATGATGACGACGATGACAGTAGTGCTGAGATATGTGAGGGTTTTGATGACAATGTAGTGGATATGATGGATGCAAATAATGTTCATGGCATGGCTTTATGATCACTATCCTCATATAGTCTGAACACCCCCCCCCCTCCCCGCATACTCGTTTCAAACTTAGGCATTAAGCCTAAGACTATTGTGCTGTTTTACATTTAAGCTACAGATTTCTATGTTCTGCTTTTTAACCTTCATTTGGTAGGGAGTGGCAGCAAGGCCATTTATGTCCAGTCGCTAGCTATGTGAATGGGTCAAATCCGCAATATTTATTTAGGGGCTGTGCGCTTCTGTTTTATCAAGTAGGGCACAGTTCGGTTATCTTAAGTGAAAACATGTTTACTTCGTTATATCCAGTACATTAATGTTCATTCTGACTTTGGCACGACATCAGACACCAGCGGATGTGCTGGTAAGGCTTTCACCTTTTCATATTCTTGTTCTTTCCAGCAGTGTGTTCATATCTACAAAAGTTTCATCTCATTCGCTCTTCGCTGTGTTACTGTGTGACTCTCCCAAAAGTTTACTTAATTTAAAAATCCGATCACTTCAAAGGTTCAGAAGAAACAGTGGTGAAGTTTTAAGCACATGCGTAAACAGATAACATTATATATGAATTCCAGATTCATTGACCTAAGTGGATTGTGTTTGTCACTATACTGAAGACAAAAACACTTGTCAAAATATGATTTGTCAGCAACATTATGACAGATGTACACCAGGCATACTGTTTTTAGACATGAGTTTCTAGCTGCTTAGCTGTGATATGACGTGGCATGTATATATTTGAAAATTCGCAGCATTTAAAGGCAATGTCTAGCTGCAAATGTAATGCAAACTATTCAAGGTAATGAAAGTTGGATTCATGAAGTCTTCCAATTTTAACAATTTTAAAACTTAGCAATAATGTATTTTATTTGTTTGTTTGTTTGTTTGTTTGTTTGTTTGTTTGTTTGTTTGTTTGTTTGTTTGTTGTTTCTTTCTTTCTTTCTTTCCCTGGATTTTTTATGGGGGAAGTAGGGGGAGGCACCCGATGTACACATATTTTCTCTACCATCCCCTTCCGACTAAGGTTAAAATACTTAAAATCAGCACATAGATTTAATATAAAATAGCGAACAGACTAAGGTTCAATGAATATACTGGAAAAGTCTGACTCTTATCTAATCTCTTTTTCATTCAACATTCGTCAACATCCTGCCTCTCACTTAAATCTATTTCTTTGTAATAATCCATACTTTGTTGACATCGCCCCATATTCTTTCTACTGTCGGATCTGCTTAATGGCAATCTACTTACACATAAATTTTGCTCAGTAGCAACGTCCTCTATTTCTGTACGTGCCTAACGCTCATTTTGTCTTTTTCCTTCATCAGACTAACGGAAGAGATGTACTGCCGTATTCTATTCACGTTCGTTTTGTCCATCGCCGGACAGCTGACCCAAGCAGATGATCAGCAGCTTCTTACTCTGATCTCTGCATCGTCAAACTTCTCCCAAGCCTTGTACCACACACTCGCTGTCGGCAAAGACAATGTCGTTTACTCACCTTACAGCATCCATTCTGCTCTCACACTGTCATTCTACGGCGCACGTGGCCAGACAGCTAATGAGATGGTACAAACTCTCTCACTGACATCACTTCCTGGCTCCACCCCTCATGAGGCATACCATGACCTGATTGGCCAGATGAGTTCGGTCAAGGATGTGGAGCTGAATTCCGCCAATGCCCTATTCCTTAACCCTAATATGCCAGTGGATCCTGATTTTATAACTGAAGCCAGCACTGACTATCTGGCTTCAGCTTCGAACTTTGATCTGGAGGCTGTTGATGGTCCAGAGAAAGCCATCAATGACTTTGTAGCCGATAGGACTGAGCACATGATCCAAGAGATTCTTCCTAAAGGTACCATCGACGGCAATACAGTGATGATTCTTATAAACTCTGTCTTCTTTAATGGGACGTGGGAGACTCCTTTCGAACCATACAACACACAGACTCAGGACTTTCACCAGCTGGGCGGAGCCACATCACAGGTTGTGATGATGGAGGCTATAAGAGTTGTTAACATCAAGAGAGACAACACTAATGGAGTAGATGTTGCAGAGTTACCTTTCCTGAACCCGGGATTCTCTCTGTACTTCGCCCTACCACAAAAAGTTGACGGAATAACTGACCTGGAGAACAACTTGGTGCTTCCAGGCAAAGTCGACGAACTGTTTGACGGACTGGTGAAGACTTCAATCACACTCAAAATCCCTAAGTTCAAAGTCGAGACATCATTAGACCTGAAAGAAGCCTTGATCAGCCTGGGAATGGTCACAGCGTTCGACATGAACCTCGCTGATTTCAGCGGCATCTGTCCACTCGACGGAGTGTACATTAGCAAAGTCCTTCACAAGGCGATCATCGAAGTTAAGGAGTCTGGAACGGTTGCAGCGGCATCGACGGCTGTGGTGTTTCCAGTGAAGTCGTTCCAACTTCCTCCACCCGATTCCTTCGAGGCCGATCACCCATTCATCTTCTTCCTGAGGGACAACGCCACTGGCCAGATTCTCTTCCAAGGAAAATTCTCTGGCTGATTCTGACTGATAGAACCGTTTCTGCTGAGATCCAATACAACAACTCGGTTTGCAAACGTGATGAAATTTGGCTTATTTTTCTTTATTGAATTGGTCTAGTAGGGAGAATTTTCTAGTAGAATCAAATTAACATTTGACTTGTTCCAGTCTTTGATTGCTTGGTCCAGTCTAACTGGGTAGAGTGTATTTTTGTGTCAAAATTCACTACCCAATGAATGACGTAATGAAGAGAACATGACCAAAGCTAGAGCTATATTACAGTGAACTCCGCTGACTTGTGATAGGTCAGTCTCAACACTTCTAAAAAGGCAATTGTTAGTACAGTGCAATCTCACTAATAGTTATCTTAAAAGTAAGTACTCCTCATATACAGGACTTCTTCATTATTTCATCACGTTATTATCCAATTGCATCTCGATACCTATTAAGTAGACTTCGACAATAAGTATACTTTTTTTACCATGTTTACTTATTATGGAGGTTTGATTGTAATCTTTAAATGAACGTCACCAAATACTGCCAATTCCTTTTACGTGCAAACGTTTTCAGGTTAAACCTCTCTCAGTTAAGCGGAGTCGACTCTTTGTATTAAAAGCAGATTTTCCCCAAATAGCCTTCCCTGACAAAAGTACCGGAGTACATATCTGGCTATTTGGGGAGAATCTACTTTTAATACAAAGAGTCGACAGCACTTAACTGAGAGAGGGTTAACCTGACAACGTTTGCACGTAAAAGGAATTGGCAGTATTTGGTGACGTTCATTTAAAGAATAGAATCAAACCTCCATGACAAGTAAACATGGTAAAAAAAATGTATATAGGAACTTTTGTATAGAAAATTGCACGTATTCATTGATCTGAAAATATNTGAATTAAAGATCGCATAGAAAAGATAACATCAAGACAGAGAAGATGAGATCAAGGGAAAGAAAAAAAGAGAGGCGAGGAGAGAACAAAAGAAAAGAGGAAAAAGAAAGAAAAGAAGAGGAAGCAAGAGGATGGAATGTGTGCAATAATCAATTCATTGCTTTATATGGTGACGTATATTTTAAATTATTATTCCTTCCATTATTTCCAAATGGGTCATAAAAATGTATGTCATTTTTTGTTCCCGTGCACTACAAGCTCACATTTCCATTGTATTCCAATTATCATTATAGACTATGAAAACAGCTGATACATGACACGGAATAGATAAAATGATTTCATTCTGTGAATAATAGCGAAATAAATCATTGTTTAAGGGTCATCACCATCATCATTTATATGTCTCTAAAGAGAGTCTACTGTACTAAAAGAAAAACAGTACATTATGGTCATCATCAACATCATCATCATCATCATCATCATCATCATCATCATCACCGTCATCATCATCATCATCATCTTCATCGTCGACACTGACATCATACTATCATTTGCAAGTGCCACCACATAACATTCTAATGTCAAGAAGTGCCTCATCTATATACAGCATCTAGTCTAAAGAATAGTTTGTTGATGTTTTCTGAATGTGAGATGTGATATTAAACATGGACATGAAGCATTAAAAGTAGTGTCTGTTGTGATTTAATGCTGTCCTTGCTACCCTGATGAAAAAAAAGATATTATTACAATCGACCACTCCTTAACAGCAACTCGCCTCATTACAGTTTCCTCTTAATTACAAAAAATTCCAGATAATGAAATATACGTTCTGGTTTTATTTTTTTTAAAAATGGTTGGACATCAGTAATTCCTCCTAATAGCAAAATTTGGCATGCACTGTGAGAACTGCCATTAAATGGAATGTACTGTTTAAGCACTTTTCCAACGCCTAGTTTGTGTTGTTGATGGTGAATGTGGTAATAATGAAGATGGTAGTAATGATGAAAATTCTGATATGAATGATGATGGTGACAGCGGTTGGTGTGGCAGGAGTAATTATGTCTTAAGTGAAGATGATGATGATAATGATGATGATCATATGATGATGATGATGATGATGATAATAATAATGATAATGACGATGATGATGACGACGATGACAGTAGTGCTGAGATATGTTAGGGTATTGATGATAATGTAGTGGATATGATGGATGTAAATAATGTTCATGGCATGGCTTTATGATCACTATCCTCATATAGCCTGAACACCCTCCCCCCCCCCCCCNCCAATTTCCTCCCCGCATACTCGTTTCAAACTTAGGCATTAAGCCAAAGACTATTGTACAGTTTTACATTAAAATACAGATTTCTATGTTCTGATTTTTAACCTTCATTTGTTAGGGAGTGGCAGCAAGACCATTTATGTCCAGTCGCTAGCTATGTGAATGGGTCAAATCCGCAATATTTATTTAGGGGTTGTGCGCTTCTGTTTTATCAAGTAGGGCACAGTTCGGTTATCTTAGGTGAAAACATATTTACTTCGTTAGGTCCAGTACAATGATCATCATTGTTCATTCTGACTTTGGCACGACATCAGACACAAGCGGATGTGCTGGTAAGGCTTTCACCTTTTCATGTTCTTGTTCTTTCCAGCAGTGTGTGTCCATGTCTACAAAAGGTACATCTCATTCGCTCTTCGCTGTGTTACTGTATGACTCTCCCAAAAGTGTACTGAATGTAAAAATCTAATCACTTCAAAGGTTCAGAAGAAACAGTGGTGAAGTTTTAAGCACATGCGTAAACCGGTAAAATTCTATATGAATTGCAAATTCATTGACCTAAAATAAAAGGTTTGTCTTTGTCACTCTACTGAAGACAAAGACACATGTCAAAATATGATTTGTCAGCAACATCATGACAGATGTACACCAGGCACACTGTTTTTAGACATGAATTTCTAGCTGCTTAGCTGTGATATGACGTGGCATGTATGTATTTGAAATTCGCAGCATTTAAAGGCAATGTCTAGCTGCAAATGTAATGCAAACTATTCAAGGTAATGAAAGCTGGACTAATGAAGTCTTCCAATTTTAAAACTTAGCAATAATGTATTTGATTTGTTTGTTTGTTTCCCTGGGTTTTTTTAATTTGGGGTGGGGGG
>JAWQUT010000293.1:508930-531430 GCA_033807755.1 Ellobium chinense | reverse complement strand
ACTAGTCCTCACATAATATTTTGGTGACGTTCATTGAAAAGCGACGGGCCTCCAACCTCTAGGTTTAAGCTTCTTTGCCAGTCTTGCTTACTGTGTTACCCAGAAATGTGTAGTAGTTTGTTGTTGTTATTGTTATAGTTATATTGTTTTTGTTGTTGCCTTTTTTCTTCTTTGATTTGTTGCCTGGTTGTTGTTTGGTTTGATAATGTAAACAGTTCTAATAATATAAGATATCTGTGGCCACTGGCCTAAATTGAATAAAAACTCAGCTGTTTGTCTCACCTGTCCAACACATCCGGTGCTGTTTGGACCAGCACATCTTCCCTAGCTTCGAGAATCTGTTCAGAGAAGCACGCGAGTTGTTGTGTTGACGTAAGCAGTTTCTCCGTAGCAACCGACACGTCATCTATCTCAATCTGAGCTCGTTTACTCTCGTCCTCGATGTTTTCAAGGAAATGGTTCCTCCTGTGCTCAATCTCCGCCACCAGTGAATCACATTCTGTGTTGATTTCAGAACGCCTTTTGTCTAGAACGTCCTGCAACGAAAAACGAGTTTCCAGTATTTGCTTCTAAGAATGTGAAAATAAATTTGTCCTGTGTATAAATTAAAGAACAAGACATTTTAATTCATCTGCTTCAAGAACAGTGATTTTTTTTTTTCTGAATCCTCTGTGACAAGGTGTATTTTGATCCAAGTATAATTTTCTTGAACAAGAATGTCGACGTGCTAGGCAAGTGCTGTTTGCTGTGGACAGCCTTGAGCTAGATTTCAGTTAGATCTAGACCTAATAAAAGTGACACAATACTTTATTTACGGTAAATTTTGTCGTGTCTCTGATCTCGACTATCATGCTGGTCCCAGTAATTTCTCTGTTCGAAGACATTTTGTTGACTGCGAAGTGAGGTTTGTATTGTTCTCAATTAGGACACATTGATAAATAAGTTTGTTTTGCATACTGGCAGTAAGAAACAATGAAATAATGTATATATAAGAAAACTGTAATATAATCATCGTACTAAAAGGAGTGTTGCATCATGAAAATAAATTACAATATTATGATGATGGAATATGTGTTTGATTAGAGATAAGCAGCATATGCCTTTCAGTTCTTTTAACTGCCAGACTGTATGCTAATATACTATGATAATAATTATTAAGTTCCACCTATTAATTATTCATAATTTGGCACCTGTTAAATACTATGAATTTTGAAATATAAGCAGAGCTTAATTGCAATAGCGGAACTCACATTTTTGGCTGTAGCTGTGTATAATTATAACACACAACTTAGATTTTTTTTTTTTGGCAGTTACTTTGACGACCTATTCTTAAAGCCGGGTTTTCGTTACAGATGTGGTCGTTGTAATTTGATTCATTTGTACATCTAAAGAAACATTTTACGTTTTCTGTTGAAATGCCACCCAGCAGATAGTCTAGCCATGAGACAACAGGATAAGTGAAACACACACCTGGAGTCCGTCAGCCTTGTCCTTGTACGATGTTAAATACAAAAGAAGTTGGCACTGGACGTCACAGAGTCTTTGCAGCTGTTCCTGGATCTCATGCTGTCAAAGTACCATAACAGTGAGGTCTGCTAGTCACGTATCCAGGCAATGAGGTTAATGCTACTTCATTATCAACACCATGGCAACCTAGACAACTCCCTACATTATTTTATGAGTTCAAAAGCACTTTTGATCTCTAACATTATGACAGTGGCTTTCACTGCCTACAGCTGGGTATCCTTTTAACAGATGCCAGGCTGATAGAGATGTGACGGAAATATGATTTACTAACGCACATATTATAGCGATACTCTTGAATAAAAAGAAGTAAATCCCCAATCAAGCTCCTGCACATTGCAGTAGCAATATACAGTAAAAGTTGGTATTGAAATGAGTAATTAAAGAACTAGGTTGTTATAAGTTATTAAAGTCGTAATCTGTCTTTCTTCCTCTTTTCCAAATTACGACGGCTAAAGAAATGGATAGGAGGTGGTTAATGTTTGGGTATTCAGGTCTATCATTTCCTTAGGCCTACACTATTCAGTGTCATAACTCAATTTCTGCATAAACATTACATATCAATGTGACACACCACTTGATACTAGACATTATCTAGAGGCAAAGAAAAGCAATAGTCTTACCTTCATGATAATAACTTCATGGGATTCACCTCTTTCCACGGACAGACTTTCCAGGCTTTCACCCCTAGCGAGGATGGTCTCGTTCTGTGTACTACTACTGGAGGACACCGTTCCATCCGCACCAATCCTCTCTCCTGACACAGGGCGTGTTATGGCATTGTGGCAAGATTCGGTAGTAACGATGGCTGGCATTGGCTGAGGAGCTCTAGGTCTATTCAAATGAGACTCTGCGAAGCTGATGGCATCATTTTGCGAGGCATTCTGATTGGTGGAGACCGGGGGATTTTCACGCTGTCTGGGACACTCCTGGCAATGGTTTTGACTAGGAAGTGGCTGTTGATGTTGTTGCTGTTGCTGTTGCGGCTGCGGGTGTTCTTGATGATGTTGATGGTGATGACCGGTTGTTCTGGTGTTGTTGTCTCTACATAGGATGCTTTGGATCTCACGGTCCGTCGACGAAAGTGATGTAATCTCAGGCCCGTGATTGGCTGCCGAGAGTGACGACAGTAATGAAGATGGTTCTGATATGCCCAAACCACCATAAGGGGCCATGGTTAATTGAAGGTTCAGAAGCTGTAGCAACCTATGAGGTTGAAGGGGCGGGGATATTGACAATGGTGAGAAACATTGGGGTGTGGACATGGAACTGGATTGGTCAATGCTTCTGCTGCTGGATATGGACGGCGATCTGATTGGTGGGAATTCATGGCTCCGCCCCTTTGGAATTAAATCAGCCAGGATGTCCTCAGTGCTCGTGTCTTCATTGGTGAAATCAGAAGCGGAGCTTGTGTCTCGCTTTGCCTTATTGGCCACAGCTCTTTTCTTACGCTCTGCCCTGATTTTCTCTATGATACTCTCAATGGTAATGACACGAGGCAGGCTTGTGATTCCTCCACTGATGTAACAGTTGTCTCTGGTAAAAAATTCAGTAAAACAGTACGTATAACATAGCCTTTACAAGACAGCAGGATTTCATAAATTTGAATTCTAAGGCACCAGTCTATAACTGAAAAATCTGAGAGGTATTTATATTCGTGAGTAAACTTTTTAACAGAAAAGTAAGGAATTGCGTCCAGAGCATGGGAATGTGTGACGGTAATCATAAAGACAAAAGAAGTGTTCAGGTAGACAGAGATCCAGTAAAACGCTAAATACAAAGAAAGAAAAGACAATAAAGAAGATGATTATCACTTTAACAGCCAGCTCACCTGCATACAGGACATCGTATAAAATTGACTTCAAAAATGTTTTCCGCGCATGGGCGTCTGCAGAGCACGTGACTGCATGGCAAGATGATTGGGTGAGTATAGAATTCAAGGCAGATGGGGCACGTCAGGTCCTTCACCACCTCCATGACGTAATCGCCTTTGCGCTGCCTCTGCAAAAGTCAAAAGAAGAAAACCCATATCATTAAGCCTGCACGTATTATCAGCAACCCTGGAACCTCAGTGATATTTGAAACAGCTGGACAGTTTGCTGCGGAGCTAGTAGTTTTGGATTGACATCTTGAAGCCTGCAGAGATCCATGGGCGTCTTAAATTTCAATAAACGTTCTCAGTATAAGACATTTTTTAGCAGACGCGTAGCAGGAGGGTACATGGGGACAGGAGGGGGGAGCAAACAGGAAATTAATTGTTACGATTATAATACACCTTGTTCATAGGAGCCTACTGGAACTTGAAATTTTAAAAGTTGTGTGAGGAAGGTGGGGGGGGGGGGGTCACGGGGATCACCCAGGGACTCATACTTTTTGTGGGGACTCGCCTCTTATCTTTCACTTTAGGACGATTGAGAAATTAGTCCACACCAGTACAACGTAACCAAACCCATATCATTACTTCAGACTTGATCTGGTTCAGTTCTGTAATGTTCTCTCATGTGCTTTGTTGAGCCACTCAAGCAATTTATTGAGGGGTATTACTACTCTCTCAGTAACCACTCCCTACTTTGATCAAGGCTCTTTATTGTAGCTTACAATAGCACCGGTGCCACTAATTCTCTGGCAAATGGGGCAGAAAAGTCACATCACATAAGGTGACAAAGTAATGTGACGTAACATAGCAGTTAAATAGTGGCTTTTCTTAACTTGACAAGTCTATTTCTGCTGGAAATGAGGTGGGATCTTATTTCACCTTTCTTTTTTGTTCAATTTTGTGAGGCGGAGAAACGTTTCAAAAGTAATCTGCCCTCCGTCTTCCTCCCAACATTAATCTGGCCTTGAGTTTTGTATGTCTTTC
The DNA here is from genome assembly GCA_033807755.1 of Ellobium chinense. Lineage (NCBI taxonomy): Eukaryota > Metazoa > Mollusca > Gastropoda > Ellobiida > Ellobiidae > Ellobium > Ellobium chinense. The sequence continues at coordinate 527,046 of JAWQUT010000293.1, read as the reverse complement.
AAAGCTATTAACCCATTTTGAGTCGATTAACATTAATGTGTACTAGATTAGTTGCGTCCTAGTGAAGCCACAAGAATTGTTATCCACAACATCCAGATCCACACAAAATTTAAGTGATTTCTGATCTAGCAATCTGTAGAAACTGAGAAAATGTAATCTTAGTTGACCAGTTCTACTCGAATGTTTCTAAATACAAAGCTATGAGACGTGGAAATGTAGTAAATTCCTTTGCATCCAGTGCCATAACCTCAGCAGTACTTTGACGCAGCGTGGTCAGTTGCTTAGCCTGGACCACAGACTATAAATAATAGCCTGGACTAAGAGAATATTCATTCATTCATTCATTCATTCATTCATTCATTCATTCATTCATTCATTCATTCATTCATTCATTCATTCATTCATTCATTCAGTCATTCAGTCATTCATTCATTCTGTGCCATTTCGCACAGCATATACGCTCATATGCCTCTACTCCAATCGATCCTCTGGTGCCTATGTCACCTGTTTCTGATACTCTCCTTATCCTTATCAACCGTAGCCAAATTTTAAAAAAGAGATTAATTTCTAACATATCAAATCTGTCTCATGCACTGCCAGAAAAAAAAAAAATTAAGTGTTCAAATTCTATGTGCATATGACCTAAATAACTGACGTGAAATATGATACAGTAATAAAGAGTTCCCTAATGATAATTATCATCATTGTCATTATGTGCGTCACTGTACAAACCTTGGCCATTTCTGTCGTAATCTGGTGACCGCTCATTGCTGTAGTCATTTTGTGGGGGGCACTACTTACAGTATCACTTTTTGACATCACAATAACCACATATCACATGAATGGAGGAGCGGAATAGAACACTTTCTCTTGTCTAGACAGGCATTCCCATAGGGTAATCCTTTATGAAGTTGTGGTTACGCAGAATCAACTGTTATGTCCTTGCCTCTGCACTGAATCGTCTCACTATGTTGCTGGCGGTGCAGAACTTAGATCATATGAACTGAGTTCGCAAGGCTAAGTTCAGTTACGAATTGGATCTGAGTTAAAGCTATATGGGTGCTTGATATGAAGTTTAATTTTCTACCTAAAATTTCTGTTCATTTCACATCTACCTCAAAAACCAGAACCGAATGTCGATTTCTAAAATCAAGGACAACTGATCTGATCTGAAAACAATTAAATTTTCACAGGACTGAGCTAAATTTGATCTTAGGGCTTTTTCTCCTAGGTGAACTGAATTTGATCTGAACTTATTTTTTTAGGTGAAATTGTCCTGTGCTTGGTTGCAATCCTCTTAATGCCATCTTTCCCTTCCCTCCTCTGTTAAGACTTGGCGTATCCTGCACGAGCAATGAATGTCCCAAAGAGACGGCGTTCTCTTGTCTAGTTTGGCTCTCCAACAGAATAGGCTATCTATCACAGCACTCATAGTATAAAGGGTACAGCTCTCTTGTACTGTAAACCACTGCTCACAATTAATGTCATATCACTGGCTATACAACAGACGTGTAATACTATAAAACACAAAAGAACATACAGAAAAGGTTGGCATTCTATTCTTACGAATTATTCTGAAATGAAAGCGGAAGTGACGAGGTTGTTGGTAGTCTATATTCGATTACAGCAAACGGACTAGTTCTAGCCTTGATTCAGTGCAGTTAGTCTAAGTGTTGAAAGTATAATCACCATATCAACAGTTAGACTATTCCATTTTCAATTATTATGTTATCAGCTTTGTTACGGTTCCATACACCTTACAGGACGGTAGAACTAATATGCTACTGGTTAAGTCGACGCCGTGTCACTATCAGAGCGCCTAGGTCAAAGCCAATGCAGTTTGAATGCGATCAGGGCAAACGAGATAGCGGGGAGAAAGAGAGGTAATCCTAATGACAAAATAAAACACCAGTAATGTCCCCTAAATGCCAGACCGAGCACATAAAGTATTCATTCTTAACACAATAGCCTGATTCTCTCTAACTGGGATCTAAGCACTCTCCGGGGCACTAAATCCAACTAAATCCCAGGACCGTAGTTTCCTTGATCACATCTCTCGCAGTGCCAGAATGAGGAGGAAAGAAGGACGAGTGGGGCTCATAGAGCAGGAAATCAACGAATTCAATGCATTTAAAATTGGACACGTGGTTCTAAAAGAACAGACTAGAGCTAGACGCCTATTCAAAATGAGATTTTCAGGAGGTTGAAGGCATGAAATGGAAGGAGAGAGGGGGAAGGAAGGGGAGGAGGAAGGAGTGTTTTCAAACCTTTGCTGAAGGGGTCTCTTGATAGGCTAGATTTCAGGGTAACCTGCTCATTGAGCTAGTGTATGGGAGTAATTAAGGATGAACCGCAGAAGTAACGAGATGAAGGCGGTAGCATCGAAAGTAGAAAATCGATATGCCAGTAAATGATCTGTGTTTTATTTAGGTCCGAGAGTGCTCGAGACTTTCTCTCATTTTGTGAAGGCAAATATTATGGTATAAGACAGTAAATATATTATGCATGGATGACACTTTATTTTCTATTTATGATTTAGTGTTCCTCTAAAATATCTTAAAAAACATGTGTTATGCATGTGTCTAGAGGCCTTTGAGGCTTTTCATAGTTATGATCGATTGGATTTTGATTGCCTGCGGTGTTAGGGGGTTAGTAGGGCGGCGGCTTCTTGTACTTAAGAATCAGTATCTATGCTATGATAGTTAAATTTAATACAGACATCGCTGTGAAAAGAAAATACTCGCGAACACATGAAACGAGTGGATTCTTGAGTATCGTATATCAACAGCGTTATTTGAGGGTAGAAGTATCTTGAATAGAGGAGAGTGGAAAAGAGATAGACTAAAATGTGAGTGGATCTTAGCAAACTTTATTCTTGAAAATGCTGTGAAGTAAAGTCAAGCAGTCTAAAGATTCTTAAATTATACGTCTACTTATTGCGCCTGACTTTCAAAGAACTCCTTATCCACTCTAAACTATCACCAAAAAAAAATCTATTAATATGAGGGAATTCTTATACGTGCTGCATAGACAAGGTTAGGTCAAAGAGCAAAATAGCTGTGAAATTCTAACCAGAGCAACACTACATTTAACAGAGCCTCGTTATAAAGTAGAGCCTTGATGCTTAGAAAATGTATATTTATCACTGAAGTATATATTATATCGATGTTTACCTGAATACTAAAATGACAGATTAATAGTGAATCCGCCCATGTGAAATTCAATAAGAAGAACAAGGGGTATACTTATGAAATAAGTATTCATTATCAAGGTTCCATTGTTTAATGACAAGGGATAGTTATCAAATAAGTTTTTAATATCGAGGAAGGGATTTGCAGCACGGGCATAAGACTTTAAAAAATGCCATCAAGGAATGAATATTAAAAAAAAATATACATAACCAGCCAAACAAAGCCTGGTCTATTGCAAATCTAATCATCCGACATCCATCTAGACCAATTTTAATATGTTCATTCTCACTGCACAGAACTTTCACAAAATATTCATTAATTCTAGCTAGCGTGCTTTAAAAAGAAAACTTCGATACCACTTATAAGATAAATCACGAACTAACTCCTCGGGAATATCGAGAACTTTGCAATATACCAGTGACCTGTATACAAATAAATATTTAGTGTGTTATCAGAGAAATACTATTGCATTTAAGCCGAAGTTCCTGCTAAGGTGATTGCTAACAAGTGCTTGACTGTATAAAATGTAATCCTTTTGCTGCCATAGCCAGCACACAATACTTTGCAGGATAACTGCCAGAGCTTACTTAGTATTCTCATAGTAAATCACAAACAATATTGAAGCACCGTAGCCGATAGTACTTAAGAGTATTTTTGTGTAACAACTGTGTCTTGCATGTTAAGACATAGCAGTCAACTATTTGTTATACTAATCATATCAGAGCCATACATGTAATGGAACGATGTTATCTTGAACAAGCATGAGAGTTTGAAATTTAATCGGCAGTAAGTTTTACACTCGGAAACACAGTATACCAATCACAAATACAACCAAACCTATGTAATAGATATGCATTGACAAAATCATACTGATGGCTACATATTTCTGAGGTGTACCTACCACCTAAGTTCAATGAATATGAAATGCAAGATTAATAACGAATCCGTGCACGTGAAATCCATCTGTAATATTGAGCTAAACTCATTTTTTCGGTATTTATTATCGATGTTGTACTATATTGGTCTTGCTTTCAGTGCTACTGAGCTCATTAATGGAAAAGTTCCTTTTGCACCTATTCACGTAGTCCGGTATGAATAAAATCTATTTCACAAATTGAATTCTGTCAGTAGCGTTCACGAAATACCATCGTAAGGTGTCATTTATCATTGACACGACATACTCCTTTATTCCCAGAAGGTATGGTTGCAGCACACACTTCCATAGCCACCTTCTTTATCAGTGATCGGGTCCATTTAACTAAAGGTACCACCGAACAGATTTCCCGTCTCACATGTACACGATAGAAGCCAGGATCTGAGGACTGAATGGAGCACCAAATTCTCCCTTTCAACCAGATCGATCGAGCTGCTAAGACTGAAATAATCTAGTGTATTAGCGATCTCAGGGCTAAATAAATAGCTTAATTTTTACGGCATGCGGCGACTTAAGATCCCGTTTAGTTCCGGTTCACTGCACTTCGGGGATTTACGGTAAGGTGTGCTGCACCAAGTGAGTGGGACTGAAGACCAGGTTTCGGTGTAAAGTGGGGATCCTAGGTTTGAGTGTTGTTTTGAGGGGAAGGGAAAACATTCTAGACAATGGAAGAAAATAATATCAATCTAAAACTTTGGTGCTGGTTTTTAACCAATGACTTCGTGACTTACTTTGTCTGTGACAAAGGACGGGTGTATAGGATTGTACCGAGCACATAAATAGCCCAGTCTGCAAACTGCCTATCTCTCAGACAGGCGTTCTGCCTATGACTGTTAAGATATTTTCATGGGGTATATGGGTTTTAAGTTTGTGGGATTTAAAAGAAACTAAAAACTGTAGAAAGGATATGACCTACAAACAACTGCGAAAAATTTTCCGCTCTGAATATCTCTAGAATAGCCAGTAAAGCTGCAAAAGAGAAGTGTGACAGTAAACCGTGACAGGCAAAAATTTAAAATGTTCTATGCTGAAAAGCATACGTGAATTGAGAACAGTCATGTGAAGACATGCAAGTTATTGAGGATAAAGTTTTGATGCGTGTTGAGACTTGATAGAAGATACATGTAATTGCAACGTCAGGCTTAGAGCCCCTAAAAAAATGTCTGTTAACAACTTACAACTATATCTATAATTAAAATAGATAACATGACATATTATGTCACCTTTTCGTGCCTGGAAATATGATTTCTTATTTATTTATGGCTCTCTTATTGGTTAAAGGCTCTTTTTCATAAATTGTGTTCATAACGATCTGTAAATTCAGAAATGTGTAGCCTGAAAATATTGCTTACAGTGAATGTTGAGATTGAATTGAAAGTGAGTACAGGATTTTCATCAACTAAAAAAATTCATAAAAATGTTGCTTAAGATAGCATGGACTGTTAAATAAAACAGATGCACTTTGTTGGTTTTTTTTGTTGAGAAATCAACATCATGAAAGGAAATTACTGACAATAATACTGAGAAGACAGTACCATTCATAGGGCGTGTAATAAGAAGATGATAGCTGGAGTGTTTGTTGAGAACTAGAAAACTAAATATAATAACTGAAGGAGAGGTAGATCTAGAGAAAACGAGAATACTAGATGGACAAACAAACTGGATGAGCGCTTGGGGCACTGGAGGTTTGCTGAAGTAGACAGCAGACAAACGGAAGTGTTGATCCATGAGCATAAACGCTGACCAGCATATTACCTGGAAAAAAAAAAGAAGAAGAAGAAAAAAAAAGAAGAAGAAAGAAAAAAAAAGAGGAAAAAGAAGAAGAAAATAAAAAAGAGGTGGGTCGGACTTCAGAAGTAGAGCCAATCAATGCAGGGGAATAAAGGGGGCTGGATTGGCAGAGAACGAGAGGATGTTAGCAGGATGGGCGTACAATTCCTGAACCGATGAGCTTTGTTGGCCGCTGTATTTTCTCATGTTTACGTTGCCACCAGAATCAGTAATAAACTTTTGTTAATAAACACCACCCTGTTTCACTTTCCGACCCATTTCCATATTGAGCAAAAGCCACACGGCTCACGCATAGCTGCGTTATTGAATGACTGGCTATAATACCGCTCCGGTACAGCAGCAGTCTTTTGACTCAGCACTGTAAATAAAATAAATACTAGGTTTTGAGCTAACCTAAGAGTCTTATTCCCAAAACATTTACTTCTTCGATTGTGAGGCTATGCGGCAATTTTTTTTTTTCATATTGTTGGTATCTTTGAGTCAATATTCACTGACTGATGCGATACTGAGAAGTGAACTGTTATCGATAGGTACATCTCTTAATTTTGCTTGAATTAGTCCAGGAAAAAACAAAATATTACCGAAGAAGCTGACTGACTGAATGGGACGAACTTGATTTCGCCGTAAATGAGTGGGCATTTGTCATTGTTTAACAAAGAAAAGGGGTGAGGGAAAGGGTTAGGGAAAACGGGCGAAATCGAGCACACTGGACTGAATGATGGGACTGGACATGTTCTTGCTGATATATTAACTGAACTGACATATCTAGAACACTGAACGATTTAGAAAATGATTTCAGATATTACAATAAAATATTCACGCACAAGCACGAGTGTGTTTATTTATCAAATTTACAAAGGCATGTAGCAGAAAAAGGTCGTGAGGCCTCTTCACCCAGCTGCTGATTAACAGACAGTTGACATTCTTATCATAGAGGAAAACAATGGCACGCTGAAATATTCTCTTTCAATCTATAAGCTGCAAACTAGGTCTCATATTTTCACATTCAGTTATAACTCTACCGTGTTATGTGGATTCATCACATTTAGACTTGCTCTTGTTTAGCAGTGAGCAATCTTCTTGATATGCAACTCTTATTTAAATGGGTCAGGATAATTTATTAACTGACTAGGGTATAACTGTGTGCATGAGTTATCAATAATCCATAATCTATAATAATCCCCTCGAACCACTTGGCCACCGCCAGCATGACAAGCGTGTTATCAATAAGCCGGGATAGAAATACTGCTGATCTCGTGCACTTTACATGTTCACTGCCGTAATCAGTCTGGGTGGATATCTTTGATTCTGTGCCATTTGCAAAGAGGAAAGAAATGATAAAGAGAGAGGGTGGCGTTTTATCGCAGATCTTATAGGAGCAAAGAATACTTCCGATTAAACGGGATTGCAATAATTCTCTCTATCAATCTCTCTGATTGTCTGTCCATTTGCCTCGTTTTGTGTCCATTTGTGTGCTGAGTCCTCCTGTCCAGTGGTAGCTAAAAGTCCCTATATTGTGATACTATTGCAATGGAAATAAACTTGTGAAACTGAATCTGATAATGCAATGACTTTTCATTAGAAACTATTGTTATATGAAAAATATGCAGATTTAAAAATGGACTGGTGAGACATTGGTCAGAAAAGTGGTTAGCTTATTCGGCGACATAACAGCGAAAACAGCGAGGCGAGAGTCCCCTTTGGCCGACTGACTGACTGACTGACTGACTGACTGACTGACTGACTGACTGGCTGGCTGACTGACTGACTTTGTTGTGTTACATGACGTATTTTGGAACGATTGCCCTATATCATTAATTTAAACCATAAACTGTCCTACTTTATGCAAAGATTGTTTGACTAAAACAAGAAGTTACACTTAGAAGTAGTCTATATACGTAGTCAAATCTGTCGTACAAATTCGCCACTTAGGAACTTGAAATTGCTCATTGAGAGACTTACGTCAACAACTTACATACTGACACAGAACTTAAATATCGCTAAATGATATTTAGAGAAAAAGTCTCCCTGAAGCAATCATTTAATAGAAGAAAAAAAGTAATGTCCCCTTCCTTTCATGTAGGTGTTAAGTCCCCTAAGCACCAACTCGGCTGGAGTTATCGCACTTTCTCAGACGACTTAAGTAGGGTCAGTGTTAAAGTGGGCGGTTTTGTTGAACCACCTGCCCGCTTGCTTTGGATTTTTCTTTGCACAAACTTTGTTAGGGGTCAGTAAGAAACCTCTTGAGGAGAGTAAAGGTATTTACGCTGAGACATGATACGGAGAGGTGCATAGGCGACCGAAGAGGGTGAGTGAGGGAGGGGGTCAGAATATAGGGCAAGGGTAGAAGACAAGTTCGAACGGAAATTGGAAGAGATGTGCATGGAGATGGAGGAAAGGTGCAAGGGATTTTGGACAAAAAGTGAAGGCGTGCCGGAAAAGAAGTTTGGGAGTTGGGGAAGGGGGGAGGTGGGGTGGTGTCTGGACAAAAAGTGCAAGGGTGTCAGGAAGGAAGCGTGGGAAGGGGGGNGGGGGGGGGGGAGCGGAGAGGTGGGGTCTGGACAGAAGATGCAAAGGGTATCGGAAAAGAAGTTGAGGGGGCGGAGAGATGAGGTCTAGACAAGAGGTGCAAGGGGTAGAGGATAAGAAGTTTTGGGGAGGAAAAGTATGATTGGGACAAAGGATGCAAAGGTTGGCGAAAGAACAAGAGCCTGCATCACTCAAGCAATTGGATAATGGGGTGTGGAGAATTGATTGACTTCTGTTGCTCCATGTTGTCCCGTGATTACTGTCCTAACAAGCGATCTACTAGCCTTCATATAGAAAGAGACAGCTTAAATGTAAAATATGAATATTGAAAGCTATTCTATTCATACACAATGTCGATCAGACAGACAGACAGACAGACAGACAGACAGACAGACAGACAGACAGACAGACAGGCTACTCTCGCTTGAATCGGATTAAAAGGAGCTAAGCCCACAAATTTGAGACGGGCATAGGACTACCGCCCTAGGGTATTGTGACCTAAACTCTAATTTATTTTTTAAATAAAAACGCTCTGGAACCAGGAACCGTCTTTCANGAGAATTGATTGACTTCTATTCCTCCATATTGTCCCGTGATTACTGTCCTAACAAGCGATCTACTAGCCTTCATATAGAAAGAGACAGCTTAAATGTAAAATATGAATATTGAATGCTATTCTATTCATACACAATGTCGATCAGACAGACAGACAGACAGACAGACAGACAGACAGACAGACAGACAGACAGACTATTCTCGCTTGAATCGGATTACAAGGAGCTACACCCACAAATTTGAGACGGGCATAAGATTACCGCCCTGGGTTATTGTGACCTAAACTTTAATTTATTTTTAAAAAAAAAACGCTCTGGAATCAGGAACCGTCTTTCAGCGTATGCCAACACCAATACACATGCCGATCCCGACATATCGTGCCAACGAGCTCTCTTCAAAGTTTACTTTTTTTTTTGTTGCCCACAAAGTGTGCCAAAGACTCTCACCCTTGTTGACATTTTTCAGGAGACCTTTATAGGCCCACATAAATTAGTGAAAGCAACTGACATGAGGAGACAATCAGAGCATTGTTCTCAAGGGAGGTAATAGTTTCGAGAGGAGAAGCTCTTGAAAATTTGGGTTTAATCTGAATCAATCTGCGAGTGGCAGGCGGCTCAGCAAGGGTAATGCACTCGGGTCATTGGTGTACGTGCAGGGTAGATTTATTAGTCGGGGATAGAAGTGGTTACAGGTACAACTGGTAGGTAACTGAAATAATATTATGTCACAGAGTGGAAGAACAACATATATTTTGACTTTCCAGACAAAAAGTTACCAAATCGGGATAAAATGGCCTGTCAAAGTTCTTATACCCCTGAAGACAGCAGCACTCTCAAATAGACAAGAAGGAAAAAAAAAGCAAATCAGGTTTGGAGAAGGTACTCAGACAGTTTAATGGGACAGCGTGGCCGAGTAGTTTCGGCGTTGAACTCAGGATCTGAAGGTCGTGGGTTCGATTCCCGTCTTGTTCATGTTGTAAAAGCCTTGGGAAAGTAGTTCATTCACATTTTCCTCAATCCACCCTCCTGTAAAATGGGTACCTGGCTATAGGCAATGAAAGATACGGTCAGCGGCTATATATTATGGCTGCAGCACCAGCTGAAGATGTCCTCGAGTGATCTGGCATGCAGGGATAAAAATATGTTCCGTTGCGTAAGAGGACACTGACTTAAATACAAGACCTATAAAATCCATATTATTAGTAGGACAAGGTTGTATGGATGGTCACTCAGGGCTACCAAATGGAGAGGGGGTGGGGACGGGTAATTTGACTGGATAGTCTGGACGGTAAGATTTTCTTATGTGACAAAGTCCAGCAACATGCTTCTCATACATCAAAAAAAAATGGGTATTGTTTATAGACTGGTTCATGTGAAGATTGAGTTTTTATTCAGATTTTGAGTCAGCAGGATAAGCCATTGAACTGGAGAGCAGGTTATCAATATAAGTGACTTTTAGCACATAAACCTTGGGTGAAAAACCTAATGATTGGATAAAGCAAAAAAACTCACATGGAGAATGTTTGTTTCAGCTGTAAGGTGTATTATGACTTTCTTGTCAATATACTCACACCCTTATTATCATCATTATTATTATTATTATTAACGTCATTATTATTTTTATTATTGTCATTATTATTATTATTACACCTGTATCATTATTATAATTATGATTGCCACGATAAATGCTAATAAATACAAGCACAGTGGGACATAATGAACTCTAATTCCAAGTGATCAGTCAGTAATTTTGAGTTTATGAAGTTTTCGAACTTGAACTGGATGATGAGAATCTCGCAGCCAAACCCATCACAAAGAATGTTCCATCATTTTGGAAAAATAAAAGATTCAGGGACGTTAAAAAGCATACGTGGGCTAGACTGAAATTTCTGTTTTGTAAAAGATCACGGAAACGGCGAACCAAGTGCCGTAATACACTTTTTCTTGGGGTGTAAACTGTTTACACAGTAAACACTGCGATTTACATCCAAGAAAAAGTGTTTTACGGCACCCTGGCAAGTGGTAGCACTCTAAGGGTATTTATTGTATGTGCCACATATATTTTTGTCAATAAGGCCTGCTAAGTGGAAACAACAGTTGTGTGGTTCTTGAAACAGGTGCCGAAAGACTTATGGATAGTAACGAAAGCCCCGGTGGTAGAATGTTCAAAGAAACAATTCGGGAAAAAAAAAACACAGTTGTTAAGTAATAAAGAAAAAAAAAGGTAAGATTTATCAGTCACGTTGTGGGAAGGAAAAGAAATAGACCAGAGCAGGGAAATCACAACAGAAAGGACATATAGAAGACAAAAATTAAGAAAACCAAATGAAGACATAAAAGAAGAAGAGGAGGAGGAGAAAGAAGAAGAAGAAAAGAAGAAGAAGAGAAAATGAAAAGTTAATGAGTCGAAATACAGAAAATGAAGAAAGGTAACTTAAAATAGACCCCAAGAAAAATGCGAGGCTCTTCTCACTTAACAGTTTTAAAGTATCGCCTTCCCGCCTCTTAACCACTCTCTTCTCCACTCCGTACATATTAAAAAGTAAATAACGTCCTATGCTTCTCATAAAAATGTCTGGTTATACTTAACACAGTACTGTATTATGCGTTTTGAAATTCATATCAGACTTGAAGGTGCAGCTTCATCGATCCGTGTTCTTACAAAGCGACATGACACCACATGAATCATAATTTTAGCGCCGCCGCCGCTTATGTTTCCTTTTCATAGAGCACACACTAGGTTGAGATACTCAGTATAAACCTACTTAAACAGGCAAGATAACGGTACACTACATTGTACTTATCTTACAAACTTATGTACACACTGACAGTGGCGGAGTCTTGGTGGGTGTCCAGAGGTTCGATAACAACCCCTACCCCACCCTAAAAAAAATTCTCGTCGCAAACTTAGGATAGAGCATAACAGACCCTCATTAACTGGAATCCCAAGAACTAGAGCACAATTTTTAGACGATAAGATGTTTAAGTTTTGTGAATAAAATTTGATATAGGCAATAAGGAACTAAAGACCTCAGCTTTATATCATCGTCAGATACAATGAATTTTCAACTATGTAAAGTTCCAAATCATGAGGTTTTACTACTTTGTCAAACACTAAAATCACTAGTTCTGGTCAGGGTTGGGTAGAACTGAGATCATATGAACGCAGTTCGTGAACTTAAGTTCAGTTCACGTCAACTTTATCTAAGTTAAATAGCTAATTTGGACGAACTGATCTGGATCTGAACCGTAACTATCTCGGGTGCTTGATCTGAACTTTAGGTTCCTACCTAAGTTTCAGTTCAGTTCACATTTACCTCGAAAGTCAGAACCAAATACCAGTTTCAAAAACTAAGAGGAACTGATCTGAATTAAAAACTACTCCACTTTGAGTTAAACATGATCTCTGGCTTTTTTCCCCATAGTGAATTGAACTTGATCTGAACTGACTTTTTTGGTGAACTTGCCCAACCCTGTTCTAGTTTGGCCTCTTTTACAGACACATGTCCTTAAGCCTAAAACTATGAAAACGTTTGTCTCCGCCACTGCACGCTGATAAATATCAATCCATAAGATAAGGAACTTAAACTTAAGGACTGAACACCAGACCACCCACTTGAAGTTCGTTAAACAACTGTGATTAAACACTGGAGTATCGACTCAACAGAAAAGGAAAGGAATTATCAAGATATGCAAGCTTATCGACCGTTCGCGTAATGCTTGTTGGATTGCTTGTCGAATTAAGACGTTTATACAAGTTAGAGGGGTTTTTTTCTTTCTTTTCCTTCTTCTTTTCCTTTCTTTCTTTCTTTCTTTCTTTCTTTCTTTCTTTCTTTCTTTCTTTCTTTCTTTAATTGACTTAACTGACTACTAGCACAGGCAAGTTTCAACTTGTTTTTTTTTTCTTTTGTCATTATCATTTCTTATATAAACTTTTCGTCTTGACCACCCAAGTTAGAAACGTGCTATTCAGAAGTTTATGACGTCTATGAATTTAGTACTTATTATTACTGTTTTTCTTAAACTCGTTTATTGCAATTGTCCAAATTTCAAATATCTTGCCCAAAATTCCTGCACTTTCGTCTTGTGACTCAATGGTTTTGAAACAAGGCATATTAAAAACAACTAGCCTTTTCAAATTTTTTCTTTAGCGTACCTAGCCAAAACGGTGAAATACATTCAAGATAATAGTAAAAGTATGCTTTTGTGAATGGAGCTTTCTACTGAGATACACTTCTTTTTTAATCAAAGTGCAGAATGTGATGAATCCAGGCATGAGAGATCATAAGTAATGGTCAAGTAAACGCATTAATCCTGAGTTACTATGCTAATATCTGATGTAAATATTTCAATGTTGGTGCCATGGGGGCATTTCAGTACACCAAATAATATATGTACCCTGAGCCTTCCTCTCCATCCCCACCCTCCCCCCATCCCAAATCTCCCCTCTCTGCTGGCTACGGTTCTCTTCAGTTGGCTCCCATGACCAATAAAATCATACAGTAGAACTTTGATATAAAGTATCCCTTGGTGTATGCAAAAGGTTTACCTAATGGTGAGGTATCCTTAATATCGAAGTCCAAACGGATAATAAAATGTTCGAATAATAAGGGATTCGTGCTTGTGAATCTCATGCTGAATAACAAGATATAGTGTCATGTACTTTCTAAATGAGTACGCAATATCTAAGTACTGAATTTTACATAATTACACATGGTGAATATGCATTAAAATTTGTTACACCGCAGAATAATGACTCTAAATTATCAGAGGTGAAAAAAAAACCAAAAAAAAAAACCGAAAGTTAACACAGAAACACCCAATAAATAAATCACTGCAGTGTTAAACGAATTATGGAGCTTGAGAAATGAAACCTTGGAAAAAAAAAAAAGAAAATTATTAAAGACTAATACATGTTACAAGTTCAATGATCTCCAATATCATTATACTCACTTAAAATGCTCCACCTTTGCTGCAGCAGCTGCTGCTGTTGTTCGTTCCTTTTACTGCTGCTGCTGCTGCTGCTGTTGTTGTTGTTGTCGTGGCTGCTGCTGCAGTATTTTGGTATAAAGTCAGTTACATAACAACTGAATACTTATATACACAGATCTAAGACATAATTTGTTTGTACCCTACAAAACGAAAAGCAGTGCTTCGAAGATATCAAAGCCAAAAGCCATCGTTCACCACTAAACAAAAATCCATCGCCTCGTTAAAAAGGAAGTTCAGGTAAAACGATACTCATAATTTCTTTACGCTTTTCTCATAAAGTGCAACAAAAGAAACGTAGCGCAACATGAGACGTGCAACAACTTGCATACTTGTTCAGTATACAAAATCTCGCGCCTTGCAGTCTATAGACCTAAATCCAGATCCAGATCTCGTCTTGTGACACTTGTTTGAAGATAAGGAGTTTAAGAATTGGCTGACTAAGACGATTTACATTATAAAAGACGGGATAATCTCATTGAAGAGACACGCAACAATTTTATTTTTTTTATGTCAAAATCCGGACCATTCCATGGAACCTAACGTGACTGTTTTCAATAATTGAAGAGCGATTTATTCAAAACTCGGCAAAAGCACTTTCGTTGAAGAATTAGTTGGTGATATATTAACCCTTATAAATTAACGATCTGCCTTTACACCCAAAGTTGGTCGAATAAAATCGCAGGTCGGCGCCAACCGTGTGAGGCGGCCGTCGAACTGTAGGCAGCGTGGCCGTGTAGATTGTGAGTCGTACTCAGAAACTGAAGACTGTCAAGTTTAGGGTTTGTGTGTTTGACTCGCAGACCGGGCGGTTTAAGATGGAGTATCCAAGGAAAAGACACTTAACTTCCATTTCCACACTCGACTCAGATGTGAATGAATACCTGATTTAGAGTAGAATTAAGGGGGCCAAGGTGCTGCTCCGTTGGCGACCAGCAATGCCTCTGGTATGTATTTCATTTTTAATGTTATGTATTCACATGACAGATAATTATGTATTTTTTTTTGTTTGCATTATGAATGAGATCGATTACATTGTATAGCATTGTAAATCAGCTTCCCTACGGGGTGAATAAATGTCGTATTTTCAGTTGTTTTTTTTGGCATTTTCATTTTACATCCTGGTGTTAGCTGATCGGCCAGCCGATTAGTTATAATGCGTTATATTGCGTCAGGTAGCCAGCGAGGGGCTGGACCGGGGACGCCTCGCGCTATGAGAGTTAAGATAATAATGAATCGGTACGCTATATTATTCATTCAAAACAAACTTGAGCATGAAATCTGCATTGTCTTAAGTGTTATGTGATTAAGTAGTAAACAAAAAAATATATATGTGAAGAGCAAACTACCTTCATGCTTTCTCCCTTTATTTCAAACACATTCAGAAACCACATTCCGAGTTTTGGAAGAATGCTCTTCAATGATAAAACGATCTAGCAAAATTCAATTCAACAGTAATCGAGAGATTCCAATGGTACAAAAATCTGAAGTTTCCACCTAAATTTGTGATAAAAATTATGTGTTTATTATCTGTTAATAGCTTTGTTACACACTATTTTTCAATTCCAATATCGTTTAAGAGCATTAAAAAAAAAAAGATGGGGGAAGGAGGGAATGGGAGAATGGGAGGGGAGGGAAATGTTATCGGCAGACAAATGGCTAAATATCCTTATACAGTACTTTATTATTTGGTGAAACGCCACATGTCTAGGTAAATGCCCTATTGGCTTCCATTCTTTATAAAACCGATAAAGTTAGAAGTCGGACTTTGATTTGCCGATGGATGGTATGGGTAAACAACAAAGTTACTTTGTCTGTTTAAAAGCAAACAAACGTTTTATGCCAATTTTTTTTTATTTATTCAAATTCTGAACTGAAAAATATTCAGCATAAGGAAGACTTCCTTTATTAACTGAGTCAGGAGATGGGCGGGATTTATGATAGTTTATCCTACACCGCTGGGGGCAAAAGGATGATGAGAAATTGACACTAAGCGAAAAGTTTGAGCACCTTGATATATTATGGGCAGGGCCCGTGACAAGCAACTCTCAGCCCCCAGAATGTGGGAGCAGGAAACGGCGGTCCACACCCACCCCTCCCCCTCTTCCTCCGCCAAAGATTAGCGTTACAGACCTGTAATGCAGTTGGGCCCTTTTTTCGTATTTGGGCTATATTAGCCTTTGGAGCTACCCTCTGAACCCAAAGTTTTAGCTTTCACCCAGACATATATCAGATTGAAGCTCATTGTGTGGCCCAACTTTTCAGACTGACCTTACCCGAGCAAGCCCATTGAAATTTTGAGCTTGGTTGCTATTTGTAAACACATCCTACTTTTTTCTTGACCTGACAGTCCCAGCCTAGGGCTAAATAGGGCCTGGCAAAATAAACTAAAATGGACACAGTTTACCATCAAATTAAAATTTCCCCCATGGAGCCGTTATTACTGGAAGCAGGGCATGCCAAAAGAGGGAAAGAGGGAGGTCAAATATAACCCCTAAGTAGTAGGACCCAGTAGTGAAAGTAGAATTACAGATCCAATAGTGAAAGTAGAATTACAGGCCTGTAATCTAGAAAAGAGATAGAGAGGGGAAAAAATGAGTAGAGGTAAGTAGAAGACAGAAGGCCCCTAAGCAGTGGTTTTACTGAAGATCTAGGGTGAGGTAATTACGGCCCTAGAAATGGGAAGTTATGGCCCTTGGGGTACCCGTTAGATGGCATAGTGACACAGAGATCCTTCCGTCAGTGTCAAGCCTGGGGGTCATAAAACCGTGGCTGACTGATAAACAAACAATAACTGGAATAAATTATATTGTAGACTTGGACTGACGTGGAAGGTGCAGAGGCGGACAAGATAATGGGGGGGGAAGCTGGAACCGGGGGGTCACCCTTATGTCTCTCACCCTCCCAGACTAACGCAGTTTGAGTTCCCTCGGTTGCTAAAACTCTCCGCTCCCTTCCCCTGTAACGAGCCCGAGCTATGCTGAATGACTCATATCACTGTATACATGTGTACCAACATACTTTCCTTTTATGCCTAAGTAGCTCTTTATTTCTAAGGTAAGAAAAGTGGAGATAGCCCTTCTCTCTCTCTCTCTGTCTGTCTGTCTGTCTCTCTCTCTCTCTCTGTCTCTGTCTCTGTCTCTGTCTCTCTCTCTCTCCCCCAAATGATTGAGAATGAGTGGAAAATGTATTACATTCGGCACTGTTCCCTCCTCCCTCTCCCACCTCCCAACCAAATGCTCAAACTTGGTGCATGATTTAGTTTTCTCCTTTCCTCCGCCTGTACTCACTGGAGAAGAGCTGAAGTGACTTCGAAATGGCAGAAGGATTAAAAGTGTGTAGTCCAGAGACTGGACCCCATATTTTTAAAGGATATTGTCTGTCAACAATCGTTCCTTTGTATTTTTCATTAGTTCTTTGTATCTGTATGAAATTTAGCCCGGGTGATCACTCGCCATCCGCTTGTTTTTCGTTTTATACAGACACTAACATTATCATTCTACTGTGCTTAGAACAGAAAATATGATAAAGTATAGACTTCGGTTATAAGTGACGGCCATCTTGGATTCTGAAAAGGGCAAGCGGCTGGCAGGCGGCCATCCGTGCTTAAGTTCAAAAGGGCGGTAAGAACTACTCAAAAATGCAAAGAAATACTTGTTAACAAACATTGCAAGGTTATGTGTCCTGTCACTGGATATAAAACCAAGATGGGATGGGCAGGCTACGAACTTTATGCAGGTTATCGTACGCTCATGAGAAATAAAGATTTGTCCGTGTGTGAACTGCGTTTCAGTTGATTTCACATGTAAAGAAGGTGCATACGAGGTATACCTTTTATATGCTCGGACTAACCTATTTCTACTGGTCCTATTGGCTTCAAATTTGGCAGAAGTGTGCATAAATGCATAATAAGATCGTGAACATTTTTTCATAATTTTTCAACAAAACTGACATGTTTTATGACCGAAAGTGTGAGGTGAGGTGAGCTAGACACACTTGATTTTCGAGCAATGATTTTGCATGACAACAAGCTGTAATTGTAGCTTAACGCCATATAACTCCGCCCTCGTGCCACACTACTAGCTCTTTTATGTGAAGTGCACAGATGGGGGGGGGGGGGGGGGGGGG
>JAWQUT010000293.1:495017-508772 GCA_033807755.1 Ellobium chinense | reverse complement strand
TGTCTGTCTGTCTGTCTGTCTGTCTGTCTGTCTGTCTGTCTGTCTGTCTGTCTGTCTGTCTGCACATCAGATTGCCTGCCTACCCTTCTGCCTACATGCCTGCTTGTTTAACAGTCTGACTGTTTCCTGCTTGCTTGCCTGCTTAACTAACTGGTCATCAGCATGTTTGTCCTTCCGTTTGTCTGTAGTGTAAGCCTATCTCTGCCTGTCCTTCCTCTTGACAGTCGATTTGTCTTTTTTCTTTCCTTGCCCTCTCTCTCTCGCTCTCTCTCTCTCTCTCTCTCTCTCTCTCTCTCTCTTTCTTTTGTTCTCTCTGTGTTTCTGCATGGGTGGGTGTCTGTCTGTCTGTCTGTCTGTCTGTCTGTCTGTCTGTCTGTCTGTCTGTCTGTCTGCCTGGCTCTCTCTTTTCTTAACTACTTTCAGTCTGTCACCTATACTTCCCACGATGCCGGGTTCACAGTTTATGATATAATGCATGAACGCATACAGAAAACTCTGCATAACAGCAACCTCGTAATCGCAATATTCGCTTAATCATAATTTTTTTTCATTAACAAAACACTGACGTTGCTGCATTAAAACACTGGATAATCACTATTTCCATGCTCACAGGAAGTTTCGGTTAAGCCGAATCAAAGATACTATGATTACCTCCACTAACACAGAATGGTAGGCAAGATATGGGTAGGCTATTTTATTCTAGTCACGCACTTACTTACCGCTTTATTTCCCAGCTAATTTGTGGGTACACACTGGATCTAGGTCTACGCCGCTATCAAACATTTCCTCTTCCTGTCGTTGACTATATATTGCTCCATAACTATGAGCCCTAACTAGCAACCCCACCACCCCCAAAAGCGACAAGGGAGGGTGGGGAAGAGGACAGAGTCAGGGAACCTCCAAAGAAAGCAAAGAATAACGGAATAAACAGAAAATGAGGTTCGCTGCAAGTGCATGAGAATGGGGCTTCCAAGCAACAGCATTGTGGGCTGGAAAGAGAACAGACATACAAAGGCAGTTCTGGATCTGGCCTATGATATTCGGTACTTTGTTTACTTGCACATAGAATAGTCTCCAGACCTCAGACAAAGAATATGTCAACATATCCATGACCAAACAATGGAAATTTGCTTTTGGAGACCAACGTGGGGGGAGGGAAGAATTTGCTTTATGATATCTGGACATTGTTCTATTGACATTCACAGTGATCGCCTGTCTAGACTACCAGAATCTAGACTACTTTGACTCTGGGATGATCTACATCTGCACGTAATCACGTCCAAAGTTCACCATGCAGCGCTTAATCTTTTCGCACACCAATTCACTAACAGAAAAGTTCAAAGAGTTACGGAGTTGCAGGTATGAAGATGCCAATAGCACCTGGCATTTTGATATGCAAGTTTAAATAGTTCCTATAAAATAAAAAATAAAAAAATGGCCATGGGGAGGGGGGAAAGGAGTTGGATTTTAATTCCAAAGGCTTAGGTGCAAATACATGTGTAGTAGGAGAATAGGTGAGGTTTAGCCACAAAATTTGTGGTTGTTGCTAGATGGGTAAGGTCACCCTGTTTACTGAGTGAAAAGGCCTAAAATACTAGGTAATCTGCTTCACTGCCGAAGTTCCCAAAATCTAACTGGTTGAGGGGCATTTTTCTTTATGTCAAAATTTGGAGGAAGAGCCAGGGGTGTAGCGAGGGCGATTTTTTTGGTAATCTAGCACTTACATCTAACCAGCATTGGAGGAAGAGCTAAACAACGGGTTTGGAAAGTATTTTGGCCTTGGACCCCTAGATAAGTGAAAAAAAAAAACATCGGCATCTTCCTACCTGTAGAATAAAAATACATCATGTCTTTATCAACAAATCTACAAAGATGTAGATCCATGTAGGTCGCAGATTTGAGATTTGCACACTGCCAAAACGTCAGTCTTACATGGACGAAACAAACAATGGGCCGCCGGGCCTCAGCCCACACAGACACCAAAAGGATAATAAATTCTTAGATATTATGCCATTGTCCTAACTGCCAGTGTATCGTCTCCACCAGCATGAACTATCAGTCTTATAAGATGGATACCGTTACTTTCCGGCTTGGACTTGTGTTTGATTTGTCCATTCTAGAAAAGTGATTACCTCAGATTAGATTCATTTTCTCAGGGAATGTCTTATCAGTGTGTCAGTTACTAGACTTCGGGCACCAGCTACGTCAAATTTCTTCACATTCATTTTTCATACTAAACTCTTTTCGAGAGAAAAAGGCCCACCTGCATATTAAAGGAAAGGTCAGGCCTGAAGGGACATATGCATTTAACCCCGCGATTCACAGCTTTGAGCACTAATTTCATGAGTAAGACAATACATAATGCATAGAAACTCTTTTGTAGATTGCTAGTTTACTGTCCCTCCCAACGTTACGGTAAAGAACATTTCGTCACTGTTCTAACATAGTGACGGAGATCGATCGGGCTAGTTTTCAGCTAGAGCTAGAGTTTTCACTATGCGATACCAAAATCTGGTCAGTTTCTGGTGTTCGTCAAAATCACAATAGCTATAACTAAAAATATAATTCGAATTTTGCAATATTGTTTATAAAATATAAAGCAGTCGTAATAAGGATACACATGGTGTAAATAACTCAGTATCCTCAAATGGCCATCTTGGTCACTATGTCAGTATACCGACGATTTGGGTCTATCCGTGCAGTATTTGAAATACAAAAGCAGATCCGTCTGAATCGATGAAATGTCTTTGACCATTCGTAAGTAAGACTTGCATCCTGATAGTGTAGGGCGGAACTGAGATCAATATGAACGCAGTTCGTGAGTTTAAGTTCAGTTCACGTGAACTTGATCTGAGCTTCATAGCTATTTTGGACGAACTCATCTAGATCTGAACTGTAACTATTTTGGATGCTTGATCTGAACTTTAAATTTCTACTTAAATTCCAGTTAAATTAATTTCATATCTACTTCGTAAATCAGAGCAGAATACCAATTTCAAAATCAAGAGTAACGGATCTGATCTGAAAACTCAAGTTTTCTGCAGCTGATCTAATTTTGATCTTAGGGCTTTTTTCCTTTAATAAACTGAACTTGATCTGAACTGACTTATTTGATGAACTTGCCGCACCCTGCTTTTCGACAGTAACGACCGAATGGTGCTGTTTCAAAATGTATGATATTCAGTGCTGTGAAGGTTGGCCTATACTCCGCATAATAACAATGTGATCTCAAAAAAGGTTATACACGCGCATTAATTCTGAGGTCACTGGAGTTGGACTAGCTTGCAAGGTGATCTATTTATCCCTTGACTGTTTTCTCCCTCCCAGGCGCGCAGTGATCTCAGCCGTGGTCTGTTCTAATGCATTAATTATCACTTCCCTGGCCAGTTTAGGTTAAATTAAAGCCGCACTATTTCGAGTTACAGATTTGAAAAGATATGGACTGCCAATGATCTAACTCTCTGTTCTTTTGTAATAACCTAAGGCCTCAATCGGTTTTTTGTAAGGGTGGGTCAAACGAAGAGACACTGTACAAAAACACCCAAGAAAAAAAATCATTATTTTGTCATGAACTATTAAAAGTACCGTATTTTTTGTTAGATCAGATGCTTATCTCCATTCCTGATGAATGGGAATAGCTATTGAAAATTAGGACTGGAGTGACGGCAGTCGGACAGTACATTAGTAATATATAATTATAATAACAAAAAGATTTGGGCGTGTGTAACCTTTAATCATCATGATAACCGACCTATTGGACTGGTTCACCAGCAGAGCACTTGTCTACAAGAACGAAACATAATACATTTTGTAGGCTTACTTTGTACATATACACGCGTCTATAGACACTTCCGGTCTACGTTTTTCTTCACGTTTGTGTTCGCATCGACCTGTTATGCTTGTCAGGCAAAGCCAACACTAGACAATTTGCCACCCAACAGGATGTAATCAATATGGCCTGTTACGGGACGGATCATACCTTCATTACCGAGGAACGTTCAGCGTTCTGCATGTTGAAACATGATGGAAGGGAGGCTATTCGTGGCAAGGGGAAGTAACTTTCTCGAACAAGAGCTGCAACCATTAATCTAAATTGATGTAAGGGAGTTTAACATGATATCCTCCATTTCGGCAAGTAAGTGCAAACTCCCTGTATTCCTCCAGTTGTAACATTTACATGTGAGAAATCTACCCTAGACAGCCGGCATATCGTCCGTATTGTCGCATTTCACGCAAATGAAGGAAAAACGGGATTGCTTATAAACAGCTTTTTTTTTTGTACCAAGGTAAGATCCAATCCAATTCCTCGTAAAATACTTGAACTCGCACACGAACTCCGGTACTGTCAACCGAACTGGTCCAAAATTCAGGACAAGTTTTTATCAGACTTTAGAGATGTCGTGCTTTGTGGAATGCCACGCTACTGTTATAGGTATTCGTAGACGTTATGAAAGAATGTAGATCCGTCCTGTGGTAATTGAAAGGTATGACCAGCGGTGTCAATGACTGTCGATTGTCCCAGGCACGCATATACATTGTTTACACTGCACATTCATACCGATCTGTTCATACATCCGGTCCACAATTCTCCTGAATGTTTTTCTTCGTATCGATCAGTTGTGCTAGTAAGTATCGTTTCTGAGTATCGAGAAATTTTGATTCAGTGTCGAAGAAGTATCGGAACTCTCTGAAGTATGGAAAATATTGGAAATTCCAAAGCATAGGAAGTATCGAACGTATTACATTAAGTATCAAAATAAAAAAACGAATCGATACATAGATCTCGATGGCTGAGTATCGCGATATTTACAAGTTCTGGTATCGGTCCTTCACTATCAAGATTGCAAGGAAAAGTATACAGTACTCCATGCTGTCAGCTTTGCATAACATACAATTTATTGTCAGAGCAATATTTTGGGAGCAGGTTGTCCGAAAGGCTTGCAGAACAGAGATATTGATAAAGTGTGAAAGAGGCTATAGAAAATCTGGGAACGGAACGTTCTATGGGCTATTGTTCAGGGAACGGATTGAACAAACATAGGTCCTTGACTTTGTTCGCGTAGTGGCAGTGATAGGCTTTTGAGATAGGAGTAGAATAAAAGTTTTACTGCATGCACCTGCGACACGATAGAGGGGAGAAAATCAATGAGGGTTGACTAATTTGCAAGTATCCAGACAGACAGACAGACAGACAGACAGACAGACAGACAGACAGACAGAGACAGACAGACAGACAGACAGACAGACAGACAGACAGACAGGCGAGCAGGCAGGCAGGCAGACACAGACAGGCAGGCATGGATAGGAGGACAGGTAGGTGGGTAGGTAAGAGGTAAGTAGATAGTTAGGTAGGTAGGTAGGTAGAAGGTTGTAGGTAGGTGGGTAGATCGATCGGTCAGTCGATAGGTAGATAGGTCAGTAGATAGGTAGGTAGGTAGGTAGGTAGGTAGGTAGGTAGGTAGATGAGTAGGTAGGTAAATAGATGGGATGGGATGGGATGGCATGGTGTGGGATGGATGGATGGATGGATGGATGGATGGATGATTGGATGGATGGATGGATGGATGGATGGATGGATGGATGGATGGATGGATGGATGGATAAGGTGATTCTTGTTTCAGCAGACTGTTAGATGATGAAGGAACTGATCCTCATTCTTGGAGAGGAGCGAGACAACAAAAAATGCGGTCAGGGCAAAGACAGAAGCACGTACGTAAAATAAGATAAGACAAGATAAGATCATATCACAGAAACTTGGCTTGGTTCCATTACAAACAGAATTAACAACATTATGAACAATATAATACTAATAATTTATTAAACCGTAAAGTAACACCTCAGTGCAAAATCTCAATAACATTTCACGCGCGCATCCAGACATACTGACAGAAATAACTTCTGGTTACTGAGCAACAGCAGTGATAG
Organism: Ellobium chinense; assembly: GCA_033807755.1. Classification (NCBI taxonomy): domain Eukaryota; kingdom Metazoa; phylum Mollusca; class Gastropoda; order Ellobiida; family Ellobiidae; genus Ellobium; species Ellobium chinense. The sequence continues at coordinate 502,847 of JAWQUT010000293.1, read as the reverse complement.
ATTCATTTATCGCAGTCACTCAGTCACACCGCTTGCCAGTCATTCAGTAGAACCTCAATATAAAGTATGCCATGGTGCAAGGGAAACGTATATTGTACTTAATAACGAGACATACTTGATATCGAGGTCCACCTGAATAAAGAGATGATAGAATAACAATGAATCCATGCATGTGAAAATCACACTCAGTGAAAAGGTACACTTAACAAATGAGTACATATCCACTTCCAATGTATTATCTATCAACCCTTGATCACAGACTCGTTCAGTGCGTCTGTCGTTTCCGACAATAGATGCATCTTGCCTCTCGTATTTATTTGGAACATCTACCCAGTAAACTCATTTCAGAGGGTAATTTCTCTTCGCTATAAAAAAAACAAAAAATAGGTACACTGGGAAAAAGGGGGGAGGGGGGGGGCAGATTTCTGCGATTCTGATGTCCAAAGGCTTCCACGAAATCCTTCATTCACATTAATCCAAGGCTAGTAGGGAAGAATTGATTTTTATCAGTTATCGAAAAGTGAAGGNGGGGGGGAGACTGAAAGCTTTAGAAGGGTTTTCTAATGTTAAAAACCAAACGGCTTGACTCAGATATGGAAATAAAAAACGTCTGATTAAAATTTCGCAGAAAGAGAAAAATAAAGCCCTGAGCAGAGACCCACAAAATGTAGCATCGAGAATTTATTACGTTTCATTCGTTCAGAAAGATCTGAATATTGTTATTCCGGCGTCGCTAGACTCCATCATGCTCCGTTTACGAAACAGATAAACACCTGCTGGTAAACACCTTCACCCATTTATGAAACAAATTTAAGTTATACGATTCTTGATCAAGCTATTTATTTACTATACCTCTAATTTTCTTACTAACGGCTTGGATAAAGTACTGCGACCCCTGCCAGAGACACTTCTAATATAAACAATCTGGTAAAAGTAATACGTTCTTGCTGCTATTTAAATCAAGGATTTCTCCCACTGCCACCATTACGAGTCGGCAAGACAAATGTCCGAATTGGTTAGTTTTGGTAATCTTCGTTGGGTTCGTGACGTCATGCAAGAAGCATCTATATAGTAGGCTATGTAATAATGCTGTATCTATGTTAAGTGGCACAAGTTAATATAATCATAATCATAATAGTTTATTTATGTAGCGCCAATATCCACGTAAAGGTGTGCTTTAGGGTGTTTTACTTAATGAAAATGAATAAATATTGATGATGATAGTAAAATGTAAAAACGCACACACACACACCTGGCAGAATTCATTCAGTACAGAGTAACGTCACCACGCATAGTATACGTGTAGACTGCATGTATACCCTATTAAATAACACTAACACTGTTTTGAGCCTGTTTTTAACTGAACGATGTTCTCACTCACTGTAAATTTGCTACTTAAACTATTTCACAGTTTGGGAGCACAGATTGAAAAGGGCTTTTCACTTTTTGCTGTATAGATATGAAAACAAGTATAATTCAAAACGATAATTCAGATCTTACGCATAAACGGCAGTATCTCTTACCGTCGTAAAAGGTATATTAGTACGTCGGTCTGAATGCACTCCTAGCAGCGTTTAACATGCAGAGTTAATGTACGCTACTAAGGATACATTCAGCACCGATGTACCAATGTAATCCCTACGATGGTAAGAGATTCCTTTGTTAATGAACAAACTCTCAAAAATAACGAAGGATGAAAATAGAAATGGACCGTTTTGGAATCAGCAGTGAGCGAGACCACATCAAGGAAGAAAACTGGAATTTGTCAGAAGGTAATGATTTTTATGCTTGTCTCCCCTGAATGATGCTAACTGCACGTTGAATGTCTTTTTCTTTCTTTGTTTATTTGTTTGTTTAAATATCATTTTATACAGTTTAGATATAATTTATGTGATTTGGAAAATATGAGAACTTTTGGGAGAAATATATGCCCCAGTTAATCGCAGAAGAGCGTAACATAGGACATTTATTGGAAGTAAGGATTGTGACTGTTGCAAGGATTTTCAATGTTACTGGTCAAACCATGAGAACAATAAATTTAACAAGTTTATTTGACTGTTATCCAAATCACAACTGTGGTACGAGAGCGAACAACAGGGTATATTTTTTTTATTACATTGGCAACGGGACAGCACACCATACAGACAATAATAAATATCCACGTACAGTAGTGAAAACACAGTTTTAGTTTCATTCAAACTTACTCTCGTTCATTGCACACTATTAAGCAATACATCACACACGGACCGGTTCACTGCATACATCTACTGCAGTTTGTAGAATAATTTCTGTAAAATTACTAAAATATAAAAAAAATTAATGGCCTAACTCCTGAGAAATCAGGGTCACCTTGATATGTATATATCTATTCTAGTGGGTGATAGTAATATTATAGGCCCTACTGGTAACAAGATACCATGCAGTTGGAGGCACGAGAGGTCGTTGTTCCTACCGCTGCCGAAGACAGGCTTACTCGAAAAATTTACCTAAGGGTCACCAGAGCTTGGATTAACCTTCTTTAGCAACGCATAAAACATCTTTTTGTTCAATGCGAGACCGTCATATTTCGTTAATCAACGCTGTAAGTAGACATACGAACACTGAAATAATGTATTTTTCAAGACGACCCCTTGTAATGGTTGAAAATTTTGATGAGACTTATTTCCAATGCTAGCAGAATCTATTGCATCTGTTGTAGAGGAGATCATATTTATTCATAAATGAAATGGTGTCTACCCATCGATTTTTCATACCGATACTGTCTTTTTCAGAATCGATTATAAGTGGCTGTTCTGTTTTGATCGTCAGTTTATTTATTAGATAATTCAGAAGCAAATCTGGACAGCTACTGAAAGTGAGTCACATTTTTTTCAAGCTTTACAGAACGATAGACTATTAAAATTTGACGGATAAGCCGAGAAGGTTTTAAAAAGGGAGCTTCTGGAGATTTGGAGAGGTTTGGGGAAAATGTTCTTAAATTTAATATTTGACACTGGCAATAATTCCATTCGAAATGTCTCATTCAGTTTCTGTTATTATAGCACTCCTTGAATAGTATAGAGCAGAAGGACGTGAACTTCATCGCACATTCAGTCTATGGCGTCGTAGGTCCAAAACACTGGTAAGAACGCTCCTGAAAAAAAAATATTAGAAACAAGAGAACACCTGAAATATCAGAAAAACAATGTGAGTGAATTTCCCTACATCTTATGGGCCAAAACTACTCATCTACGTCTTGGGATGAATGGAGATCTTTACGAAAGCTTTATCTATTGCATCAGAGATTTCGACACAGAGGAATCGGCGAAATTTCTGGCATTCTTGAAGAGCCGAATATTACTGGAAAGAACATAAAAATGGGATTTAAAGAATACACGTATATAGTCATCTCTCTCTTTCAGTCTGTCTGTCTGTCTGTCTGTCTGTCTGTCTGTCTGTCTGTNGGGGGGGAGACTGAAAGCTTTAGAAGGGTTTTCTAATGTTAAAAACCAAACGGCTTGACTCAGGTATGGAAATAAAAAACGTCTGATTAAAATTTCGCAGAAAGAGGAAAAAATAAAAGCCCTGAGCAGAGACCCACAAAATGTAGCATCGAGAATTTATTACGTTTCATTCATTCAGAAAGATCTGAATATTGTTATTCCGGCGTCGTTACACTCTGTCATGCTCCGTTTACGAAATAGATAGATACACACCTGCTGGTAATCACTTTCACCCATTTACGAAACAAATTTAAGTTGTACGATTCTTGATCAAGCTATTTATTTACTATACCTCTAATTTACTTATTAACGGCTTGGATAAAGTACTGCGACCCTTGCCAGAGACACTGTCTTCTAATATAAACAATCTGGTAATAAGTTCTTGCTGCTGTTAAATCAAGGATTTCTCCCACTGCCACCATTACGAGTCGGCAAGACAAATGTCCCAATTGGTTAGTTTTGGCAAGCTGCGTTGGGTTCGTGACGTCATGCAAGAGGCATCTATATGGAAGGCTATGTAATAATGCTGAATCTATGTTGGGTGGCACAGTTAATATAATCATAATCATAATCATTTATTTATATAGCTCCAATATCCACGAAAACGCGTGCTTTAAGACGTTTTACCTAATGAAAATGAATATTGATGATGATAGTAAAAACGCACACACACACACCTGGCAGAATTCATTCTTTACAGAATAACGTCACCACGCATGGTATACGTGTAGATTGCATGTATACCCTATTAAATAACACTAACACTGTTTTGAGCCTGTTTTTAACTGAACGATGTTCTCACTCACAGTTTGGGAGCACAGATTGAAAAGGGCCTTTCACTTTTCGCTGTATAGATATGAAAACAAGTATAATTCAAAACGATAATTCAGATCTTACGCATAAACGGCAGTATCTCTTACCGTCGTAAAAGGTATATTAGTACGTCGGTCTGAGTGCACTCCTAGTAGCTTTCAACATGCAGAGTTAATGTACTCTACTAAGGACACATTCAGCACCGATGTACCAATGTAATCTTTACGATGATAAGAGATTCCTTTGTTAATGAAGAAACTCTCAAAAATAAGGAAGCATGAACATAGAAAAAGACCGTTTTGGAATCAGCAGTGAGTGAGACCACATCAAGGAAGGAAACTGGAATTTGTCAGAAGGTAATGCTTTTTATGTTTGTCTCCCCTGAATGCTGCTAACAGCAGAAAAGTTGAATATGAACACTGCTTGAGAGGGCGGGGATTGCATGTGTTCTTTGATGCCTTTTTCTTTGTTTGTTTATTTGTTTAAATAGCAGTTTATACAATTTAGATATAATTTATGTGATTTGGAAAATATCATGGGAACTTTTGGGAGAAAGTAATACCCCGGTTAATCGCAGAAGAGAGTAACATAGGACATATTATTGGAAGTAAGGATTGTGAATGTTGCACGGATTTTCAATGTTACTGGTCAAATAATGAGAACAATAGATTTAACAAGTTTATTTAACTGTAATCCAAATCACAACTGTGGTGCAGGGGCGAACAACAGAGTTTATATTTTTATTATTATCATACATTGGCAACGGGACAGCACACGACACAGACAATAATAAATATCCACGTACAGTAGTGAGAACACAGTTTTAGTTTCATTGAAATTAACTCTCGTTCATCGCACACATTTAAGCAATACATCACAAACTGACCGGTTCTCTGCATACTTCTACTGCAATTTGTAGAATAGTCTCTACAAAATTATTAGAACCAAAAAATTGCCCAACTCCTGAGAAATCAGGGTCACCTTGATAAGTTTTAACCTATTCTAGTGGGTGACAGTAACATTATACTGGTAATAAGATACCATGCATTTGGAGGCACAAGAGGTCGTCGTTCTTTCCGCTGCCGAAGACAGGCTTACTTGAACAGTTTATCTAAGGGTCACCAAAGCTTGGAATAACCTTCTTTAGCAACACATAAGACATCTTTTTGTTTCAATGCGAGACCGTTATACTTCGTTAATCAACGCCGTAGGTGGACTTACGGAACATTGAAATAATTGTTTTGTCAAGACGAACCCTTGCAATGTTTGAAAATTTTGATGAGACTTACTTCAAGTGCTAGCGGAATCTACTGTACCTGTTGTGGAGGAGATTATATTTATTATTCATTGAAATGGTGTCTACCCATCGAGTTTTCATACCGATACTGTCTTTTTCAGAATCGATTATAAGTGGCTATTCTGTTTTGATCGTCAGTTTATTTATTGGATCCAAAATCTGGACAGCTACTGAAAGTGAGTCAATTTTTTTTCAGCTTTACAGAACGATAGACTATTAAAATTTGACGAATAAGCCGAGGAGGTTTTAAAAAGGGAGCTTCTGGAGATTTGGAGAGGTTTGGGGAGAATGTTCTTAAATTAAAAAAAAAAATTCCATTCGAAATGTCGCATTCAGTTTCTGTTATAGCATTCCTTGCATAGTATAGAGCAGAAGGATGTGAACTTCATCGCACATTCAGTCTATGGCGTCGTAGGTCCAAAATACTGGTAAGAACGCTCCTGAAAAAAAAAAATATTAGATACAAGAGAATACCTGAAACATCAGAAAAACAATGTGAGTGGGTGAAAAGCAAAGGAGCAGTGAATTCCCTTACACCTTATGGGCCAAAACTACTCAACTACGTTTTGGAATGAATGGAGATCTGTACGAAAGCTTTATCTATTGCACCAAAGATTTCGACACAGAGAAATCAGCGAAATTACTGGCATTCTTGAAAAGCCGAATATTAATGGGATGAACATATATGGGATTTAAAGAATACACGTATATAGTCATCTCTCTCTTTCTTTCTTTCTCTGTCTGTCTGTCTGTCTGTCTGTCTGTCTGTCTGTCTGTCTGTCTGTGTGTGTGTATAAGTGTGTGTGTGTGTGTGTGTGTGTGTGTGTGTGTGTGTGTGTGTGTCTGACTGTCTGTCTGTGGGTGAGTCTGTGTCTGTATGTCTGTGTTTCCGTGTGTGTGCGTGCGCACGCGCGCAATGTACACACACAGACCTTTAGAAACGCGGGGGCGGGAAGTTGTGGGGAGGGGGTGGAATGAGTGAGAACTCTCGACTTTAGCTGTTTTTGACTACTTGCTATGGTTGGAAGTAACAACTGAAAGACTTTAAGCTTTTGAGGGTGAGTAATCAACAAAATGTTGGTGCTCAGTCATCTTGTCCGTGGTGCTAAGTTGTCTTATCATTGGTGCCAAGTTGTGTTGTCCTTCTGGGGTTCAGTTGTCAGAAAATGGTGTAGAGAGCAACTCACCACACGAGTCCATAATGTTGACACCTCCCAGAGCAGAGAGTGCAAAGACACAAAACAGCAGCAGGACGACAGGGAATGACGTCAGTGACCCTAAAATAGGCTGTAACAGACGAACATTACACAATAATGAGCTTTGCACATTAACGATGGTATGTTTGTTATCATTATTCCTGCATCGGTGTTGAATACATCCTTGGTAGCGTCGTTCAACATGCAAAGTTAATGTAATTTTTGTGATGGTATGTTATCCTAGCCTTAATGCCTAAGCCCTCAGTTATATCATAAATCATGTCATTCATGATTTAGATAGATATTTGTAGGAATAGGGGTAGATACATGCTGCACAACGTAATAAGTCCAAATTATTTTTCATAAAGTTCAAACCGCGCATATTTTTCCTTTCTCCTACAATCCTTGAGAAAACACCACAGGATTGTCGGGATACTCATCCTGTACACGCCTCTATTACACGTGCTGGGTGACGTCAAAAAGCGAGGTAGGCTGGCAGACAATTGGTCAAGACAGTTTGCACATACGTCTGCACCAATCGCTTTCTCGCTTTATGACGCCACATGGCAACATACAGAGGGTGAAAATTCCGACATTCCGGCGGTATTTTCTCTCAAACGGTCAAAAGGATGTAAAACGTGCGCGGTTTAAAATTCATGAAAAATTAATATGAACTTATAAATCTATGCAGCAAATAGCTACCCCTGTCCCTTTAACCACATTATTACCCAGGACTATGATAAGTGAGAGTTCCAGCAGAGATTCAACACACACGTACAGTTTGATTAAACATTCTTGTAACAATACCATTGTCATCATCATCATCATCATCATCATCATCATCATTATCTAGATACTATAATGCATGGCACACTATTTTCAAACACGATCGATTCCAAAACCGTCATCTGTATAATTCTGCTGGTCCCACCAGCCCTAATCAAATAAATATAGACGGGAGAAGATCTACGGTCAATGTGTACTTGCCGTCAGTACAGGATTCTATTAATAAAGCATGGGCATGTTTGAGCCGGTTCTCTCC
>JAWQUT010000293.1:478619-489209 GCA_033807755.1 Ellobium chinense | reverse complement strand
GTGCATGTATCGAATCAACCTATAATTGACAACCAACCCAAAATGGAGTCGAGTCTTGGCAGCCTTTGCTTCTAAATCGATTCAAGTCGAATGAGTAGCGTATAAAATGACAACGGTTCGATCCGAGCCTTAGCAGGGAACAGAGTCGAAATCGATTCTAACCATTTGACTCAAGTTACCCAAATCTACCACCAACATAATTATTGTATACGAAGTACATACCTCTCCTACATGTGCTATCCAGATTGCTGGAAGTGTCAAAGTGACCGCAAATATCAGGACAAGGATGAATATTGTGGTCAGCAACAAGTAACTTAAGACGCGTAGTTGAATGGACGCTGGATAGCTGGAAATAGAGAAAACACACATGTTAAGCATTGCTTTCAATAACGCTGGAAAATGCTGGTTCTTGTGGTGACCGTATCGATGTATCGATGTTGTCCAGACTAATGAATTTCAATTGTGCGTGTAAATCACCTATGGACTTTCGATACTTTCCATGTGAAAAGCAATAATTTTTTCTGATTTAGACATTGTTGTTTTCACATTTTTGGCTCAGAATCCAGTCTTGCCGAGGAGACGGAGAAAACTTGGGATATCTCGAATAATACAGTGGAGCTCTATTAAAACAATCATTGTAACACGGAAGGGACTAGATCTAATAGAGTCAACTTCTTTTAATTTCAATTCCTCGGGAGCATAAAATAAGTTGCGATTTAAAGAAGTTTGCGATTTTCCCGGTGAGGTTAAATATATTGAAATTATGTAAAAAAGATTAAATGGAAATTACAATTATCCTCATTGCCATTAAGCCGAACCGACTGTACATCTCTATCATGATAACTGAGAAGTTCATGAAAAGTGAAAAAGTGAATCTCTGTTTGAAAAAAAAAAATGCCCGGTTCCTTGAACTTCATATGAAATGGAGAAGCAAAAACAAGAGGAATGGAAAGAAATATAGGTGATGTGGCTATGATGTAAGCCAACAATTAAAAAAACAACAAATAACTGACATAGATAATATTTCTACATGTATTTCATTATTATTGCATCTCCATTCAAAGATGACATTTTCTATGCCTGAAAAATGTAGTTATTATGTGGCGACGACAATGTCTCCACCAGTGGAAGAAATTAATTATCCTTTGTCTGAAATACATTACTTGTCTATTGATTTGGCAGACATCCCCAGCTTTGCTGCACTCCTTTGCGTTCAACTGAAAAATAACAATAAAAAAAAAAGATGTAGTAGAGATCTACTTATNATCTACTTATATATATATTATATATATATATAATATCATCACAAAGAGATATTTCAAAATATTTCAAAATTAAAAATATTTGCATATAACCGGTCAGGCTGCTTCACACCATATTTGAACTTGGCCCGTCCTATGCGAAGACCAACGTTTTCACGAAGACCAACGTTTTGTGAAATTTTCAAAAATAACGCGATTTATTTCAAAATGTCAAGAGATATCAGTGACATGTGTTTTTTTCATCAACCTAAGAAACTAGTATGCACATTAGGCCCAATTGATACCGGTAACTATTTTGGATTTGTTCCATTTAAAGAAACCACATTTCTAGAAATATTTGCGGTCGATTGCCCTCTTTCCAAGTTACAAACTCGTCTCTGGCAGAAGTCGAATCAGAAGGCTTCTTGTTATCAGGGCTGCATAATGTTTGTCTTCCTTGACTTTATTTTGAGTATGAATTGACGTCAATTTGAGTAAGAAAAGGCCGTCCCTCGGACAACTGACCCCGCTCATATCATACTCAAAATTACGTCAGTTCATACTCAAAGAAGACCAGGGTTGTTGTAACGAGTAAAAAGTAACGCCGCTACGAGAACTCGTTACAGTTTTCGAGTAACAATTACTTCCTCGTTACAAGCTTCATCTAAAGTAACGAAAAAGTACTCGTTACCGAATTTTTGTGTAAGAATTACAAAATTACTCGTTACTTTTTCGTTACTTTCGTGTGCGCGCGCGTGTGTGTGTGTCACGTGCTTGCTTGATGGCCCGAAATGAAGTTTCGGGGGGAACAAAAAAATCAAAGCAATCCGATGTCGGGCGCAAGCTCCTTCGTCTGACCACATGTACCTGTGCAAAACTAAACGGTCATGAAGATCATGGTGTTCCACGTAACACTGAATAGCACCACCGATTCTCCGTTGTTTCGCTGCGTAAACATCGTCACGTCATGATTTGTAAAGAATCGAGATAAGCGCAACCTGCGATCGCTCTGGTGACCAGCGATTATTTTTCAACTGTGTTTTTGCTTGAAATTGAGATGAAAAGGAGCTAGTGGTGGGGCGTAATAATCTGACGCCGACCCTGAAGGAGGAAGTTGGTGGGGGAAGGGGTGAAGGGGACAGACGCAGGGTTGGGCAGACCTGAGATCATAATTATGAGCAATCAAAGCAAATATTGCCCGGAAATACCTATCTTGAGTGCTCATAAACAAGGAGGTGAATTTCAACGGGGTGTCTATTTGATTGTTTGTTTATTTGTTTGTCAATAGTGGTTGAAATCTACTACGTCTTGCTCAACGAAGACTGTAGTCTTGTCTTTTCTTTTTTTTTTTAGCGGAGCGAGTGAAAACAGAGTGGCTATAAAGTGGTCCAAGCAATCTCTAAATCTCTCTGAAAACGATTTCTGACATACGAAAGCCGACATCGAAAGCAAATATTGCACGGAAATACCTATCTTAAGTGCTGATAAACAAGGAGGTGAATTTCAACAGGATGTCTATTTGATTGTTTCTTTATTTGTTTGTCAATAGTGGTTGGAATCTACCACGTTTTGCTCTACGAAGACTGTAGTCTTGACACTTGTAATCAACGTCTTCTTTTCACTAACTAATCAGTTTTGAATGGTCATTATATTACTGTGATTCATAGCTTTCCTACAAATTAAATGTTCACACGATCATATTGGTACACGTTTGTTCAGTGCTGTCACGTAAGTTGGTAATGTGCTTTCAAATTAGACCCGCCAAACTGTACGGATTTCATTTAGTTTCACTCAACAGCCGGCCATCTTTGCCATGGATTTTGATTTATAAATACTATTAGACCCCTCTATGTGTCAGCTATTATTTCACAATGTTTTAAACCATTTTGTTATTTGTATAACAGCAACAGAGATTTACAATGTTGCTACAGAATTCTGCAGAGAGTTGTATTAGATGGCATTACCGTGATCTTTGATTACTATGCTTACATTGTCAAGGTGTTTGCCAGTTTGCCAATATCTTAAATAAAAACAAAATTAATGTAAAACAACATAGGAGTAATCAGAGGTAGTGCCACTAGTGCTAGTTAAATGGATATATAAATTTCAAATGTAGGACTGTAGTTAAGAGAGAGCCACTCACTTGGAGCAGTCCATTTGAGATTACATCATGTAGGAGCAATGTCCAAACTGCATCTAACCCTTTTCTTAAATATGGGAATATTAATTGTACAATAATTTATATGTATATAAACGTGTTTGTTTCAATTTGTTTCAGCTGATTCTGGCTTTGTTATAATTATGAAATTGCACTATAGACCTGCCGGCTGTCGCCTGCTGCTTAGTGCTTATTCTCATGGAATAATTGTCAGTTCTGATGAGCTGAACTGAGCTTGATCTAATCTTAACGAAAACCAAGGTGAACTTAGCTGATCTGAAAAATGCAAATTTTCCTGGAACTGAGCTAAACGTGATCTGAGGGCATTTTTCCCTCAGTGAACTGATCTTGATCTGAATTCACTTTTTTGGTGAACTTGCCCAACCCTGGACAGACGTAGGATAATATCAATAGGATCAGGCCTCACCTTCGCGCCACCCAGTCGCGCGCGGGAGGGGTAGAAGGGATGAAGGGGGGACAGATTGTGTCGTGTCGGGCCGCCCGCGGTGTAAAGGGGGGGGGATGAGAGGGGCGACCTTATCTGCGTGTAGTCGGGAGGAGGTGGGGCAGGACTGCGTAGGATGGCTGTGGAATTTGACACACCAGACCGCAAAATGTTTGAAGTTTTTAATCAATCATAACATGTGAAGAACGTTAATGTAGCCGTCACGTGCAAGGCAGAATACGCCGGCGTCAGGCTTTATCTCTTCGTTTTACAATTTAAGACAACTTGCTTATTAAGAGGATACGGCAGGCCGGTTGCAAACGCACTTTGCCTGCATTCATTACAGAGGTGTCATCACCCCAATGGCGTCACGAGTCATACGTGAATCCGCCGTCCAGTATCGTGATTCTCTCCAACAATCCCGTCAAACAGTGCGATATTGGCCTGATAGAGTGGCCCCGAGCTGCATGTTTTATGATCACGTGCTATCTCCAGTCTGTTGTGACAGGGTCGATTTCTTGAGGAAAATGCTTTATGCTTAGTCAGAACATTCAAGTTTATAGTTCATAATGACGTTAAACTTTATAAGTATACTTTGTAACTTGGGATAAAGGTTTATTTTAAAAGGTAAAAAAAAGGGAAAATTGACGCATTAGGAGTGTATACTTAGTAAGGAGGAACGCGTAGCATACCGGTAGTTGATATCAAGGCATTACTGTGTTTATCTCATTAAAGAGGAATGAATTACTGAACAAAGGAAGGAGAGAAGGTGGAAGGAGGGAAGGAAGGAAAGGAAGGAAAGCAGGGAAGGATGGAAGGAAAGCAGGCATATATAAGACAGTATGACATTGAGCTAAAAGAGAAAGAGGGAAGGGACAATTAAATCTATCGTTTCAAGCCACAAAAGATCAAAATTACAAAATTACCAATTGATTACCCTTTCTGATTCTACAATTCCAAGCCTAAATCTCATAGATTTTTAATTTCATTGAAAATAAAAAAAGAAACTCTAATGTATACGGAGAAAAAGCTTTCAACACAATGCATTTGGTAAAGCGAGATTTACGGTTCCTGGGGTCGAATAAACGACTCATACGATTGAAGGATCATAAACTTGATACTGGAATATTAACAAAATACAAACTGGGTGACTGGAAGTCATTGTACTAGCACACACAGGATTGTATTTTGAAAATTCCTCTCTAAAACAGGCTGTGCACTTCGTAACAGTTTTAAGTTCCTTGTAAAGAAGCAGATTTTTTAAAAAAAGATATTAAAATAAATGCCATTGATACCAAAACGAACAAAGACTGCTGTTTTGAGACTTTAACACAAATAAATTAGATAATTCTATGACTTAACGGATATAACTCAAAGGACAACCGTGATAACCTGTGTGAAACTTGCCAGGTGTTTTTGCACGCTTGTTTCGTTTCTTGGATAACCAAGAAACTGAGACCTGAAAGTAACTAAAAAGTAACTGAAAAGTATTTAGTTACTTTGCTTTCAAAAAAGTAAAGTAATTGTAACAATTACTCATTTTTTCAGAAAATTAAAGTAATTGTAACAATTACTTTTAAAAGTAACTTTTAACAACCCTGAAGAAGACCTAACAAACGTAGCCCAGTCAGAGCAAAAGGAATATAAAAATGTTCCACTGAACCGTTGTAGGGTCAATTTATAGGTGAGGTTTAGCTACTCAAGTATAAACTTTGTTGGTTTTTTTTTTTTTTTTGTGGTTGTTGCTAAGTGGGTATGGTTACTCTGTTTACTGTGCGAAAAGGCCTAAAATATTAGGTAGCCTGCTTTACTGCCTAATTTCTTGAAATTAAATTGGTTTAGGGGCATTTTACTGTGTGTCAAAATTTGAAGCAAGAGCTAAACAACATGTGTAAAAAGTAAATTGGCATGGGACCCCTGGATAAGTTAATGAGACATGTGAAAACTTTACAAGTCAACAGTGAAAATACTGAAAAGAATAAAAATATTGGCATCTTTAATATCTGCAGACAAGGATAATAAAAAAACAAACAAACCAGAATTCACCTGTGATTATTGTGTGGTGGCGTTAAAGTGAGTCAGTCTCTGTCCCCGGGCAGGTCCTTACAACATATTTGGTTTAGGTAGATCAAGCTGGCAAAGAAGTGTCGTTCACGACCTCACCAGCGAGAAGGTAGTGGGAAGATCTTGGAACTGTAGCTTGGTGATGGCCTCGATCGTTCCCGTGCCAAACTGGACGGTTGAACTGGATTCTAGTCTTGAAGAATCCATCAAAACATGAAATAATCAGTTCAGTAGAGGTTCGAACAACTGTGCTGTGACTTAACTTTTATACATAATGATATCTCTGACGTTAAGCAGGGATAGACTGTTCGCAACAACATCACAGTTTTACACAGACACATACAAAACTTCCTGTTACGCTACGCCACTACTTCATCACTTGACAAACGGGTCTTGCCTTTGGTTAATTCAGAATCTATACAAACAACAGAAAATTCAAGGTTTCAGGCACCTATTTGAGGGTCAAATCACTCATTTTGTACAAGCCAATTAATCTGCTTATATATAAAATCCCCCTTTTTGGGGGCCCTACTAGCCAGTGTCAGGGTGTAGAAATACATGTATGTAAAATGACCTGTCATTTAAATAAAGCATCCAATTTTAAAGTTCCAAGTACAATCTGAGCCTTCCGGATTAAAAAGAAAAATTATGTGTATTAGACCTATGTATTTGCACGCGATCAAAATCAGCCTAAGGAAAAATTGGAAACCAAATCAGAATTCGAGGTGACTATTTTTGAAAGAGATTTGTGAACAACTTTGGGCCTTGACCCCCTTTTTCTTTCCCTTAAGAGATCAGGCAAAAGAAATACTTTGACCTCCATGGGAGAAATATCACGAAATCCCAGTGGTATTTGTAGAATAACACAACATGTTAATAGGGTCAAAAGAAAGAAACGCATTAGGTGCCAGTAAGCCCATAGAGGTTATTTTTTGTAAGGAGATGGACGTTGGGATGGGGTGAGGAGGGGAAGTTGAGGAGGTGGGCAAAGCAGAAAGCGTTAGAGAATGACAGGCAAAAGCTCAATGGTTTGTTGCACAGAGAAAGCAATATTATCTCTTCAGCTCCCGTTAACATTACTGTAATTTGGAGCGTTGCTTTTGCTGGAGCCCTCCAGCTTACTGTAGTGCGGTCACAAATCGAGCCCGGAAAAGATCGGTAAAGAAGAAACCTGGAATTCCAGAATTCTGAGAAAGAGAGAGAGAGAGAGAGAGAGAGAGAGAGAGAGAGAGAGAGAGAGAGAGAGAGAGTTTTTTCTAAGAACTGTTTTGTTCTAGTCATATCCGCTATTATGGGGACCCGAAAGAAACCGAATGACGATCATACTTGGGGCAAACTCTGTCCCAGCANCCCCCCATTTTCCTTTTCCCCATGTTTTCCTTTTCAGGTCCTTAGGAGTTTCCCAATTTGCCATTTTCATAGGTCGTCCTGAGCCCACATCAATATACAGATTCTCGTTCCCAGGACTTCGCAGATTCTAAATTCGCTCCTGTCATTAAGTATAAAAGAAGCAGTGTGTTAGATCACTATGTATCATTAAAACCTTACATGGAAGGAATGTCGAATGAGACTCACACCTAATTTTGGTTTAGTTTTAGGGGCTCCCCTCAGCCAAATTTCCTCGCTCGATTGGCATTATGTTTAGGGTTAAGGGTGGAGTTAGGGGTCAGGTGTACGGTTTGGGTTATATTAGTAGGCACGAGTTCCGTTTAGGGATGCGAGTCTCTTTCGAATTTCTTTTCCCTTACATTTTTGTCAACGCTGGACGTCTGTGGTGTCCTTGAAGACAACTGCATCCGGTGATTCTATCAGTGTAAACACGGCTTGGGAAAAAGTACACACTACGATCAAACCTGCATACTAATAATATATGGCTATATGCGTGGCAAAAGTATAGATCTACTTCTATTAAGGCATATTTATCATCGAGGTTCAAATGATTGAATGATTATGAATGTGTGCTTGTAAATTCATACCTGATAACGTTGTAAAGCTATTCTTGGGGTATTTATTAACGAGGTTCCACTGAGCTTCGTTACATCGCTGAACTTCCTGTTGCATCACTCTAGAATGTGTGGATGTCGGGTATTCCCAGTAACTATACACATTACCGTGACGCGCAGTTACAAAGGGTTAGCTAGGTGCCTTTTTGGTGCACGTTCATGAAAAAGCGCCACGGGTATAAATGCTCCCATTTGACGATTCAAGAATGTAATGTGATAGATGAATTAGTTTACACAAAATGAATTAGGCTTATATATCTACTTCTCTACCAAATCCGTTTGAGTTTGCATTGTATTGGAAGCTAATATCTCTCTCAAAGGAAGGCGCACCATTCCGCACTGTAGGGTGCGCATTTTTTCATGACGTATTAACAGCAGGAGCTTTGAGGATTTTGCGCACCTATTAAACCTGAGCACGTTCTTGAAAGTTACGGTAATTTTTGCTCTCAAAGTGAATTGCTGACTGGGATCCATATCTAGAAGTACTTATAAAATTATGTCAGGTATGAAATGCAGGCCAAAAATTCACGCCTTTAACCAAAAGTGCACAATCAAATACTTCAGCAACTACGCTATGAGTAGGGAAGTCAAAGGGTCATATTTGTCGGTCTTCGCATAGGACTGGCCACGTTTATATACGATGTATAGTCAGCCTAGCCAGTCCTATGCGATGTGACCGACAAATATGGGTTAGCAGCAGTTGATCGCAAAATAGCATTTCCTTGGTAAGATCTGTGACCGCACCACAGCAGGTGGGCGTTCGCGGTCTTAATGTAATGCAGTTACAGTAGAACCTCAAAAATGCAGGTAAGCAAGAACTCTGGCCTAGAATTTTCATTTCTCATTTAACGACATGTTTGAAAAGAAAAGAAAAAAAACCACTATTTAGGAACTTTGAAGTCGACTTTAACCCACATGATATAGCCTTCTCCCCTGCCCACTCGCCCATTCGCCAGTGTGTGTGTGTGTGTGTGTGTGTGTGTGTGTGTGTGTGTGAATCGAAGGCTGGAACCTACATCCCCCACCCCCACCCCCACCACTCCCATTGTTTCTTGGTCATAACGTCTCATTTTAATATTCATTTCCTTTTTAATGCCGCTAGAAATATGGAAGTTAGCACTGACCAAAGAATCACTGATCTTCATGCTAGCGGTGAAAGCACAGGTTACATGGACGTGTGTGACAAATCTTCACAAGGTCATGTTGGGGGCCAGTTCATTCAGGAAATAAAACGCTGAAATATGGACTAGTTAGTTCCTCGTCCGCTAGCCCGTTTCAAAATCCAACGGTCGTCATGGACTTTGAATCCTACCACTCTGAGAAATATTTTGACTTCAAGGTCCCAATTTTCATACCACAAATGCTAGTATGGAATAAACTTGCTTCAGGAATAATCCAGATCTGGTTCGAGCAAATAAAAAAAGCTGAATTGCATGATTTAATGAATAGATTCATAATAAATACATGCATGTTCTATGACACTGACTGCGTCATTCGAGAACCCGGCCACGCGGTTCATAATCTGAAAGCTCAAAAGAGCTATTCAATGGCTTTTCGGCCATCCATGGGTTTAAAAATGTCTTTATTTCTTGTTTGAATATACGATGTCTTTTTCATAGCGCAATGTGGCAGCCCAGATGTGCGCCCAAGGTATGTGTTGCAGCCAGTCAAAATGACAATTTTGTTGCTTTTTGGCGGAACGAAGCTTTTAAAATAACACGAAAGCTTAATGCATATACTTTTATTAGCTAAAAAAAAAAAAATACAAATGAACTTTTGATGTAGCCAGTTTATGGCCCGAGATATTGCTCTGGATATATAGCTTAAAGTGGCAAAGAGTCGCCAAATGCAACCAGAAAAAAAAAATTAATGCTAAATCTTCATAGCTCACCTTTGTGCCCCACAAAATTCAAATTTATCTATCTACACTTTCTGACTATTTGCCTATAAATTCAATGCTTTATAGAAATTATTGTATATAGACATTGTTTAAATCTCGAATTTTGCTGTTGCAGCAGCAGCAGCTGCAACAACAACAACAACAACAACGGCAACGACAACAACAATAACAACAACACTAGTTTAGAGACACAAGCCTCATTCTGCCTGGCTGCAAGACATACTCCTTCAGGTTATATTAAAATACTGAATGAAATTTCTTGCAAACTGTAGTAAGCTGATGGTCGAGGTATGCTCGAGCCCGCGTTTTAGCTCAACAGTTCTGTAGTAAAGAAATTTAAGAACTACACTTCACTGTAAAGCGTTCAATCACACCGGGCCTTCGCTAAAAGAATAACAGAAGAATAAGAACATGGATGGAGAGAATTGTGGAAGGTAAAAGGTAAAGTTTGATTGACCCAGGAGATAGACTGAGAAAGAAAGAAAGAAAGAAAGAAAGAAAGAAAGAAAGAAAGAAAGAAAGAAAGAAAGAAAGAAAGAAAGAAAGAAAGAAACCAAATCAGTATTCAGATTCTTCTCCTCATCATCGTTATCAGTTTGTACAGGCAAAGAAGAGAAAAACAAACATAAGTTAATGGAAAATCGAGAAGCACTTTACCTCTTTCATTCCAACAGGCAGAAGACCAGTTGAACTAGGTTATAAACAGGCCACAAATATTTAATTTTTAAATCGTATGATGCTCCTCCATAAGGAAGTAGAAGTAGAAGTAGCGAAATCAA
>JAWQUT010000293.1:424846-467187 GCA_033807755.1 Ellobium chinense | reverse complement strand
ACCTCATACCTCCCACCCCACTCCCACTTTCCCCCAAATTCAACTTTCATTTTTTCATTTATTCAACAGTCACAACACCACCTTACGTAAATATTTACAATGTTACATTGATTGTTGCTGATCTCTAAGACACGTGCATCTCTTAATGACAGACTTTGACAAACATGTAGTGAGACATGCAACTATGATTTATAAGTCAAAAAAACATTGTTGGCAACTATGGAATCTGCACTATACACAATGCCATGCAACGGCAAAACACTGTACAATCATACAACTGAATAATGATTATACTCTGTTCTGTAGATGCACAGCAAATTAAACAATTTGTAATGGGTAAACCAAAAACATTAGAAAAAACAATAAACTTCTCTGAGGGTTTCTTATACTTTACAAACATTTGTCCTCCAGTCAATCACACCATGATTATGTCAAGTTACTGGTATCACTTAAAAGTCTGTATTAACTTACTTTTGTCAAAAGGCCCAAAATATATTGCTAACACCATTCTGACATTCCCTCCCATTTCAAATGGACTATATACCAAAGGAGAATTATGCTAAGTTAATTTTTTATTAACAATAAACCTTTCATATCATACCAATAAATTGAACAAAAGGCAACTGAGGCCTCATTTTGCCAGGCTACACGACAATTATGCAGTAAGATTCTCACAGGCGGGAATTTCAGAAGATGGAATCAGAAATCTGAATTCATGAGGTAAACTCAGTATAAAATATACAGTATGAGACCAGAGCTAAGCAACAAGCAGATAAGGAATTCAAGGAGGTATTTCTCTTCACCCCAGAGTTATAAAGTCTATACGAAAAACATTTTTGCACTTTTTACCAGCCACACTAACAACCAATGCCAAATATGAGACAAATCTTTAAAGCAGCAAAGGGTAACCACCTCTGAGTAAGTGTCAGAGCTATATCTTTAAAGCTTCATAATTCCACAAGGATACCACAAAATTCAAGAAATGTTTATAAGCAAACCAAATGATAAAGAGTATATGTAATGATTAAACAAAGTCATCTGAAAATAAGGTTTTGCTGTAGTTAAGCATCTTTGTGAGCTCTTCACCCATAACCTAACTTATATAGTTTACGGCCTCAAAATGTCTAAATCCGGCGCTGTATAGGGTTGCTTTTCACACCTAGGACAATCCAACATTCATGCTCATTTCTTCAAACAGAATCCACACCACAAGAAACAAGTTTTAAAAGTAGCCAGGCATTGAGCAAGTAAAACAATATCACATAAAACAGATCGACCTGAATAAAAGAGGGCAGAAAACAGAAGGATCTCACTAATTCACTTCCAGGGGACCAGTCCAGTATTTCAAATTTGTTAGGATTTCAAGGTTCCCAGTTAAAGCTATAACACAGACTTGAAACTAAAGCCTTTAATCTGGCACATAAGTTTTACAAGTACACTAGAACCCTGATAAATACACCCATCCTTCCACATGAACTTTTGAGGGCGTGCTACTGGAAAGATGTGTCATCCAGAATGCCATTTTCAGAATTTACAGAAAAAAACAATGACAATAATAATGATGAGATTTATGAGTCTCATATCCAGACCGATGCCTGCTCTTATGACCCCAATTATTTCCCAGCAGGCCAGATCACTCGCATTCCAACAGTACTTTTCACTGCACAATAGGGCTCTTGAATGGGAGCTTGCTAAGGAATAGGATTGCCTTAAACCATGAATGTGTCAAAAGGGTTCCTCTGGCTATGACGTATGGGTATGAAGTAATGGGGATCTCCCATACAGAGACATAGAAAACACTCAAAAAAACTCTTTGTACATAAATTTATTTGTACAGTGGAAAGTTTAGTTCACAAAATACATGAAACAACAGCCCTAAATAGGCTGAGGAAGGAAGGAGGATCACGTAGCTGTTCTTTTTCTCCGGAGCAATCACATTTACTTCATTCATCCTAAAGGGGCAATGCACACCAGTATTCAAGATTTCACCACATGCCAAGCACTTTGTGCAGGCAAAAAACTATGGGGATTAGAATTGTAAGGGTTTGTTAATAACAAATGTGCTCAAGGAGTCTGCACTCTTGGCTTAGATATGATGCACAAAAAAAAAAAGATATAGGTTCAGCCTTCATGTATTATGCATAAGTGAAAAAAAGTTACTATGGCTTAAGAGGAATAACGGGTACGCACCGCCTCTCATTCACACTTTCAATTGAAAAAAAAACCAAAACCTTTTTATCAGTAATTGCCATAAAATTCATATACATTCATGCACATATGAGGTGCTTAAGCAATTGTGGAAATTTTCACTGTATGCCAGGAAATTTGGATATTTACATAATGTTATGATGGTATTATGAAATACTATACATGGGTTGCAACAAGGTTGTGTAAATGTTAAATTCAATGAACTTGAATAGTACATGGCAATGGTGGAGCAGCGGCCTAGGTCTTTACTGCTGCCTTAAAAGTAATAAACTCAACAATCCTTATTTCAAAAGGATTTACTAAATATAAGAAACTTCTAAATAGGCTTTATTGTTGGCACTTACAGAGGGTTTTGGAATGGCAGTAAATTGTTATGAAGGATATTTCAACACTTGGATGCAATACATTGATAGCCCCACCTTGACCAAAATTCGGGATTTGATGTCTTTTTATCAATACCTCATTTTTGCATCTTAAATACAATAGGAAATGCAACTTATTTCTTTATGTAATGTGCTGTTGACAGCAGCTTTCAGAATACTGCACCAAAGATTTTGATGGGTACTTGTTCTGGCACTGCACCAACTTATGAGAAAATGAATGCTCTTTTCTGACATCATCCAGTGTTGGGATTTTCACCAGTAGTCTGAGACAAGAACTGACAAAATTTTATTTCTTGCTATTGCTGAATAAAAAGAAAATATGCAAACAAAATATTTTTTTTTTAGTACACGTTTTGTTTATGCTGTCAAAAATGGGTTCATATGAGCAGAGGAAGTGATAGTGGTTGTGGTGGGATGTGGAGAGATTGTGGTGAGGTACCTCATGAGGATAATCACATAAACTGAAAGCTCTAATGTAACTGACTAGAGCTTGCTACAATTGCAAAGAACCGGAGAACACAACATTAATCGATCACATATATTCTAACCACTCAAAAGATTTTCTGAAACTGTTTGAGAAATTCTGTAAGTTTCTCAGACAAACTGTAGCCAAGACAACTGTTAAACAGGCTGAACACAACTAATCAGAAAATAGTTTACACATATAGCTTGGTACAGATCTAACGTCTGGCAGTCAGTCAACATGAGGCTTAAATGGATAGACCTTTCCACTCGGAACTAAGAATATCACTATGCTTAGCGTGATTATGCCTCCAGTATCGAAATTTTGTTAGCTGCAGACATCAAAATGACAAAATTTCACTTCAAGAAAGTACTAATTCTACAGGAAAATGAGAGTTAACTGTGAATAAACAAGAGTTTTTGTGAGATAGACTTTAAGACTTGTAACATGAAAAAAAAAAAATTCTATATAATTGTGATTTTGTCATAACTTTTGCTGTTGCACAGTTGTGATCTTCTGCCACTTCAAAAACTAATATCTACACCAAAGATCTGAAAAAGTCAGTATGTGACCCAAGCTTCATTCTGACCAGCTGCCAGACATGCAGATAACTCTACCATAGCTTTTATGTTGTTCTTTATTCTATGGGCAACTCCTGCTGCTTAATGAATATAGAAACAAGAAGCAGAGCATGCAGGATAAAACTACTGATCTTAACTTAGCTAATCAAAACACGACAAATGTGTATAGACAGCCTGAACACAGCCAATCTTCAAGCACTACATAGGTTCAGACCGGATAATCTTAGCCAATCAAGGCTCAGCATACAGATTTGAACAAACTGAACTCAGCAAACCATCATCTAGTGTACAGGTTCAGAGAGGTTGAACGTAGCCTTTCAAAAGACAGCAGGGAGACTGAACACAGTAGTTAGAACACAGGATATGTGCTTAAACAGGTTCCAGGGTTTCCTGCAGTTTCTGCATCCTCAGCTTGTTGCTGTTGAGATGTTTCTGGTGTGATCTTGCTGGCCCTATGAGTTCTTTCAAGCTTACAGCAACCTATGGATGAATTCAACAGAACAGTGTTCACTCTGTCATATCATAAATGGATGTTTAACATGATATCATCACGCTCATTCCACATGAGCAAGTCATGTTTTGAGGTTTCGAGAAATTTAGCACTCTCAACCTGTTGCTCATGGCAAACCAAGGACGTGGTTTAGCTTGTAAAATTGGGCTATAATAACAAATCAAAAAAAAAATAGAAGATAAATGGAGGATCATTCCAATATAAACAACTCAAACCATAAAAAAAATTGACATATGCAAATGTGGAATGAGCATGATAATACAGGATATCAAACATGATACATTTCATTTTCAGGATACCTAACTCCAGAACTTAAAAATAAATTACTGAACTGATTCAATGACAATGCATAACACTCTCTTGATTTTCAGTGAATTGGTGCTGAGCTCTCATCCTTTTTCTGCAATATTCTATACTCATTTGCATATTTCTACTGCTCATATTTTTGTGGCCTGTACTGAGAATAACCTATGTGCCACTCAACATGCATCTAAACAGAATCCAGCTACAGATATCACCAGTACACCTGCTCTACTCAGAATCTTATAAAACTGTAGCACCACATCTTTTTCACTGCCCTACATTGAAAAATTTACAGACTTGTTTTCTTCCCGAGCAGCCAGATATTTGGAACACACTGGATGGATAATGAACACAGCATGAATGTCTATTCTGCCGTTAAAATGAAGAACCTAGTATGTATGTATCTGGGTCAAATGGACATTTTTATATCGTTAAAATTGTTGGAAAATTTTGCGTCTGATAATCTTAGTTTGGCATCGATACCTCATTTTTAAAGGCATCTATAGTAAAAATGGTAACAATGCCACTATTCTATCAACAGTTATTAAAAGAAACAGTTTTTCGTCATTTGTAGCAAAACATGAAAATGGTAGATACTAGGTTCTTCATTTTAACGGCAGTATTATACCATAGTATCAGGCCAAAGGGCTCAAGCCCAGGTAGCTGCTGGATCACAAAGTAAAGTTGTGGCCTACAAGGTTCTGGCTTTGAACTTCACAATTTATACCCACCTGCTTGAAGGCTGGTCTGAAGCTGGGTCTCTGATCCCAGCAGGATTTCATTAACTCTTTGAACTGGGGCATCATATCTGCTGACGGGGGCGTATCAGGCCGACCACCATTCTTTACTATTTCAATCACCTGTTGGTTTTGTTATTGAGAAATCATGAAGTTTTGCATGAACAGTTGGTAAACAACTTTCACATGGTTTTGATCTTTGCGTCAAACAATGCCGTCTCTTCACCTTTTCACCTTATCACTGCGTAACATTTGTCAGCACCAATGGCAATATTTTGTAACTCCTACTAGTACTGTCACTAACCCTAAACTGAATCCCCCAAGGAAGAGTTCAGATACTGGGAAAAGAATAGAGACATACATGTACATCATACGTAGCAAAGGGGTTGATTATATTTTTTAAAAGATAATTAATTAAAACTCCTTGCACATGCAACAATATTAACTTAACGCAGCCAAATTTCAGATTTCTTTCATTATTTTGATTATGAGGCTCTATTACAAAAGTTAAATGTAGTTTGAAATGTCTGCTTAGATTATTGAGCGACTTGATGAATCAAAAACTCATAACTAAATAAACACAAGGATATGAATAAATGAATGCATAATCAAGCAAAACAAATGATAAATTGATAAACAAACAAATTGACAAATGAATGAACACACAAATTCACATTTGAAGAATGAATATGTGAATGAATGAATAAATGAATCCATTAACCTCCGTTTCTGTGTTGATTTCATCAAATGGATCTTTACAGATGATCATCTCCCACATGACCAGGCCAAAGGAGTACACGTCACAAGCTGTGGAGATGACGCTGCTCTCCCCTTCTTTGGTGCGTGGGTGTTTGAGAAGTTCTGGGGCTGTCCATCTTACCGTGGCTGGACAGGCACTCCACTGTCTTTCGCCTGGAAGGTGGAATAAAAACAGATAAATGGCACTTGCATTCATTCTCTGGTAAATTTCAATGAGAACATCATATAATCTTATATATACACCTTTCATAACAATTAAACCATACATGCACATATCATCATCATGCTGTAATATTTAGTTCATAACTGTCTTGCAGGAAGTCAAACTGAGGTGTAACTAGCACTTTCACCTCACCAACTTCATAGTATGATATGAAATGTGTACTTTTATTGAGTAAAAAATGTTTTGACCTAACATTATTCTGGCTTAAGTTACAGATGTTTGAAGTAACAAAAGTTCACACTCATACAATACAACAAATTTTAAAAAAAATCATGATTCAAGAACAATACAACAATTTTCTACTATAAACGGCATTTAATCTGCATTTAATAAAATTAAATTTATCTACCAATACTAACCAGTGACCCATAAATTCAAGTTTTGTTACAAAAATGATTTTACTCTCAATTTTTGCAACAAGAAAGAGTTTGATATCATATGGCCCCATTTATCTTCAGAGCCTGAAGATCCGATGTTCATGAATTTTGAGAACTGAGCTTGATGTGCAAAAACTGCTTACTGTGAAACAGGTTTGGCACAAATCAGTGTGCAACTGACTTGAGCATTTGCAACTAAAGTGCATGGAATAAACTGTCAGTTTTATGTAAGTGTGGATTGATCCGCTCATCTTTGATGTAGGCCTGGCCTTTCAGAAGATGAAATATTCATGAGAAGAAGAAAACAGCACTAAACAATTTTTTTTTCTTCTGATTGGCAGTCCAATAAGGTCATGCCAGATTATTCCAGACTACTGTGCTGTTACATACTTAAGAAAACCATCAAACAGGAGTCATGAACACCATATCCTTATGAAAGTCTATTTCCAAGTTTTCTTGAAAATTAGATCTTCAAAACAAATACCTCTACAGTACAGCAAGCTAAGGAACCCTGAACCAGTTCATTAACACAAGTGTGCATATTTCTTGTGTTTAATATGAAGTCTAGATTCAGATCAATGTTAAGCCTTGAAATAAGCAATCTGGCTGAAAAGAAAATCATTATTTGGATGCTTGTCTTTTACTCCTGGAGTTTCCATATCTTGGAATTTCATTTTGAAACTTAGAAGTTGCGAGCTTCCCCATTTTCTTAAGACCTGTCCACAATCTAAACTGAATGTGGAGGACTTACAGCTGCAGTCATCTGTGTTGCACTGTTCTCTCATTGGCTGCAGAAGCTTTATTAGTCCAAAATCTGCNTGGTAACAATGCGACTATTCTATCAACAGTTATTAAAAGAAACAGTTTTTCGTCATTTGTAGCAAAACATGAAAATGGTAGATACTAGGTTCTTCATTTTAACGGCAGTATTATACCATAGTATCAGGCCAAAGGGCTCAAGCCCATGTGGCTGCTGGATCACAAAGTAAAGTTGTGGCTTACAAGGTTCTGGCTTGGAACTTCACAATTTACACCCACCTGCTTGAAGGCTGGTCTGAAGCTGGGTCTCTGATCCCAGCAGGATTTCATTAACTCTTTGAACTGGGGCATCATATCTGCTGACGGGGGCGTATCAGGCCGACCACCATTCTTTACTATCTCAATCACCTGTTGATTTTGTTAAGGGGAGAAATCATGAAGTTTTGCATGAACAGTTGGTAAACAACTTTCACATGGTTTGATCTTTGTGTCAAACAATGCCGTCTCTTCACCTTTTCACCTTATCACTGCGTAACATTTGCTTATGAAGCTGTATTACAAAGTTAAATGTTGTCTGCTTAGATTATTGAGTGACTTGATGAATCAAAATCTCATAACTAAATAAACAGAAGGATATGAATGAATGAATGCATAATCAAGCAAACAAATGAATAAACTGATAAACAAACAAATTGACAAATGAATGAACACCCATATTCAACACACAAATTCACATTTGAAGAATGAATATGTGAATGAATGAATAAATGAATCCATTAACCTCCGTTTCTGTGTTGATTTCATCAAATGGATCTTTACAGATGATCATCTCCCACATGACCAGGCCAAAGGAGTACACGTCGCAAGCTGTGGAGATGACGCTGCTCTCCCCTTCTTTGGTGCGCGGGTGTTTGAGAAGTTCTGGGGCTGTCCATCTTACCGTGGCTGGACAAGCACTCCACTGTCTTTCACCTGGAAAGTGAAATAAAAACAGATAAATGGCACTTGTATTCACTCCCTAGTAAATTTCAATGAGAGCATCATATATCTTATATATCTTATATGCCTTTCACAATTAATACATACATGTATATATCAGCATCTTGCTGTAATATTTAGTTCATAGCTGTCTTGCAGAAATTGAGAAAGTCAAACTGAGGTGTAACTAGTACTTTCACCTCATCAACTTCGTAGCATGATATGAAATGTGTGTACTTTTGTTTGGTAAGAAATGTTTTGATCTAACATTATTCTGGCTTGAGATACAGATGTTTGAAGTAACAGAAGTTCACCTTCATACAATTTAATATGTCTTACAAAAACTTGACTTTATTATCTACCACTACTGCCCAGTTTTGTTACAAAAATGATTTTACTCTCAATTTTTGCAACAAACAAAGAGTCTGATATCATATGGCCCCATTTATCTTTTAGAGCCTGAGGATCCAACATTCATGAATTTTGAGAACTAGCTTTACATCCAAAAACTGCTTACTGTGAAAAAATTTTGGCACGAATCAGTGTGCAATCGACACAAGCGTTTGCAACCATAGTGCATGGAATAAACTGACAGTTTTATATAAGTCTAGATTGATCCGCTCATCTCTGATGTTGGCCTGGCCTTTCAGAACATGAAATATTCATGAGAAGAAGAAGATAGCACTAAACAAATTTTTTTCTTCCTGACTGGCAGTACAATAAGGTCATGCCAGATTATCCCAGACTTCTGTGCTGTTACATACTTAAAAAACGCATCAAACAGGAGTCATGAACACCATACCCTCATGAAAGTCTATTTCCAAGTTTTCTTGAAAATTAGATCGTCAAAATAAACACCTCTACAGTACAGCAAGCTAAGGAACCCTGAACCAGTTCATTAACACAAGTGTGAATATTTCTTGTGTCTTAATATGAAGTCTAGATGCAGGTAAATATTAAGCCTTGAAATAAGCAATCTGGCTGAAAAGAAAATCATTATTTGGATGCTTGTCTTTCACTCCAGGAGTTTCCATATCTTGGAGTTTCACTTTGAAACTTAGAAGTTGCGAGCTTCCCCATTTTTCTTAAGACCTGTCCACAATCTAAACTGAATGGGGAGGACTTACAGCTGCAGTCATCTGTGTTGCACTGTTCTCTCATTGGCTGCAGAAGCTTTATTAGCCCAAAATCTGCTACCTGAAAAAAAAAATAAGCAATATAAAAATACAGATGTTGGTTGACGACCGCAAACCAAATGATCATACAGCTATACCATTAACAGGAATTGCCTATAATAACTCCAGAAAACAACATACAGTTGACTCCGCTTAATCACCCTCCGCATAATCGCCTTTTCCGCTTAATCGCTTCGTTTCCCAGGGAACCGAATTTTTTCTATATAAAAGTCACTGGTTAATTGCCTCTCACTCCGGATAATCGACTGCTCTTCAGTGCCTGTGAATTCAAAGATCAGCGGTTGAAGGGTTACAGTTGACGAACAAATAATGTACACAGACGGTTTTACTACGCGACGGGTGGCAGACTGATTGACTGAGTGACAGCTGCCTTCCCGAAATAGGTGTGATAAGCCTTTCCTCCCCACCCCCCCTCCCCTTGTCCCCCTTNCCCTTGCCCCCTCCGCCCCACGCTACAAATCACTGCCTTCGCCCGTCCGATAATGCTAATGCGCCGAACTGCCATGGTATAGTCTCCTCCCCCCACGCCTTCATTGCAACTGTCTGGTGGATTTCGGTTAGATCAGAGAAAGCGTCATGTGGATGAACGGTCTAGCCCGACCATGCCATCCTACTCCTTATTTGTCTGCTGAGCTAGTGCGATGTGGCCAATGAGAGAGACTGCGGAGATTAAACATTTTGTGTGCTACAACAACGTCAAACTCGAGTCTGTCCTCAGACTGGCGACGAGAAACCATGACTGCAAAGAAATTTAACTCCATTACCAAAAATATGGCCGAAATTACCTTCTCCACTTAATCGCTTCTCCGCTTAATCGCCCATGTTTTCTGTGATCCCGAGGAAGGGCGATTAAGCGGAGTCGACTGTACTTATGGACTGAAACATGACACACAATAAACTTTTGCTTACAGACTTTTTGTGATCCCAAATAAGATCAGGTAATATGAAATATATATATTATTATAAAAGAAATATTCCAAAGCAGTTTGATTTGTGTGCAAAAGTAAACGGAGAATTCTGTTTTATTGACAAGGAATGATTTGTTTCTATTAGTATTGCAGAGATGATTGTATATCAGACAACTGGCACTACACCATTTGCTTGTGATGTCAACTGTAAACACAGAAATTTCTACCACACATTTGAGTGAGAGTTTTTATATCACTTATATATGCAAACATCTATAAATCACCACCAACAATCTTGAAAAATATGCATCATAATGGAAAACTGATCAATTGCTTATGTGCAAAATTTCAGCCACTGGAGTATACCAGAAGAAAGATATCAGGGAAAAAGGTGTGTCCAAGCTTGATGATGAGGATTATAGTGTCTAGAAACACAGAAGCCACTTAGGCTAGGCGTGCACAGGCAACTGTTTAGTTGCTGTGCACTCAGTGACAGTTCTGTCTCCCAGCAAATTCTTTTTGATACCGCGCACACAGACGGTGACAGTCGGGCAACTGCATGATTATTTCCTTTTGTTTTGGCACCTTGGGCGCTTGCGGACTGCTGATTTGTTAATTTTACACCATGGATTTCGACGACAACGCAGTAGTTGTTTGTGCTCTAATACTTGCACATAGGAAAAAAGAGAAGAGAACGAGGTTTTGGGTTCACCCTTTGACCAGCCGGAGGCTTTTGAAAGGGGAGTTTGTTAAACTATACAAAGATCTCAGAACATACCCTCCAAAGTTTTTTAACTATTACCAATTGAGCACGGACAGTTTTGATGAACTTTTACGTCTCCTGGGACCCTCAATTACCAAAACACCAACTGGAGGAACAGCATATCACTGGTACCGAAGACAGTTTTGTCTCCTGTGCGCGCCGCATCATGGTTTCCTGTATTATTACAGAAATTCAAGCAACTATTTCGCCGCGGACAAGTTGTGACAAAACACAAACTATTTAGTTGCCAGAAACTTCAGTTGCCTGTGCGTGCAGTGCTTCTTTATTTCATTGTTCACATTTGGGCGACTAAACAGTTGCGCAATTTAAGTTAACCTGTGCGTGCCTACGCTTACTGTCAACAGACTTGGCAAAGCATTTCATTATAATTTTCTCTTGCCTACCTGTCTGCAGAATGGGTATCTGTTATAGGCAGTAAAAGATAATGTCCAGGTGCTAATGATAAGCAGCTGTAAAATGACAGGAACATGGCACACTGCTCATAAAGTAAAGAAAGAAACCAAGTGACCTATCTTATTGAATAATGTGCAAGTAATACCTTGATGCACAACTTATAATTCTCATTGTCATCATCTTTATAGTTATTAACATCATAAACATAAATTTACCCACTTTGACTGAGTCGTTGTCTGAGAGGAAGAGATTCCCACATCTCAGGTCTCGATGAATGATGGGTGGTTTTGTTGAGTGAAGAAATGCCATGCCATCGGCTACCTGGCAGCACTGGAAATATAAAAACATTTATTTCAGATCAAATTTGTGAAACTTTCTTTAAACTTTGTGATGCACATGCACAGAAAACTCATATGAAGTCTTGTTTAAATCACCTGGCTCTCTTCCTAGTGTATTTTGTTAACATGAGCCTAGTTTCAAGCACAAATCACCAAGTAGGTGCATGGTTTGTAACTAACAACAGTTTGAACTGCGGGGTTAAGAATGTTCACGAAAACTGGGAACTATGTTCCGTTCCCCGTTCAGTGCCAAAATGGGGAACTGCGTTCCATTCTCCGCTTAGCCAAGATAATCAAATTCCGTTCTATTCATTCCATTCACGTCTGAAGAACTTACTTCCGATCTCTGTTCCGTTCCGTTCATTTTCCCCGCTGAAGATAATACTCGTTTCCAAGACAGCCAATTTCATAGCAGGAAACAAGGATTTCAACATTTAATGACAGTAACTTTTATGTGTGAGTGTTTTCCATGGAGAATATCAGTTACTGGGGTACAAGATGTTGCCACATATCTAACTGTTATTTAGTGATGAAGAACATGATACCTTTCATCTCTTCCTTAAAAGACAAAAAATATCTAAATTCACCCGTCCAGGCGGAAGTTAATTTTAACCGCCACCTGCGAATAGTAACCGTGTGTAAGTGCAGTGTGCGTCATAAAAACGAAAAATTGGAGCCCCACCTTCCCCTAGAATTCACTGCAAATAGAGAGAAACTGGAGAAATTAAATGTGCACATACAACCTTATGATTTCCAATTGCACGGAACCGCCTAAAAATTCGAGATCGTGATGTATTCGAGATCATAACGCAGGCATAAGTCACAATTTTGGACAACAGTGGCTATTAGAGTAAATCCTGATATTTATTACTTTTAAGGCATGATGTATTCTGTTCATGGTTCTGGTTGGTGCTAGACAGGTATTTTTTACGGATCTTTGACAAGCAACAATGTCTGTTTCTGCATTACTAAGATACAGTAAGCTTTAAACATGGCTGAAAATTGTTGCAATTACAATTGCAGCCATGCTTTTAATGGTAAAGAACAGCTTTGTAGACTCCATCAGAGGGAAGTTAATACAAGGCGATGACGCTATGGATATGAAAACCTGTGCGCCATCTATTTAACCCATTGCTGCCCTCTGCTCTCTTCACGTGAATCATATCCCACCCTTGGTTCTCTAGTTCCTCCGCCCTTTTCATCTGCCCCTCTAAGTTATCCAATGAACCATTATCTCACATTTCATAATTACTTATGCCTTTCAAGTCAGTGTTCAGCTGTCCGTCACTACTCATGACACAGACCTCTCAATGAGCAATTATAAGCATTATCTCGTTAGTCCAAGGGTGGACTTGAGATAGTCAAGCCTTATGACACAGACCTGGATACCAGGTGTCATCCCATCTTTATCAGTAAGGGGACACGCTTCACTTGCAATTAAATGTGATAAGCTGGTCCCTGTTGTGTAATGTGGATGGCAAGATCAGCTTTATTTACCCGACACCATAAAAGGGCAGGAGTGACAAACTGATCTTGCTGACTTGAAGAATGACCATTAATATTGACAGATAGAGCGAATATGGTGATCGCAGTGCGACGAGTGCAGTAATTGCTGACAAAATGAAATAAAAAACCCTGGTCACTAACTCCATTCACGATCGCATTCACAATGAAACAAGGGAACTCCGTTCGCTCTGTTCACAATACCAGAACTTAGTTCATATGAACGGAGTTCCGCTCAACCCTGCTGAGCTGCCCTGCTGTATCTTGCATAAAGTAAAAATTTGCTTCAAATGCCCTGAAATTCTGCAGACAAATTCTGTCTGCACTGAAGGTGTTTCTTTTGCAAGTTTCAGGTTTTAAAATGACCTGTATTTTCTTCAAAATGCCTTTTTTTATACTTTCAATAATATTGTGAATCCTGTTAAAATGCACCGCAATCTTTGATCACACTTCCTATTCCTAATTTTAGTTCAGACAGTGGAAGCTCTCAGCAGGGACATAACTCTTTAGAGAAGAATTTCACAGGATGAAGGTAACACTGGACGTAAGCTAACTGTGAATGAAGATATTGGTGGATGGATGGATGGATGGATGGGGGGGGGAGAGGGGGGGCAGTATCCTACTTGTTATTGTTCAGTAATTCAGATGTTGCTAAAAGTATGGCCTTAATTCCTTATTTCTTTGTCCATTTTCTTCTTGCCCATGACTCTGTCCCCTCATTGGATGACAGGTGAAATAAAAAGCAACTCTTCTCAGCATACCATTCGTATCCTCTGTGGCCATGTCAGTAGTTGTCCATTCACTTTCAGAAAGTCTTTCAGACATTCCCCTATGACGTACTCAGTGAGGAGAAATGGCAAACGTCCATCTAAGCACAGACCCAGCACACAGACAATATTCTTGTGGCGTTGACGACTGGATGAGGGAAAAACATAGTGAGAAAATTCATATGTGAATGGTAGGGAGTTGAGACCAGTGAGTGTGCGTATAGGTGTGTAAGTGTATATGTGAGAGAGAGAGAGAGAGAGGAAGAGAGAGAGAGAGGAAGAGAGAGAAAAAAAAGAGGGTACTTTCTTGAACACACTTTAAACATTATTTCATAAATCTATTGCCCTGATCTAACAGAGTTATCTCTTTGGGATTTGCAAAGTAGTTTAGAAAGTCTTACTTAAAAAAAGTTTTGTAATAAGCACACTCTAGTTTTTGCTCATTCCACTAACATCTCATTTTACATTTTCATTTTTACATCTTTGTAGACAACAGAGTCATACTTTTACATATCTATAGGATTACTCTGTGAACACTGACTAGCTGTTTCGGTGAAACATAAACCCAACCACATTCATTCCTAATTGCTGCACTGGATATTGATAATGTGGATGATGGACACATGGTGGTAGCTAATACAGTGAGACACAAAAGGCTGTAACTACACATGTGGCCAATGTGTGGGCCAGATACTAATGCTTTGTACTACTGGTGTTAAAATGTTCTTTGGCCATCCTAACATTATGAACTACTGAAAACCAAACCAAACCAACCAAACCAAATCAACCAAACCCAAACCCAAACTCTTACCTAAGAAACCAAACCTCATCCTTCATCCAGTCCATGGTGTCACTTGTCAACTGATTGTTGTGAATGGCCAGCGTCAGTCTCTTCACTGTCACTGTCATCTCATTCCATTTGGCCAGGTGAGTGTCACCAAATATACCACCACCCAACCTGATGAGATGGAAGACAAGGATTTCAATCACAGGTTCCCTAACTCTCCTGAAATTCCTTCTGTTCTTTCTTCAATGTACTGGCTATGGTTTTAACAGAAATGATCGCTCATCAACTCCACTTAGGTGCAACTGTACAGGAACAAGTATACAGTGAACATTCTCTATTAACAGTATTTCTTTTTCCATATTGCAGTTAAGCCAAAAATTGGATTACATGGAATGAGATTAAATGATGTTAACTACAAACTGTATCTGCTTTCTTGCTACTCCTTTTCTAATCAGTTTTCCATGCATTAAGCATAACACTTTGTGGCATAAATATTTTCAGAGCCTAGCAAAAAGAATTCTATGTGAAGCGTGAACAATATTAAAATCATTCATTGTTATATCTCTTAACAACTACAGCCACCTAGTGCTTGTCTTTTGTTGCCAAATTATGTATTCATTCTCTGATGAAGAGCAAGCAAACCCTTGGAAATTTGGATATCTTCTGGTAAATGATAGGATGTACGTGTAATTGTCCTACAGTTACAGTGTTATTGTCCCAACCTTAACTAAGACTACATAATTATGGTGAAAAAGGAAAGATTTCAGAGTCAAACTCAAAGCAATCAGTCAAATATCCTGTAACCAAACACAAATGAGATCTCTATCTTGAAAGAATGTCTTGCAAACCTGTCAAATTGCCTTCCTAATAAAACAGATGCTATCAAGATGCACATTTCCTAAAAACTTGTAAACACGAGGGTAGCAGTCTTTACTTCACAGTATTCAAAAGTGAAGCCTGGAGGTTGTCTTATCTCGTTCATCTCACTTCAGACAGATACCTCTATACATCCCACCACAATGTGCACCTGTCTAAATATGTACTGCAACCATTTTCTTCAGTCACTTCAATCCCTTAACCTTTAAAATATCCATTTCCTCACCTCTGTCCCATATCCACTGACTGAAGTTGTATATTCGAGTCATTCAACACTGGTATCAGCTTCCTTCTGGCACTTGCAACAGCCAAGGGCTCGTAATCTCGGAAGTCAGAGTTCTTGGTTCCCTCACCAGCATTCGCCAACAAGGAGGAAGGATGAGGTCCGCGTGCTCCAGCATGTGGTCCTGAGGCAGCTGGCTGGATGCCTAAAGACATAGAGAGGGATTAAAAATACATTATATTCAGGCTAGCTTTCACAAGATGTCACCCTTTTTTCATGAAATTTTCTGAACTTTCCGTAGTTTATTCTGGTTGGAAATAATAAGCAACAATTTATATATCAAAAATAGTTGTTAACTCTAGTAACTAAAGTCACTTTAGGTGTAGCCTCCTGCTGGCTGGTGACCAACTGTTATGGATAATAACCATTCTGTGTGTTGTCTGCCGGCCGACCAGTTTACACTGAGCTGCAAAATTTAATCGCCACATCACATGGCTGGCGCTGGCTTACAAATTTATTCTACCATCACACCCAGAGTAGTGAAGTGAAGGTCAAAACCAGTTCTTCTGAAGTGCCACAAGGCTCAAGAAATAAATTTTTATACATATAATAGTATAAAATAATTAGATCTGATTACAGTCCATAACCAAGAAAACAATGTCCGAGGCAAACTGAAAACAAGTGACATAAAAGAACAAAACTTTCTTGTTTTGATTTTGATTTTGCTATGTAAGGTGCCTCTCGGACTGATGTCAAATCACAATCTCTGAAAAATGCCAACAATCCTCAGTTTTTTTAAAATTATCTGAAGAGAGGCATCCCTGCTTCACAAATTTCACTGTGTTAACAAAGCTGAACAAGAAAAAATTTGTATCTTCCTACAGGCAACTTGATCACAAAGGATCTGATGACATGAAACTTCAAAAAAACCTGCATGCACCGTATCATGCATCTGATTTGCTTTTTCAAATTTTATTTATGAATGAGAAAACTAATGAGTATTGGGCAGTTTCAGCAGAATGCCTTGTCAGTTATGCAAATTTCTGAAAACTTTTGACTTCACAGAAAATTAGTTTTCTGACAGGAGTTAATTTATTCTTTAAATATAAACCGAAACTGGTTGCTGGAAAGTAAAAGCTTTCAAAAAATGTTGCTGAGATTTAGACTATCTATTCTGGACTGGTCCTCTAAAATTCAGTTTCTTCTCCATCATTGAAAAAACAACATTGTTATTAATGACTGCTGTATGACCATTTGCAAATTTCTTAGGATGTTACAATAAACAAAAAAAATCAAATTTAAGATGGCTTGAATGGTTTACATCTTTGAAACAGAGTTCACCATGCACCTTTCAGAATGGACCGCCCAAGATGAGTAATATCGAACCTGCCATGACCCTAGAGTAAGGCTTGAAAGTATCAACGACAGAGTAATGCTTATAATTATTAATAAACAAGCATTGTTATTGCAAACAGAGCTGCGAAGTGAATAAGGGATGGGCACTGGGTGGCCTAGGTAAGTCATGTTGAAAGTCTTTTTTTCAGCTTTTCTGAAAGGTTAACTCATGGGGGTGTTCGCTACAATTCCAGCAATCTGTGATAGGAAAGCAAGAGCCAATCCAGGAGGGTTACTCCTCAGCCCCTTCCCTTCACAACTCTGCCATCTAATGACAAAAAGGCACAGATGCGATCCAATTTCTGTTGTATATATATATGCCTTTTTGTCAAAAGACAGCAGTGTTGTCCTGTCAGGTCAGATAACCCCATAACCAGCTGTACTGAAGTTACACCAGATGCATTGTTACTTTGTTTCATTGCCTTGAGACATACATATCCATGGAGGGTCTTGTTTACTTTCACGAATACTTCATCATCTCTGTTGTCAAATGAGATTGTGGAGGCAGAGTGGCAGTGTGGGAGTTCGGGGGGTGGGAACCAAGGTGCTACACCATGGGCGATCAGTGATGTGTCTGTTATGTACTTCATTAGTAACATTATGTTTGTACATGTATGATGTGTATTGTTCTGTGTGTTTGTATTATGAATAAGATGTATAACACTATACCAATTTTCCTACATGATAAGCATGTCCTATTTTCATAGTCTTATTTTTATTTTCAACTGTCACTTATTCACAAGAAATAATCTTGTGACTCTCCCAAGGTGAACTTGGCTTTGTACTAGGGGCAGGCTTGATAAAGAAAAAGTATCCTCAGCAGAGTTCTTGAACAATATTTTGGAACCCTCTCTCGTCCATAACGCTGCTTCTAACCCCAACTCTGTTGTGCCTCCTAAAATTAGTTTTCTTTATTATTTAACTTCATAAATCTAATTCAAACTTAACATAATTCACCCTTATGCAATTCGATATCAGTCATAAAATTCTTATCTTTAAAATTTATGGCTACCCATAGAATGGCGCTACAGGTAAACACATTTCTTTTTTGTCTCATTTCAAAGACCAGTATCCGGTGCTTTCACCAACAGTTCTGGGATTAGTAGACTACTGTACTAATCGTCTTACATTTCAGACAGGTTTTAATGTTCATTTGATTTGATTTCACTGGATAATGGTGTAAATAAGCCCCTTCTCCCTTCACCACATCCTCCTCCTATCTCTTTTTATTTCATAAATGGTTTTCACTTCTCTTTCATTCTTTAGCCTATTTTCAGCTGTTCTGATGCAGTTTTAATGACTTTACTCCTTTCAGATTTTCCACAGATGACTGCACCAGTGTGGAAAACTTTTGAATCGAAACTAGGTAGTTTACACACTGACCTGAACTCTATGCCTCAGTCTGAGACACTGCTTGCCAGACATTACTAAATGGTTTTAATACATACAGCTCAATAATAGGTGTTTATACGTAACTTAATGCACACAGCTACCATAAAAATGGGTATGTTTTAAATTCAAAGCCATTAAAGTTTCCAGCTCAAGAACTGTAAAATTTCCAACTCGAGGACTCTTAACCAATAATACTGCTAGCTGACTGGGATTACACAAGCATGATGGTAAAAGTTGGGATGACTGCAACAGGCAATTTTATAGCAGAGTAAAGAATCCTGTTTTTGACTTTCATAAACTGTAAAATACTTATAGAATAAATAAACTAAAAGACAACACCACACAACAACCTAGAACCAACGTAGATAAAACATGGTGTTTCAACTTAAGAAAGACGAAAAACTCTGTCCACATCCTGTTCAATCCTATCAGGTTGCCGCAAGTCACAATTGTGTGGTTCTGTGATCAATACGTCTAGTATAGTCTGATAAAGGAACACACAGAGACTTGAAGGAACTCATCAAGTTGGGTAGATGGGATGAGAGGGGGGACACACAGGCTCATAACTTGCTGTAATTTGAAATGCAATGGCTTTATTCCCCAGCCTGAATGGTCTTGTTTTCACTCTTGAGTACCTTTATGTGTACTGATCTGCTATCTAGTGCTAAATGTTCTCGTTTTCTTTTCTACTTGATCTGTAGCGAGTGCTTTTTCTGTTTTTGGCCCTCTTACTATCATCTTGGTGATCTATAATTTTCTGCAACTGCATCTCAAATTTTCAAATTTTAGACCTGTAACATTTTACCTTGGAATGGTAACATTTGTTTGTCACAGCTGGTGCTTTCCCCTTATTTCCTGTTTTACCTAATCAATGACTTCATCATCTTGAGAGGGAATGTGAAGAGAGTGTAGTGAGAAACTCACTCAGTCTTATGAGAGGGAAGGTGAAGGGAGTGTGGTGATAAACTCACTCAGTCTTAAGCACTGTCCAATCAATGAGGCTTCACACTCTGCAACCCTTGAAATTGATCACTGATAACGTTTGTGGGCAAATGAAAGAGAAGCAGAACCATGTCACTGTTACAACATAATGGACATCAATACTTTAAGTTACACTGCTTCTTCCTGTATAGTCTATAGCTTGTGATCATGTTTTTGTGCAGGGAAAAATCAAGTTTACTTTGTCAAGGGAATGTGGCTATATGTATAATTCTCACGTTAGTTAATGGTAACAACAGGAAACTCCCAAAACATTAGTAGTGTTCACTGTGGTTAACACAATATATTAACTAATGTATGGATTATGCATACGGCCACTGGACACAAAAGTTACAGAGATGCACACTTTTCGAATATTCATAATAGTACTAGTATTTTCATTGAATTGCACAGTCCTCAACTTTGAGCTCAATAGTCTCCCATCTTCCACCCCCCACCATAATAATTCTCTGCAGCAACCCTCTGATCCAAAGAACCGTGAACGGGAAGAGGGGGGCTAATAGGATCATAATCATAAATATGGCCAAGGAAGTTCTTGGGCCAGTTTTCTTTACTTCTAGTGAAGATTAAATTCTAAGTACAAACACAAAAGAAGGGTATGGAGAGTAAAAATAGCAACAGTGTTATAGGAGCAGACTGATCATTATGTGGCTAAAGGTTAGAGACGCACATTAATGTTGAAATCACCTGACTTGGATTTACTAGTAAGGGTGATCTATTTATCATATTTTTTTTTCCTCCCTCTCAGGGGCCCAGTGATCTTAGCTGTGGCCTGTTCTAATGCACCTGTCACTTCTCTGGCGGCTTAGGTTAAATCAAAGCAGCACTATTTGGGGTCAGAGGTTTGAAAAGATAGGGGCTGCCAATGAACTAATCCCCTGCTCTATTGAAATAGCCTGAAACCTCAACAACTGGCTTTTTGAGGGAGTGGGTCAGCCAGATGCAGAGACACAGCAAAAAAAAAGTATTTTTTTAGATCAGATGCTTAGTTCCCCTACTGGTGAGCAGAAATAGCCAACAAAAATTAGAACTGGAGTGACAGCAGTCGATAGTACATAGTAATATATGACAACAATATTTGCGCACGTGTGAAATAAAACTAGGCCAGCTAACACCTACTGTGGGGCATGAGATCGAAGTGTGTGAGTTTTTTTCTTGTTGTTGTTGTGACAATGACCATGAACTTTTATGCACGTCCTGTTTCTGGATATCTGGATGAGTGCAAAGAGTGTTACTGTCTTTTGTTCTGTCGTGATCTCATGTAAGTGTCGTTCTTATTATTACCGTGTACCTGAGTACTGCAACCAAACTAATTTTCCATCTTATGGATAATAAAGTTCTTCTTATTCTTATTCTGTTTATTTACTATGCAGCTGTGTTTTCCAATTACAATGCTCGTCTACCAACAACTAAAAGCATTACTCAGTCATTCAAGCTTTCAAACCTCACTTTCCGACTGGGGCAAACACAGAATTCTTTGTCCTGGCTGAATGATTCAGAAAGGTGTATTAATCAGACTCCTGAAATGTGCATAGCCCAGTCAGTTGATATACAAAATTTAGCAAGCTTCTTCAAAACAGAAAAAGCAGGAAGAGCTTGAAGAAAATGATTTTCCAGAGGACCAGTCAGTAACTTGAGTTTGTGAGGTGCTTCAGTTTGTGGATGCCTAATACATATATGGGGTAATCCATGGCTCGATTTTGTGTGTTTGCGACTGACTGCGTTTGTCTGCTATAGAAATTAACATCCTTTCCACTATGCATTTGAGATTTGCAAGAGATCAGGAAATTGAAAGGAAGGACACAACAGACATGTTTTGCTGGCCCCTTGCGGGAACTGGGAATCAAAGAGGACATATACACAGCTGTCTAGGTACTCCAAAACCTGATCTCATCATCTGTTCAATGGGTGCACCAAGCAAAATGCATCGCAGTGAGTCCTGATGAGTGCAAGCAGAGGTGTGTGAGCAATGTGGTGCACAAGCTAGTGCATTCAGATACACTGCATTGAAATGCTGTCTGTTCCTTGTTGTGCAGTGAGTTATAATCTGTAGATCTACATGTCCAAAGAGTTAAAGCTTAAGGATGAAACAAAAAATGTGCAGAAATGTTATAAAGCCTATCTTTTCTGCAAGAAACCAAACTTCTTATAGGCTGACAGTTTTTCATTTCATTCTTTTTCATCTAATGAATAAATTGCAAAAACCTTGTTTATTGTGAGTCTGGCTGCCCACCTCATCCCCACTCTCTTCCTGGACAGCTTTGGGAAACTAGATGGTGCAAAAAATGAAGGATGAAAGACCAGGGCATTACAATTGACTACATAACTTTTTTGAAGTAAGCCTGGAAGTGTTAATAGGTTTGAAGTCACTAGATTTTGCAACCCTAACACGTTTTCCTGTTGGTGCTCTAGTATAGCACTATTTCACTCTGAATGTAATGCCAGTCGAAAAAGCAAATTTAATAAACAAAATTGTGATTAACAGTCAAGTAATTCAGTTTTTTGTTTCAAAATATGACCTGGATCTGAATAAATGCAAACTAGGCAATTACCTGTCAAGATTTTCAAAAAAAAAATTTCAAATGGCTGTTTTGAAATATGGCACAGTGAATTATTGTGGGAGTTTTGCAAAACAATTAACAATTCAGCTGGCATTTTTAAAAATGAGTCTGACAGAGAATAAATCAACACAAAACCTCTTCCTAAAAATACCAAAACTGTGCTCTTGATCTAACACATAATTTAGAAAGATAAAGAAAATATACAAACAACTTTGATAATGTTTTAAAACTTTGATAACGATTTGATGGTTCATCCTTAGACATGAATCTATCCTGGAAAATAATCTGGAGACAGGCCATTCTTCTTGCCCACAAAGCAAAGAAGAAAATGGCATTATTTTCTTTATTCTAGGTAAACAAATTTCCAACTCTTTCAACTGAACAAATAATCAATAACGACATTCATAAGAAAAAAAAATGCATGAAGACAAAGAGCCAAAGCAAACATAATACATAATGTTGTGGGTCTGCCTAAACTATGTGCTTTAGAAATGGGTGCATCATAATCACCATGTACAACAATACCATGGCAGGTTAACTTCGACTGATAACATTATGGATTATTTTCTTTGATTATTTAACACAACAGCCAAGCCAGTCAGACATAACACAAACTCTTCTTTTCAAGCTCATGAGTGTTTTGGTTTTTTTTTTGTTTGAGAAAAGAAAGGAACAAGTTGTCTATACCTCCTGACAATAAGAAAATGAAGAAAAATCAGCAACTTCGGTTTTCAAAAAACCTCACCCATGCTTCCTCTGATTTCTCATTCTGCAGCAGAGGGAAGTTTCAACATCAACATTCCTTCTTTTCATCTCCCATGTTAGATCATAATTTTTTCAGGGGCACATACATTTTATGGGTAGGGGCAACGCACCTTCACCCAACTATCGACATCTCATTTCCACTCCTCCAACCTCAAGAAAAGGTCAACACCCTTCCCTTCACAGAACCCTTCTTTGCTTTCCCTTGATAGATCATCAGAGTATGACAGACCCTCAATTCCCTACCATCCCCCCTCCCCACTACAGAACCTTAAGAACCCACCTCACCAATTTACTACACCCAGATATGCAGAGCCAAAGGCATTTAAAAACCAGTTTTAAGCTTTTATGACAACAGCTTAAACATGTATGCTTAAACAGCTGAGCGATATTATTATCCATGAAATCATATAGGTTAAAGAGATGCACTACATCCTGGGGCATCTGCTGGATCCACAAGACCCATATGCTCATGGGCTAGTCTGTGTGGCATCTCACTGATGCCCAAACAGTTTTCTTTATGAAAGAAGATCTAGGCTTGTCTCTGTGTTTACAATACTGAACTATGTTAACCACATGCAGCCCAGATCTAGACCACACAGGAACCCATGCATTATCCATAGGTATGTTCCAAACCATGTTACATGACCATTTGAGACTCATAAGATGAGCCAGCAAAGGATGAATCTGATCATTTCTTTGCCTGTTGGTTTTCTTGTCTTACTGTTAATCAGAAATGCAGCATCAGCGAGAGTATGGCACTCAAGGCTCATAAACTTACCAGGTAGCTTGGAGTAAAACTGTAGATGTGTCCTTTTGACGTAACATAGACCACCTATGAGAGCGACCATCATGACAAGGCCCACAACTGTGCCAACAAT
Organism: Ellobium chinense; assembly: GCA_033807755.1. Classification (NCBI taxonomy): domain Eukaryota; kingdom Metazoa; phylum Mollusca; class Gastropoda; order Ellobiida; family Ellobiidae; genus Ellobium; species Ellobium chinense. Next base: position 443,140 of record JAWQUT010000293.1, on the reverse strand, counting down.
CACCAGCATTGTCTCCCCATCTGCACCAACTTTGTCGTCATTGCCTGTATGGATGGATGGATGAGGGTGTATGGATGGATGGACAGATGGTTGGACAGATGGATGAACAGATACGGACATGGATGGATGGATGCATGGGAGAATGTTTGTTTGGTAGGTGCCAAGTTTGTGCTTAGTTTGTTTGTAAGGTGCTACGGTTGTAAGGTGCTACGGTTGTAAGGTGCTACGGTTGTAAGGTGCTACCACTGATGGAAATACTTATTATCTTGATCATAATTTATTACTGGTGTGCAACATTAAAACACACCACATTCATAATTTGGTTTCAGCATCTTGCCATGTTTTGTCATTGTACCACAGATTTCTTGACCTCTTATGGCAGCAGAGTTATAAAAATAACATGCCGATTTTCATCTTCAAGAAACCCAGGTTACGAGACAGAAAATCAATTCTAGATTATTCTGCTATCTAAGCTAGCGGGAAACAATGCCGGAACTTCAGGGGTTTCAGTCCGTTTCTTCATCTCCTCTTCCATCTTCCCCTCCCCCACCCTTAACATTAACACTGGCAACTAGGGAGATGCCAATAAAGGGGTCTTTATCATTACTGGCTCATCTGTCATCTACTCCTCCTCATCTCAAATTTCTTTCAGAGAGATTCTATGGCAAAGGAGCCCTGCTGGTTTACGTGGGTTGAATGACTTTACTATATCACTACAGAGACCTAGTTTTTCAGTAACACTAATCTCTCTTAGAGCTAAGAACATTTAACTGTAACTCTTGAAAGGCATAGGGTAACTTTCTTATTTAAGATACTCTATTTTGCTATAGCTAGAAAATTTGGTGGTTAAGAGGAAATTGCAATAAAGCAGTTTGTAATTAGGCAGGATTATTGTTCATAATCCAGACACACTGTAAGGAGTTGGCCACCATTAAAAATTATCAACTTCTCAGATTCTGTAAGAAAAATCAGTAAAAACAAACTCCTCTAGCCTTTGTCAGCTCAGTAGTCTGGCTGGGTGTTCTGATCGATGTACATAAAACATAACAGCAAACAAAAAAAAATAGTAATGAGACATTAACAGCAGGTAATAAAGCTCGCACAATAGACTGCTTAATCGCAACCTCGTTATTTGCAAATTATGCTTAATCACTACATCTTAAGGTAACAGAGCACTACCGCATTTTGCGGATTAAAGTGACTGGATGAGTGCAACTCATTTTAATCTAAACTCTTCCCACACTCTCAAAGCACTTAAAATAAGAGTCAACAGATGCAGTGATAGAACACCCTGCCAATCCATATTCTGCAGTGTGCAGTGCTATGCTCTGCCCGCAGTGGAAGAGGTTTTTGTACATGCCAATCAGTCCAGGACATTTTATGTCGAAATTTATTTTCACTTTCACATTTATATGAGTCAACATGCAAACTGATACTCTTAACACCATATCTACCCCATACATACCAACTTCATCTAGCTGACCAAGGCCTTGCTTCCAGCAAGCTCCTACACAGCAACACTCATGATGCAGCTCAGCATACTAGAAAGAAAATGATATGAAAGGCATGTTGAAATGTAGAATTCATTTTGAGCGTCACAGTCTTGTACAAATGTGTTTTAGTTACATTAAAAAAAAAAAATCCTGAGGGATTTGTTTTTTTTTAAAGTTCACACCACTTGTGAATCTTTAACAAGAGAAGTAAAAATGTGATAGACTGAATCTTCTGTACTTTTATAATGGTCCATAATATACTATTTGTGTTGTTGACATGTAAAATCATATTCCAAATCACTGAAGATTGAAATAAAAACAAAACAATAGTTTTATAAGCATGACGAGAGCAACCGCCGTATAAATTTGTTAACTTTAGAAATATTTGAGCTTCTGCCTGACTTCTCATACTGTCATTTGAGCCAACCCAAAACTGTGAATAAACTTATACCAACATAGGCATTTGACTGATCTGAATTTGGGGGAATAAGCCCTTATGTGCATGAGAGGCAACTAAGACATAGCCCTTCAGTATGGCAGGCCCTTGGAAAAAATGCAAAGGACTTGAAGGTTATAAACCCAAATTAATTTTGAGGTCACTCCAGTTGGACTTAAAAGGAAGGGTGCTCTATTTGTCACATCATATTTTTGCTCCCTCTCATGGGTCCAGTGACATCAGCTGTGGCTTGTTCTTATGCATCTGTCACTTCCCTGGTCAGTTCAGGTTAAATTAAAGCAGCATTATTTCGGGTCAGAGGTTTGAAAGGATGGAGGCTGCCAATGAGCTAACCCCCTGTTCTCTTGAAATAGCCTGAGGCCTCAAGTGGCTTTTCATGACAGTAGTCAAATGAGGAGACACAGCTAAAAACTTTACTTGTCATGGGCTATTAAAAGTATATTTTTTTTTTTTAAGATCAGATGCTTATCTCCATTACTGGTGAGTGGGAACAGCCAACAAAAATTAGGGCTGAAGTGACGGCAATTGACAGTACATAGTAAAATATAGCAAAAAGATTTGGGTGTGTGTAACCTTGAGGCCTTAGGTTTCTGTGAGAATGTGCTGGAGGGGAAATGACATGTAAGTAGTACATCTTCTGCAAGCACAGTGTATGAGAGTTTTGCCTNGAGACATAGCTAAAAACTTTACTTGTCATGGGCTATTAAAAGTATATTTTTTTTTTTTAAGATCAGATGCTTATCTCCATTACTGGTGAGTGGGAACAGCCAACAAAAATTAGGGCTGGAGTGACGGCAATTGACAGTACATAGTAAAATATAGCAAAAAGATTTGGGTGTGTGTAACCTTGAGGCCTTAGGTTTCTGTGAGAATGTGCTGGAGGGAAAATGACATGTAAGTAGTACACCTTCTACAAGCCTTGACATTTATTACCTCCAGTGATATACAAGAAAAACCACCAAACCCACACTTTCAGGACTTGGTTTAAATGTGAAATGACAATGAAAAAACATCATGCTAGTATGACTGGTCAAACTGCCAAACCCCAAGAAGGATTTAAACTGCACTATCTTTTAAGACTCTTCTTCTAATATAGAGATACTGAAGAAACTTAACACAAACCTAAATTTTGTCAGACCAAAATAGATTTACTGAATGAATTGTTGCAGTGATGATTTTCAGCTTTCAGATGGTAAAATTATAAGGTGGTCTTAAACTTTTGTTAATGACTGCATCTTGAAATTCAACTATTTTCTCATACTTGTGCCAGTCCTATAAAGCGCTCTTTATTTCCATTACTTATAATTCAGATTTGACTATCCTGACTTGGAATAATAATATGCCCGATGAAGATATTTTCAGGTCGAAAATTTATCTCAAATATTAAACCTGTTTTGTAGTATTTATCTGTGAAAATAATTTTATAAGTCTGTTCTATGGTTCTTAAATCTAAAATTGTCATATGACACAGGTACGGATATTGACGACAGACCAAAAAAAAAAAAAATTTTCCATTTTTATACACTACATTTAGTCTGCATAGTAAATAAAATGCTTGCATTAAATTATTAAAAATACCTCTTTACATTACAATTGATTGAGTAAGGCTGAAAACTTTATTTGATTCATTAAGTCCTTAAATTACCAGGCCTCTGCTGGTTTTTGTTGTCAGGAAAACAAACATTCATGACTATTGAAAATCAATATTTGAACAGATCAAGATAGACCGCAGCAAGGATCAAATATCTCCCTGAATACACAATATTTCTGCTCGGCATTATTTCTAAACTTTAATAATGAAATTTATCCAAGCTATTTTTAGAGGCCACGACACATCTTCTAAGATTTGATTCCTGCTTTGAGCTGATGTACAATTCATTTTGAACAACAGGAAAAGTGTGTGTATATTTACTGATGAAATTCCTGAAATCCAAAACGACAATGAATAATTTTGAAAAACTTTTACATCAGATACTAGACTCAGAATATTCTCAAAGAATGAAAATATGATGAATACAATTTGTCAAATTTATAGCATGTTGGCATTTGAAAGAGCATATATCTGGATTGTCATGTTCTTCCGAGACATACGATTATTCCAAGATTCCCTAACAAGATATCTTAAAATTCAACTGTGTTTTCCCATACTTGTACATATGCTAACTGTGATTTTGAAATTAATTATTAGTTTACAGCCAAATATGGGTATTGTCTGTATTGATGTATCACATCATATTCCCCAGAAATGAGGTTTGGAGAAAATTAGAAATCCTACCATCTATTTACTTTAAACCTAATACTCTTTAGCTTGCACAGGGTCTAAAACAACATCCCTCATTATTCTTCATCAAGAGGAGATAATTTGGCGTCATTTGAATTTGGGTCTCCAAATGAGGCCATCACTCTACCATAGACTATAAATAATACCAAATAACCAACTAACTAACCCATACAAATATCAGACCCAGCCTAAATTTCTGAATGTAACTGTACCGAATCTGTTTATATAGCCCATAGAGTGGAATATGGCCTTATACATCAACACTGACGAAACTTACTATTAAATGTCGTCCATTGTCAAGAATGATATTAAAAAAGCCCTCATCTTCTCCCTTTCTGTTGTGGTCACAGACAAGCTTTACCTTGGTTTCTGATGCCCTTACAGATCTGCAAATACAAAGACGGGTATAAAGGTATTTCAATGATTTTTCCTGATCCGCGACTGCACACTTTCAGAGATATTCTAGTGCTAATAATTCTGAGCTTTCCTCCTTACCCATCGTTTCTTTCACCCAAAATCCTTTTCCAACACTGCTTCCAGTTTTTCTGTTTCTTTGGCTCAACAAAATTTTTAATTTTTTAAAAGTCATTGATTCCCACTACCAGTGTCAGTGTGTGTTTGGTATGACAGGGACAGTGTGGTGTGTGTGTGTGTTGGAGGGGAAGGGAGGNGGGGGGGGGGGGAGAAACTGTGACTATATTAATATGTTTGGTGAAGTGCGTGTACCTTGAGACTGTAAACAAAAATGAAAAAGGTCCTTCACAAATAATCAAGTTTCATCTCATCTTATAGTAAGACCTTGAAGTAAAAACCTACATATTTGCTGTAATACTTTGGTCTATTTTTAAAAAAATTGATTTACAATGCTCAGCTGTCGATTAGTTGCTCCCCGATAGATGAAATGCAACAATTTTTTTTTTTTTTTTTAATTCCAAANGGGGGGGGGAGAAACTGTGACTATATTAATGTGTTTGGTGAAGTGCGTGTACCTTGAGGCTGTGTAAACAAAAATGAAAAAGGTCCTTCACAAATAATCAAGTTTCATCTCATCTTATAGTAAGACCTTGAAGTAAAAACCTGCATATTTGTTGTAATACTTTGGTCTATTTTTAAAAAAATTGATTTACAATGCTCAGCTGCCGATTAGTTGCTCCCCGATAGATGAAATGCAACAATTTTTTTTTTTTTTAATTCCAAAAACCTCTTTCTCTCTCCTGTAGTGGTACACTTCCTTGCATCTTTAGGAGAGCAATCAACACCAGTAAAGATTTATTGTATATAGCCATATATCACTATCTTAAGTAGCCAAAACAAAGTTGCTAGAGCTGATGTTAAGTTTGCAACATCATGTATCTGAACATTTGGACTGTGTGGCAGTATCATAATATATCATAAATAATAATAATAAAAATATAAAGAGGATTTTTATATCACCTCAGCCTTGAAAAGCTCGAGGTCTTTACAGTACATACACCACTACCGACACACACATCATTCGACAAACTCGTACATGCATGAGAACCCACATACACCACTGTATATTATAAGCATACATAAGAAAACTTGATTGTAAGATGAAAATGACAAGCATTTCCAGTATAAGATGCAGTATCTACTCTTGACAGATGCTTTATGAAAAGATATTAAGTTTATAACCTAAATTAATGTTTCCAACAACGGAGATAGTATTCATATTTTTTTTTTCAAATCATACCTCCAATATGACTAGTCAACTATAAAAACAGTTTATAGGCCACTCCTGGAAATATCTGAGAAGTAGATATAATATACAGTCAACTCTTGACAGCAACATGACTATTGTATTATGAATTAATATGAGATCAAACTGCCCAATGGATTTCCAGTCATGGGAAAAGGTGTGTACAGCCTAAGACAGATCGCTCCTGAGTATCATGACTGGAAGGATGGTGAAACCTTATCTACATGTGTCCATATTCAGGCGCAATTTTTCCATTGTTATTGTAAGGACAGACATGGGATGGGCCTCTGACCCGTGCCTGCCCAATGAACAGAGGCGAAAAAAAAAATATATAAGAGTCAACTCAAGAGCAGTGATCAGAAACAAGAAGAATATGAAACATGAACCAAAACAAAAAACAATAACAGGCAAACATCCAACTTACTTTATCCCTGTGTACACCAGAAGCACTTGAGAGGAGATGCTGTCATTACCAATGGTCTCCACTGCAATTTTGTCCTGACTGCGAATTCCAAGGGTGAAGTAGTATGCTCTGGAGCTCTGGCGATTGTATTTGCACATCTGGGGGAATAAACACAGGGATCATATAAATATTCAATCATTGAAAATGCATCAGAATCTCACAATCTCAAATCTGATGTACTGGAAAAGTGTGTATTCCAGAAGTTGTGTTGTTTTCCAGACCATGTGATTGTGTGAACCACCTCCTTAAATTCACTTCACCAGCTCCCCATCCAAGAAATAAATATTAAGCGCATGCCAATCTTCCCTTTTCTCCAGCACTTCAAAGTTTGTATTCCTCATTGAGAGAAAAAACTAAAACCTCTCTAAAATTTACAACTCCCCCCTGAAATGAATGACAAAGGGAGACTGTATCCCTCAACTCATATGACCTGGAGAAAACACTGTAGCTGTTTGTGAGCTTCTTATCCCCGATCTCTTGTTTCTGTATCAGATTTTATTCCAGATACTCCATCACCTCACAAATTCAAAACTACAAACGAATCCCCTGAAATTTGTGTATATGGGATCTTGCTGTAATCCCTAAATGCATTTTGGGTGGACTGTGAAATAGCCAATGGGGTCAGTTTCCTGAAATTAACTCCCTTAAATTCAATAGGTGATGACCCAGATATTCAGGTACACCTTAATATATGTTTTTCACACTTTCTAATTGTAACATGCAAATGATAATAGCAGATCTGTTTCAACACTTCATGCAATGAAATTCAACCTCAAGATTCTCTGACTTACTTAGCCTTATCGTACAAAATTTCACACTCCACACCCGGCAGTGCCAAGACAAATCAAGCTGTTGAAATTAGTATGCATTAACTGCAATAAATGTAACCACAGCTAGTGTCAGTAACTATATTAGGGTATATTTTTCTAGACCTTTTTTAATTTTAAGGCATTTCCAATGTTATAATTTAATTGGCATCACTTTGCTTCAAAATTGTTTATGATATCATAACAAATGTTCATGTACAAGCACAAATCTGTGCAGCTAGTAGTGTATTCACAACTGGTTCTCAGATTTACACAGCCAAATAGCAGCAAAAGACCAGACGACCTTTCAGCCCAGAGAGTTTGAGAGTTATTGTTCTTTGCATTAGAGGAAAATGACCCATTCCTCATTAACAAGTCAAAAATGTGGCTACTTGACCTCTTTGAGACCGGTGATGTATCTTCATGTCACTCAGAATCCAAGTAATTTATTAAATCTCAATTTTCCCTTTGTTCTATCTGTGATATTCTGCCACTGAGGAAGACAGATTAGTGGAAGAAATGCGCTGTCTACTGACGGTTACACTCTGAATGAAGCACTGTGTTTTGTGAGAGGAGGGCTCTCTTTCGGGACGGCACCGCTATGGAAATGAGACAGTTCATTTTTAGTCTTTAAAACAATCATCCTTCGGTGCTGTCAAGAGAAAAAAGGGAGAGTACAGCACATACAGCGGTTTAATTACTCTGAGCGACGTGCTACGGACGCCTAGCACATTAGATCTATGACGATTTTTATTTTTATTTTCTTTGAAGGTCTTCGATGTTAATACCTAGTGCTTGCTTCGCTATACATGAGCTCAAGAGCATCGGGGCTCCAACAGGGGCGAGGAGGGAAGGGGGGGGGTATTGATATGGCCTGGTTATGGTATAACCTCTATATATATACAGATACTGGTAGGCATAACACAATTCAGTCGGTTCCGCATAATCGCAGCTACTATACCTACGAAACATAGGTCCTGTTTGCGGAGAAGTTGCGACTATGTACTGCTGTTCCTATTCTGTTCCTGGAAACTGTTGCAATTTTGCAAGGTTAGTTGTACCTGGGTATGACAATAGAGACATTTACTATATCCCGCCAATTCTTCAATCCAGTCTCACCGCCGTTAGAAATCAAATCAGTGCTGCCACTCTGTTCATGTACGTTTCCCCTACAACAAGAGTGCTTTGCCCTACATTATATTTCCCACAACACGATGATGAAGCAAATTTAGTGAGGAAACAAATCTTGTAATTTTACTGATACAAAGAGGAAAAACCAGGCATTTTACCCATTTTATCTGCATATATTATGATTCTTACCAACAAGTTAGGAAAAGCAAGTTTTCCCCTATCGTAGATAAAAGCCCTGCGCGTGGCAACACTGAAGTCAGTTAATATAACACTTAAAGAGTTTGCGCGTTAACAGTAAAATCTCTTTATCCTCGTAAGAATTATATTCTGAACGCTGAATGTATCCCAAGTAGAGTTCAACAAGCAGAGTTAATGTAATTCTTGCGCTTGGTAAGAGATCGCATCGATAATGCGCAAGTTCTCACATAGTTTTGCGTACACACATAAAGAAGCATAGTAATGTTTAATGTTCCAGGTACCGGATGGCACCATAATTATACCTGTTCTTATTCTCTCAGTTTTGAAAGAGGACCATGCTTTGTAATCCCCATTTTACCGCGTGAAACAAGATAAAATGTGAAGCAGCGAGGCCGAAAGATGGTGGTGTTGGACTCAAAAGATCTAAAAGTCGTGGGTTCGATTCCCGACCACGGTCGTGTTGAAGGTGCCTTCGGAAAGAATTTCATTCACATTTTTTTCCACGCGATTGTAAAATGGGTACCTGGCTATAGGCAGTGAAAGATACTGTCAGCATGTTAGTGACCAGCGCCCGTATATGGCAGCGGCGCTGTTTTCTCCCCAGGGAGTTGAGAAAGTTCTAGATATACCTGTCCTGCTGGGGTTATAATGTGAAGTTCTGTGAACGGGCATTAGCCTGGATGCGAGACTTATAAACCGCATTATTATTATTATTATTATTATTATTATCATCATTCTCCTTCTTATGGTGACTATTATCATTAAAATTTATCTCTTACAAACAAACTTTGAAGTCTGCAAATACAGGATTATTAAGTTCGTATTACTTGGAAGCTTGCGCGCATTAACGATGTGATCTCTTACTATCGCTAGAATTACATTAGTGCATCGGTACCGAATGAGCCCTTAGTGGCGTTCTACATGCCTTGGTAATGTAAGGTATGTAAATCTACGAAGCAACAAAGCTGCCAGCGGGCGGCTCTTGAGTGTCCCCTCTTAAAGCTTCTGTAGTGTAGTGTGCAGATTTAGCATTTTTTCCCCCTTTCATATCAACCACTGCCACGTCAAAAATCAAAGAAAAGTAATAAAACCTGGTCACGTCATACCATGGTACGAGGTTGTAAATCTACTTTTCTTCTTTTGATCTGAGGGATTTGAAGTTCTCCCCCCCTCTTTGCGTGTCTTCAGTTCTCATCCACAAATAAAGGTTCTGGGGAAGGTTGGAATGGGTAGGTGGGGGTGGGGGGANGGGTGGGGGGAGGGAGGGGGTCCTGTGATGAAGGGAAATGTACTGTCAATTCGGTGGTTTGTTTTTTTTTTTGGCTGTGATTCATAATTAACTAATATTATTGATGTAAATCTCGTTTGAACAACAACAACCATAACAACAAAAATGCATGTGCTATGTGCCATGTACGAGGTGGGGGGAAGGGAAGGTGGGGAGAAGGGGGAAGAGGAGGTGGGGAAAAAGGGAGGAGGAGGTGGTGGAAAATAGGGGAAAGTAGGGAAAAGGGGCAGACGTAGCGAAAAGAGGGCAGAGGTCGGGAAGAGAGGGAGAAAGGTGGGAAGAAAGTAGGACCGGGTGAGAGACTATAAGAGGTAAGCAAGTTTGGTGTGGGAGAGGGGAGCAGAGACTGTGCGTTGAACTCCAGAGACGCAGCTTCCATAAGCAGGATGCACACTGCCCCCCATCCCCACTCCTTTTTTTTTTATGTGTGTTTCGCGGCGGGGATATGCACTCTTGAATCCCTGTCTTATCAGTAGTACTAATGACGTCTTGCTGGGCCGATACCACGTTTTATGTATCAATTTGATATCGAGTATTTTTATAGTTATCGATACCAATGTCGAGTACTTTACTTCGCATAAAACATGACTGAAATCAAATGTATCATCTACTACGGTAGTAAATGATGCGCACTGCAAAAGAGAATATTACAGTAATAACATTTAATGAATATAATATTATGCCAAGTCTCCTGAGGTAAAAGTCCCGTCACTTCGAGGGTGGCACACACGAGTCATCTCAGTTTTTAGAGTTAGCGGACAAGATTAGGAATTTTAGAGATAAGAACTGGGCTATCGTTAGGGTAGGGACTAGGTAGGAATAGATCTAGGCTCAACGGGAGGTGGGTAGGCAGTGGTAGGGTGAAATTTAGAGAAGCAACTATCTTTCTTCTGACACAGCCTACATACCATGTCCCTACTTACTGCCAAAAGGAATAGGAAGGCAGTATATCATCCTGAGTCACTGGTACGAAGAATGAAATTTCATACTACTAACTCATACACACAACAACCAATCACAAGGCCGCGAGGTCAAGGCACTCGAGACGAAAGTACACATGAACTACTGACTCCATGTGGGACATTTACACGCTGGTGCGATCAGGACTCATGTACACAACACATCATAGTATAGCATAACGCTCGGCTATGTTTAGTCCCCATTTTCAAGATCATATAAAACTACTACAGAGGCGTTGCAAGATAATTATGTTCTAAATACCTGCAATTATAATTTTACTACCAGCTGTTGTGTTACGGTACTGCATGAGGGGTTGGAAAAGGGAGGGGCGGGGGAGAGATGGCAACACCTTTCATAATAATAAAGAATATGTTGTTCTTTCCTCCCCCCTCCCCAAAATCCAAAGAACAGATACTATTTGCATGTGCATTAAATATGGTGTTTTTGTTGGTAGTTATGGTTATTAGACTTCACAGTGCTGAGTAACGTCTTTCCTTGGTGGGTTTCTGTTTTGTCCGGTGTTTCTTTCTAGTTGTTTTTTTTTTTTTCAGTTGGCAAGTGATGCAGGATGCGCTCTTTTTCCTAGAAACCGGACGCGAGAGGAAAGTAGAGTAATTCGGTACTTTCGGGCATGAGAAGGGGCCGGGAGGGGCAGGCAGGGTAGCCGAGAGGTAGAATGCTTTGTCTCTTGGTGCGAAATAGTTCCGGGTTCGAGGAATTCTACTAGCGGCATGTTTCTTCTCGATATGTTTTCCAGTGCCACGTGTCTGAATGCAGCCATACTGTGCTGGTATGGGACGTTAAAATCCTAACATAAACATTAATATAGAAGCAGCAAGGATGGAAAATAAAATGAATGATAGTTTGTGAGTTTTCTGTAAGCGCAGAAAGGGTGCAATGAATTTTTAAATTACAGGGCAATTCATTTTTGTGTTTCCCTCATCCGTCTCCTGTGTGTAAGAATTGGTGGAGGGAAGCAAGAGAAGAGCAAGGAACGCACAGACGGATGAGCGAACGGACTGACCGACTGAACGACTCACGATCACACGTAAGGATAGACTGCTGGGTGAATGGATGGACGGACGGACACAAGATGAACAGAGAAGCAGAAGGACTGATAACCAGGAGTACAGAAAGGACGGGCTGGCAGGGCATTTCAACTGCTCGCGTTTATTCTTGGCCTTATCACGATTTATCATCGGTCAGCAGCTGACGTGTTTGTACAAACCACTGTAATCTGCTGGTCGTGAAACCACAGCATCGGTTGATAACCTGCGTCATATTATCTGCGAAGTTGACCCTGATTAGAAGAGGATCAAGATACACTGTACTGAAATCGAGGCGACTCGGGAGGGTTGGTCCAAGCCACACGATCGATCTGATTCGCTCCTTATATTTCAAAATCCAAAGTCCGCAATACTGGAGGAAAAGCTAAACTGCCTCTAAAATTTACGAATCTCCCCCCCCCCTTAAATTTATGACTGGGGAGTTGTGNGGGGGGGGGGGAGAGATGTATCCCACATGCAACTCTTGTGACCTGGGGATTATTCTGGGGAACTTGCCTTTACTTTCGAGATCGTGTTTCAAGTTTAAAATTGTATACAAAAATATATGGGACCCAGAACCAGACCAGAATGTTACGAGGAACAAGCAGGTTATTCGAAGCACGAGGAGCGGGGTGATAAACTGCTATCAACAATGCAATTTGTGTGACAAGGACGGGTAAAAATAGCAATCATAATATTACTCACTACTCAGTCATATAATTTGGTCCGGTTTGCTGGCACCGAGAAATTCAACGGCTCGATAGCTGAATGGTTAAGGGTCCAATTGTTAATGCGCAAATTCTCAAATGTCAGTCAACAAGGACGTTTTGTACGCCGTTCCAACTTCTTACCGAAACATCATCAAGGATTGTGTTTTTCTCTCAGATGAGAAGTTCCGTGTAGATCTGGATCACTTTACCAATGCCCGCGTCTGGAACTATTTGCTCGGTTTCCTTTGTTCCGACTCGCGTGAGAATCTCTTTATGGCACAAGTCTATTTCAGTCTCTTTCTCGCATCTGGAAACGATAACTATCGGACAAACCAAAAACACAGCGAACATTAAACATTAGGAATTTAAAAAAAACAAACCGATATCGAGCAATGATCCAGGTCAGGAGTGCAATGTCCTTCTGTGTCAGGGCACTGAGGTGACAGTTCTAAAAAAAGTGGGATAAGGTATAGTCTAGTCTTGCCTTTGACAAGAGCATACTATCTCAGACAAAACAAATATTTACAGATACAGCCTTGTGCAAATTAATTGAAACAAACTGTGAAAACGACGAAAAATCAGTTTAACTCTATATTATAACATCAATAATATTTATTCACTTATATTAGTACTTGATGTGACCTCCTCGACTCTATGGAGCATTTGGATGCGTTTTGGCATGGAATCCATTGAATTTGAACAATTCTGGAGGATTTTTGGGTCTCTGTACCATACTTAAATCAGGGCCAGAGTCAGCTCCTCCACTGCTGTGCAGTCCATTCCACGGAGTCGTTGCTTGCAAATACCTCACAAAATTTCAATCACTTCAATAGGGTTAAGATTAGGAGAGTTTCCAGGCCACTCCAGTATGTTTATTTGTTTCTCAGTGAAAAATGTCTTCACTTGTTTTAACGTGTGAAATGGGGCCAGATCTTGTTGAAAAACACCCGATTTATTAGGAAACAGCTTGTTCCGTTCTGGGACGACTTTTCTTCGGAGAAGTTCGATGTAATGAGGCGAATGTATCATACCTTCGACTGGGTGCAAGCTCCCAATGCCATAATAGCTGAAGCAACCCTAAAACATCTCTTTCTGTGGGTGTTTCACGCTCTGATCAAAGTGGACACTGCGGAGCTTTTCATTTGATGTTCTTCGAACATGCTGACTTCTCTGTCCCTGGACGAAGAAATGCTTTCATCGCTGAAAATTACTTTTCTTCAGTCTTCTTGAATCCAGTTTTTATAGTTCAGGCCCCACATGTAACGTTTTGTTTTCATAGCTTTGGTCAGGAGTTGTTTTTTAATGGGAGGCAGGCTTTCCGGCCAACTTCCAGGGGGCACCTACGAAGAGTGGACAAGCTAACATGTATTCCTCTCGTCTCCAAATCAGTTTTTAGGGACTCACTGGTTTTTCTCGGGTCTTTTACACTTTCCCGTACCATGTACACATCTTCTCTTGGGGTAGTTTTCCTCTTTCGGCCACATTTATCCTTGCGTTTTAGAGTTACAGACCCTTTTTCCTTCTTCATTTTGATCACGCGGTTAACAGTTGCAAGGCTAACCCTTACAGTTCCTGCTATCTCCCTGTAGGTCTTTTCTGTGTTTTCATGCGAGGTCAGGATACTTGTGCGCCCTCTGGGCATAACATTCATCTTGTAGAACAACGGGAATTGAAATGACAAGCCATGAAAGCACTGACTACTAAATGCAGCAAATTAAATAATAAGCACAAAAATAATCATGCAATCATATCTGATGTACTACATGATAATTATTGCATAATTTACTGATTATTGCATCAGAAAATGATGAAATGAGCATTGTCTTAGAAAACATTGAACAAATATATTGAAAATGCCATATTTTTTACCATAAAAGCATGACTGCACTTGAAAAAGTGAAATTTTACCGTTTGTTTCAATTAATTTGCACAAGGGTGTAAAAAGAAAAGACCTCGGTTTCCTCGTTAGTATAGCTTTGTAAAAAAGCAGAGCTGCAGGAAACAAAAAAAGTAACCAAAATATGGGACACTCTGGGGGAGGAATGTTGGGCATTTCAGCCCAGCGCATAGAGAGAAACAAGAAAAGATAGGAACGATCTAATTGTACCTGAAACTTTAAAATTGGATGCTTTGTCTAGATAATAGATCTTTTTACACAATTATACACCCTGACGTTGGCTGGCAGGGTCCCCCAAAAGGGGGATTTTATATATCAGCGGATTAATTGGGTTGCACAAAATGAGTGATTAGGTCTTCTAATAGATGCCTGAAACCTTTAGTAGAGCGTTTGAAAACTTCTGTTTTGAAAAGTTCTGAAAGTCCATGAGAAAACAAAGCGATATATTTGGAGTTCATATCGCAATATGCCTAATCAAACTTTCCTTTAAATCTTTTCAAAAGACAAAAAAAAAAACATGAAAAACTCCCCTAAATGGTATACCTCGCACTTACTCGCATCTTTGTTTATGATCTCGTGGAGCCGCAACAAAATGGAGTCTACTGCATTAGTAAAAGTGACTGTTTTCTCATTCATACCATATGTAATGTCTATATAATTTACGAATTTCTTGCCCGGTCAACCTGCTCATTCCAATTTCATTCTCTGGAACATTCGATTTCTGAATGAGAAATATAGGATGGAAAAAGTTCAGAGAAAAAAGATACCCAAATAGATGTAGTCCATGTCGCAACTCAAATCTCTAGAAATACGGAAAGCTGAACTTTTCTCATCATTCCACTTCGTCTTACGTTTTTTCGCTGCTTTTCAACGGTTCCAAGCGAAACGCATCCTTTATTAAACTGAAGTTAGTCATCCGAACAGAGGCAAAGTTCCCTTCAAGCGAAGTTCTCATATTTCAGCAAGTTTTACTGAAAAATTATGCGTTTTGTTCTTTGCAAAAATGTTCCCAATAAGCGTTAAGTTGCTATTCTGCTCAGCCAATTATTGATGAAGTATTTTTTCTTTGTGTTTTTTTTTTTTTGGGGGGGGNGGGGGGGGGAGAAGAATATAAAAGGGGGAGAGGTGATTGTCAATTTTAAAGATTTCATGTGGAAAATATAAAGTTTTAAAAATAATAAGCACCAAATATCTTTTTTTTCAAAATATTAACCACCAAAGAAAATTAATGTGAAGAAATGGATCTCCACTAAGTTTCAAAGGCAGGGGACATTATCCCCAATGCTAATACTGACTGCGGGAGATTACAGGGTGCATCACGCCTCTGGCACTAGAACAAGACGTCGAACTGTGTATCAACATATCTGTATCCTCGTTACCTACATCCAACATGCCTACATGTATGTAAAACTCATGCATAAGGTACACCATCCTGATGTTGTCTGACACAGTTCACTGTGCAACAAAAACAATACCAAAGAACCTGTGTTGTTGCTTACTGGCAGGGGAATGAGTATAACATATTGTACTAGAGCACAGAGCTCACGGGTAAATCTGTGTTACCTGTAACCTGCGGTGCACAAACGTTATTTGGTGGGCAATATCGTTTCTAATGATTTCGATTCAGTATCGAAAGTATCAGAGGCATTGGGAGTATCGGGAGTGTCGAGAGTATCGAAGTAATTTCAATCCATCCCCTTCCCGTCGTCAGTACCAAAATATCTCCCGGTTCCCTCGGTTCAAAGCTCAGCGATTTAAAAAAGAACAAATTAACGTTGATCTGATTTCGATCTTCAGTCTCAAACTAGCTACGCCTTTCTGTCTCACCAATGCAAGGCCTAGTAGTAACAAACATACAAGATCAAAGTTAATTTCGATCCTCTTCCAATCTTCAGTTCCAAATTTTAATTAACTAGGCCTACCTGTCTTCCCCCAGTGCAAAGTCTACTGGTATCAAATGGTATCGAAAGTAGACCTATCGAAAATATCGGAAGTACCAGCGGTATCGAAATACACAAATTTTGGAAATGTTTAACTACGACAAGTAACCACATCGCTTTAGAACCAACCCTTTCGATACTCTGAGTATGAAGACTGAGTATCGCGATACTTAAAATTTGAGGTACGATGCCTTTCTTTGATGAGAGAATCCCCACGACAAACATTTTTCCAGTTTGCAGATTTTATTATTTCTTGTGACTTAACACCTTAGAACTAGGCGAATGTATATAACAGGCATCAACAGGTATCTTATTTCCAGTTCGTTTCGTCGTTTCAAATGTCAAAATAGCTACTTTTCGGACCCCATTTTTTAACCCCCCCCCNCCCCCCCCCCCCTTTTTTTTTGTTTGTTTGAAAGAGTAAAAACTTTACAAAGAATAAAACTTTTGAAATTCGGTAACAATATGAATATTTCATCTCTTCATTCAATGTTCTAAGCTTTCAGAAAGCCTGGTAGATCTATTTATACCAGAAAGACAAAGGAAAAAAATCAAATATTTTCATAGCGTTTGTTCATTTGTTGAGTTTTCATAATTTCTGTAATTTGCATTATGTTCATATTCTGGCGTGTAAAATCCAAGAATATCTCCAACTCATGAAAAGAGGCAGAGAGACGCTGACAGGAGATCGTGGCCTGTGGAGAAGGAGGACAGGCCAATGTGCTACTGACACAGGAAGAACTAAGTGCTATGGAATAGTAATAGTACTCTTGGATAGCAGCCATTCTCTTGCCTAATGTGTGCCCTGTTTAGTACCTGTTTCCTGTTTAGTATTAAAAAAAAAAAAGTTTGCCCCACATTTGTCCCCTGTGCATTCACTTCCGACCCCGATACAAATTTCCCATTCATTCAGGAAAAAAAAAAAAGTGCACAGACCGGCAGCGCCTATTCAAAGTAGGGCAAATTTTTAACCACAGACGGAACCAACAGCCCCAGGACCTGTTGCCTCTCAAAGACACAAGAGGCCTGGTACTTTTCAACGACCCATGGGGCCCCGTGGTTATCAAGGACCTATGCTATGTTTTCTTCATACATGTCCTCTCCCGGCTCCCTCCTCCATCCCCTCCAAGGCAGTTGTTGCCCCTGATGTCAAGTTATGATCGATCAATCCACAGCACAAAAGACCTAATGATCCCTGGCGACAAGCGATCTCATTAGTGTCCAGTAGATAAACCATAGTGGAATCTCGACATTAGGTATTCATTTAATAAGTTTACCTTCTTATAAAATATGAATTTCACTGGCGCGGATTCATTATTATAATATTTCACTATTCAGGTGCACCTCGATATTAAATATACCTAAGTAACAAGTAATATTTTCAGGCACCACGGCAAACTTTATATCGAGGTCCTATTTAATCATGCATTTTAGTGCATGATTCTGACGGGCTACTGTCACAAGTGGCGGTTTTGATTCATTACTAGTTTTACTTATAACAAAGACTATAAATTAGTAATAACACAAGTTCATTTATAATCTATGCCTGTAAAAAGGCCCTTTGTTCTTAGAAACACGGTGCACGGCTCTTCTGTTTTTGGAAACAGGTCAAGGTCAGGTGCTTACCGAAGCTGTGTCAAGTTAAGTAGGTCAAACAACAAAGCACTTATCGACAAAGAATCCCCTAGTAAACACTAATACGCGTAGGATCTTATTTCACTATCTGCGGTGGCTGGTGTCATGAAACAGGTCTAAAGGTGGACACAACTTTGAGACTAGGGACATAACTATCCAATCCCCCTCTTCGCCTTCCCCCCTTTCCGCCAAACAAGAAGGGTCACCCCCATTCCTTCCCAAAATTCCGTTCGCACATCTCTTCACCCCCCTTCCCCCCCCCCCCCCCC
>JAWQUT010000293.1:405361-421701 GCA_033807755.1 Ellobium chinense | reverse complement strand
CAACGTCCCTGTTCCCCACCCCACCCACTGCCTTTTCTACCCATTTCATCACCAATCTCCGCCTGTGACAACAGGTACCTGTTGCTTCATTTAATGTTCCTTGCGGGCATCGACTCCGTCTTCCTGGTGCCAATTTACCGCATGCATGATTTTGATATTCAGTTAACACAGATATGTCCCTTTGAATTGCTACTCTGTTTCTGTACTCCCTATACATTTAGCCGCTCGGATTATACGATAATGATCATGATGATAATGAAAAAAAAAGAGGATTTTTACAGTGCCCCACCCCCGAAAAGCTCGAGGCGCTCTACAGTACATACACCACACATCATATTACAAACCGACACACAAGTACTGTATATGATAGACACATATGCCAAAACTTCATTGTAGGAAGAAAATGACAAGTATTTCAAGGATGAGATGGAGTATCTTCTCTGATATAGCCTATGCTTTATGAACAGATAATATGTTTTTAAATGAATCAAACCTGCTTGCATTTCGAATTATTGCTGGCATTGAGTTCCAAATCAAAGGCCGGAATAGGAAAAAGCCCCGTCACTATATTCTCTTAAACTGGATCGAGGAATGGATAATTATGTTTTGCAGTCAGTAAAATTGAGGCTCACTTTCACATCGCTGTTTCGCATTAATCACGTTATTGATCTGACATGCGTGCTTTCCATTACGACTGGTGTTTAAAAAAAAAAAAACTTGGACAGAGTGGCAAGGGGTGACGCTATTCTTTAACAAAAATTCTAAGAAGATCACGAAATGAATGAAGAACAGTAAGTTGAAGAGTGTTTTTTCAAAACTCAGTAAATGCACTTTCGTTGAAAAATGAGTTGTTGGTGGTGTATTCAAATATATGCATTTCTGTGTTAATTCAATTCAAAACCTAATTGAGCTAAAAATCTGTACTCCTTCAAATTTTACGTCCTTTAACAGTAAATAAACATTATATGTGTGAAGAGCAATTATATTACTGTTATTTCCCGTTATTTCATACACATTTAGAGACCACATACCAAGTTCTGGAAAAACGTTCTTCAACTGCACACTTCATAATTCATCTAAGATGCCTCAAAAAAGCTCAAATTCATTCACAGTTACTGACTAGTTGCCCATAAAAATCATTGTTTTTGTGTTTAAAATTTATTTTACTCTCAATTTCCACACCAAACAAAAATGTAATATTGGACCATATCATTCACCTTCAAAGCCTGGCATCTCATTTCTTAGCTTAGTGTCCTTAACATCAATTTGACTGGCTGCAAGACATCTGGTTCTCTCTTTCTCTTCCTGCTCATTTCTAACCCCCATGATTTTACTTATAAAGAACTTGGAGGCCACTAAGCGGCAAGAGAATATAATATCAGGAACAAATTCCACTTATTTACAGCTTTTTGAAATCAAGGTGAAACTGTGATTGGAGCAGCGTGGCCGGACAGTTAAGGCGTGGACTCAAGATCTAAAGGTCATGGATTGATTTCAGACCGGTCATGGTTTAAGTGCGCTGGGAAAGCATTTCATTCACATTTTCTTCAGTCCACCTGTCTGTAAAATGGGTAACTGGCCATAGACAGTGGAAAATATTGTCAGAATGCTAGAGATCAGCGCCCTTAAACGTCAGCTGCACTGTATGCCCTCCAGAGAGCTGAGAAAGTCCTAAAGAGTGATCAGACCTTCTGGGATAATAGTAGTGTGGAGTCGCATGAGCCAGCATTAGCCTGGATACAATACTTATAAACCACATTATTATTATTATTTAGAGGAGTTGCGAAGAGCCAGCGATTTCATTTAAGAAACACATTCTAGGGGCTAAAAGTGCTCTAACCAAGAATAATCAACTTCATTTCATATCCCACAATCCAAATACATAAAGACCAACCATACTTAAACTGCATAATTATAGCACTTTGTTATGTGGAAAACGTTGCATTAAGAGCTGGCTGCAATTATACAGACTGCGATTTAGAAGAATGGACCATAATACAGTATTATAGATACAGTGTCTTTTCACTGTGAAACATATCAAGATTATAAAACACTTCCTTCTCGCCAAAGTGGTTGTCTGCAGGAATGTTTTCAACTAAACCTATGCTCTAGTGAACATGGTTTCAATAATAACACTTATGAAGTTTCTTAAGTGTACATCCTTGACTTCCGTGATCTTTCAACTTCATTCTGTATTACAAAGGAAACCACTGCCTTAAGGTTAATGAAGCTAGAAGCACTTCACCTGACTAAGCAAAGTTTACATAAGACAAGGAGGAAATTACTATAAAGTAGGAGAGACTATGGCCAGTGAAACTTTATGTGCGGATAATTCTGCCTTCCTACAACTTTTCAGGAGCAAGGCAAGAGTTGCAACTGAAAGGAGTTGTGATTTTAAGCACAGTATTATAGAAATGCTGACACTGTAATCTGAGAAATGCTGCGGTTAAGCACGGTGTTGCAGTTTCATGATTTGCAACTGGACCACTCCGCCCTTTAAAGGCAAACTGAGATATTCGCCTGTACTTACTAGGAAGCTGACTCNGGGGGGGGGGGAGGAGGAGGAGGAGGAATGAGAGAAGGGGGAAACAGCATGGTGATGATTAGGAGGAGGGCTAGTTTAAAGTCATCATAAATCATAGAAAGCACAGATGGGGTTCAGTGGTGATAGAGTCCCCCCCCCAACCAACATCTATTATGCAGTGGAACTCCTGAACACAGCCATTGCTTAACACAAATCTCCTGCTTAGCACCCTCCTATTCATAATTCAACATGCTTTGTTTCTTATGAAAACAATCTTTTCAAGCGTACCCTATTTATAATACTCCAAAACCACACAACACATCACCATTTCTGCATTTATAGGCACATTTTGGAAAATAAAAGTGAAGCCCTGGCAAGACAAAGACTGTCCAGTGGATAAGAGAAGAGACATGATGTCATCTGAACAAAACATGGACCTACTTCATCACTATGATTGCAGTAGTAACAAGTGCATAATATTCTCCCACGATTTACCACAGATTCATTGCCATGATGAAAGTGAACAATTCCATTTTCTTCAGCAAATGACCGTTCACAAACTGTGTTTATGCAAAATAAATGTGTGTATACAAGCATTTCTTACTGTTCGAGTGTTAATCCTGATACCCAGGTTCAAATGGACTCCGGTGGTTTTATTCCTTTTCATCATTTACCCACATACAATCCATCAAAGGATTGTCCTGTAATCATGTTTTACTTACCACAAAATGTTCTGAGAGGTGCAAGATGTTATTACTCACTCATAATACAGACATAAGGTGATGTAAAAAGCATATTACTTACCAATACACTATGGCATCCATCCCCGAAGATGTCCTTGCTGTGTGGATCATTATGGGGAAGATTGTATGGCACACAAGGATCAAAGGAATAATTCCAAGAGCTCAGAACCTCCTGAATGGAAACGTCGAATGTGGAATTGTACCTGAAATCAGAAACTATCATCATTACTCATTGGAGGCTATGAAAGATTACCTGGGTGGTGTCAAAAAAATAAGTAAAAAAAAATACCTCACTCTGCATGATGTATTGTTATTTTTTTCATTATAAGGAAGCCCACTATCAAGAATTTCACACTCCTCCTCTTTCATTTATTTTTAGTGCTCAAAAGGCATGGTAGCGGCATCTCAGACTGATGTAAAAGTACATGACAAAGGGATGAGGAGGAGAATGGGCATGATGTGGAAATCATGGAGCTGATAGCACAGTGAATGTTGGACTTCCAAAAAGCCAATATCAGTCCTGGTGCCAGGTGTTACTACATATTATTACTAACTAATGAAGTTCACAAGAGGGTAGACTTATAGGTTGAATACTCCGAATCTAAATCCGTTTTTCAGGATATACCAGGACTAAACACTTTGTTGTAACCCACCAAGGTAACCAAAAATCATCTTTCCGGTGTTGATGAATGTGATTTTTTCCTCCTGTGTGCATTTTTCCTACAGACCCAGCCTTTTTTATGGGGTTCCTAGGACTTTTAGGATCATATTCAGCTTTTAACTTTACTTTTAAGAGTGTTTCAGGATGTCTACTTATGACGTGAAATAAAAGTTTTCAAGAGTCCTGAAATTTCTGAGGGGGCCTTTGCAACCTAGAACTGAACTATCTGCTTGGATCAAGCTCCTACACAGATGAAAAAAATATTAATGACTGTCGGTTTAAGAACATAGACTAGAGACATCCACAAGTTACTGCCACTGGTGATGTATACATGGCACTAGTGGACCATTCCATATAAGTTATTAAAAGGTAAACCAAGTTGATAGCAATGAAGTGGCAAAAGCTATATATACTGTCTATGTTTAATCATGATGGACAGGACTACTCAAGCCTGGAGCCAATCCTATTGGATTTAATAATATATGCAAACAAATCTTCATGAATATTATTATCATAGAAGGATGAACTAGACTAAAACTTTTGCAATCTTTTATGAATGTTCCAAAAACACGAATCTGTTGTAGATCTATAACTTATTTTAATCTGAGACTTAATGAATGGCTAATATCACGAGTGGTATTGTTTAGAAAGCACACTTCCGGATTTTTTTTCTCTAGATTGATTTGGAATCTGTGAAACCACACTTAGAAATAGTCTAACTTCTCACTACCCTTATCATGTTGATCAAACTGCTCTACGAGCGTTGACAGTATTAGTGTTGTTTCCCCACTTGTCGAGTTCGTTATCTTCTTGCCTAGTCTAGACTAACCTGATCTGTGTCATTTAACTCCTAGCAGTACAGCCATACTGCCAGTGCACTTACCTCGGAAACCCATCCTTCCTTGCTAAAGGTTTCAAATTAATGATATCGTTTTCACCAGGACCAACTTTTACGATACAAGAGGAAGTATCAAAACTGGGTTGAAAGCTGGCCTTGTTGCCATTGCTTGTTTCATCCACATCACTGTCTGTTTCAGCACTGGACTGCGAATCAGGATCGGGCACATCCTCTGCTAAACTGAAACAATGTCTGTGAGCCACGAAAATCAAGGCATAGCACACTAAAGTCGTAAAGACAAAACGATTCAAAGAAAGAATTATTGCTCCCATGACGCTTTAGTCTAAGGCTACATCTTCACACTTTCTTCCAAATGTAGTACATCCACCTCTAGCTCTACGTCTCCGTTTTAGTCTACACTACAGGCTGACAGCTCACGACCTTTACCCTACGACCTGATTCCATAGAATGGGCGTTTTCGATTAAAACTAAATTTCTTATTCGATTCCACGCACTGGTTTCATAACCATTGCTTAGAGCAAGTACAAGTACTACAACAAGATAAGTGTGATTGGTACCAGTTTCAGAGCACTTTCTAGTAACACACACAGTCATAAACAGAACCAGCTGAGCACTGAAAACTGCTTTATCTCTGATTGGACAGATCTGTTGACTTTTTGCCCCCCCAACGTCCAATCAAAGTGGCAAAAATTTAGGTCACAAGGGAATGTGCTCTTAAAATCCACATTGTATAAGTATTGGAAGAGTATATTCCCCTCGATTGCACTCTCAAAGACGACGTGCAGGGTTGAGGAGAACGGTGCTGGTTGGATTTTCCCCTTTCGGTTTCGGTTTCCAGGCGTGCCAGTGATGCTGCTGGAAGTGCTACCCTTTTCCACGGGTTGTAATGCAGAAAATGTGCGAGCAGTTCCCCGCTGTAAGAACACTGGGGTTTTGTATAATTATTGTGCAAAATTGCAAATGAAGTACTGAATAGACCGTGGGTGCTAGTCTTAAACCAGTTACTTTCAACAGTAACACTTGCCTGATTCCAGATTTCATCCGTCTCTTAGAAATATTTATGAATCTTCATACTTGCGCTTTTTCTGGATATTTCTGTTTTGACACAAAGTTAGTTCAGCTAATGCACCCATTTTCAATGACCGTTTGTCTATCGAGAATGACAGACTTCTACAAAACATCCCTTAACTTAATTATGAGTGAATTAAGAACATGACTAGCTTTAGGGAGTGCCCTCGATTCTTATAATTATCATGAATCTCCTTATAAAACCTTTTCATTAGACTATAGCAGCTTATATACGCCTATACGCCTCTACGCCTGTACAAATCTGTAGATATGAAAATGCCAATAGCACTTGGCATTTTGATATGCAATTTTAAATAGTCCCTATAAATTCATAATACTGGCCATGGGGAAGGAGAAGAGGGATTGGATTTGAATTTCAAAGGCTTTGATGGGTGCAAATACATCTGTAGACTCAGAATAGGTGAGATTTAGCCACTCAAGTATAGAATTTGTGGTTGTTGCTAGGTGGGTAAGGTTACTCTGTTTACTGAGTGAACAGGCCTAAAATATTAGGTAGCCTGCTTCACTGCCCAAGTTCTCAAAATCTAATTGGTTTAGGGCCATTTTTCTTTGTGTCAAAATTTGGAGGAAGAGCTAAACAACGTGTTTGGAAAGTACTTTGGCATGGGACCCCTGAATAAGTTAGTGAGAGATGTAAAACCTTGTATTATAGCCAACAGTGAAAAAAACATTGGCATCTTCATACCTATATCGATGCATCTTGACTTTTGATTATTAGTATTAGATCTATATATCTTTGATCACATTAACGCGTAATATAACTGAGCTGAATAAAAATCATTGTTATTGCTGTGTTCTTAGTTCCTTGTAATTATGTGTCTAGTGAGGTTTTTGGGTTTTTTTTCTTGTCTCTATACCCCCAACTCGGGAACAAGGGGACACGGCTATTAACGGTAAAATTTTGAAAGTCCCGACCACCCTGTTCAATAGAGTATAGTGTTAGTTTTTACGTTACTAGCCTCCTAACCTGTACGGGAAACGGCTATTACTGGCAACGCAAACATGGCTCTGACGAGCTGCTCTTGATAGGCCCAACAACGTTTCGTGTCACTAGTTAAAATGTCGCACGTGGGCAATATCTGAAGACCATTTTTTTTTCTTTTCCCTCTGGCTTGGTGACCTGGGATTGAGACATCACTATCAAAACAAGTTCATATAGCTGATCACAGACAAGAACACACGCTGAACAGAATGTAGAGAACGCTTGGTGTAGCTGCATCCACCATATTTTCACTGACTGGCATTTTCGATTTTTATCACCAGATTGTCAGTGTGGTCCTTGGAACCGAGCCATCTGTCCATCTTGATGGTCAGATATTTCACTTCAGGCTCCCTGGTCTAGTCGCCTGTTCTGAACCTGGGCAATTTCTTCGTGACTGTCCAGAGAGCACCTCAGCGTTGATGCCTGCCTTCGCTACTTTGATGATGGTTCTTCAAAGTGTCACATATTCTGGTAGGTATGACTGTGTTTTGCTTGCTTTTCGCTGTCTCTGTCCAGTGCACATTCTGAAATTCGCCTTCCCTTATATCCAAGTCCTTTGTTACAATATGTCCTACCCGACGAAATAGGCAGCAGGAGATGTAGGAAGTGGCAGGACGTCTCCATCCTCTCCTCCCCCTTCCCGTTCAATCCTCCCCACTCAGCCCCATACTTGTTATACTTTACACATATTTTATATAAGTGCGTTTTGCTCTCAACTGCCACCCATGTGCCCACCATCCACCCCACCCCACCCCNCCCCACCCCACCCACTCATACTCCTTTGCTATCAACTGAGGAGGAATGGAAAGAGGGAGTAAGAAATGAGAAAGAAGGTAATGCGAAGTATGAGAAGGAGTAAATGATAAAAGAGAGAAAAAGAAAATGACTTTAAAAATGCATGAAATCGGGGACAGACAAGAGAGAAACAGAATGAAAACGAGAAGGAAAGCTTGGCGGAGAAAAGCCACATAGATTAAAACGCACGAAGCCAACGAAAAAAAATGGACTAGACGGGGGGAAATGGACGAGAGAAATAATCGCAAGGAATTGTCGAGATAATGAAACGAATACAGTAAGAGCAGATGGAATATAGCACAAAGGAAAAGATCATATTAAAGACTGAAGAAAAGGCAAGTAGAAGTTATAACAGAATAATCAAAAGAGAAGGAAGATTGTGTACAGGGCAATAAGAAGAGTGGTACTGACAAGAAAGGGAAGATGAATGAAGAAACTGACGGAGATAATTACTAACAGGTGTGATAGGAGTGCGAGACTGAGGAATAGAAGGAGCAACAGAAGGAGAGGAAGAGGAGTGGGGAACAATGGGAAAAGAAGGAGTGGAGAACAATGGGAAAAGAAGGAGTGGAGAACAATGGGAAAAAAAGAGTGGGATAAAAAGAGGGGTAAGTAAGGCGAGGAAAAGGAGGGACAGCTGCTAAAATTGAAAAGTTAAAGATGGTTGTGCGTGTGTGTGAGTGCATGTGTGTATGTGTGTGTGTGTATGTATGTATGCGCGCGCGTGCGTGTGCTTGTGTGCGTGCGTGCGTGCGAGCGAGCGTGCGTGCGAGCGAGCGTGCTTGCGAGCGAGCGAGCGTGCGTGCGAGCGAGCGTGCGCCTGTGANAATCCTGATACCCAGGTTCAAATGGACTCCGGTGGTTTTATTCCTTTTCATCATTTACCCACATACAATCCATCAAAGGATTGTCCTGTAATCATGTTTTACTTACCACAAAATGTTCTGAGAGGTGCAAGATGTTATTACTCACTCATAATACAGACATAAGGTGATGTAAAAAGCATATTACTTACCAATACACTATGGCATCCATCCCCGAAGATGTCCTTGCTGTGTGGATCATTATGGGGAAGATTGTATGGCACACAAGGATCAAAGGAATAATTCCAAGAGCTCAGAACCTCCTGAATGGAAACGTCGAATGTGGAATTGTACCTGAAATCAGAAACTATCATCATTACTCATTGGAGGCTATGAAAGATTACCTGGGTGGTGTCAAAAAAATTAAGTAAAAAAAAATACCTCACTCTGCATGATGTATTGTTATTTTTTTCATTATAAGGAAGCCCACTATGAAGAATTTCACACTCCTCCTCTTTCATTTATTTTTAGTGCTCAAAAGGCATGGTAGCAGCATCTCAGACTGATGTAAAAGTACATGACAAAGGGATGAGGAGGAGAATGGGCATGATGTGGAAATCATGGAGCTGATAGCACAGTGAATGTGGACTTCCAAAAAGCCAATATCAGTCCTGGTGCCAGGTGTTACTATATATTATTACTAACTAATGAAGTTCACAAGAGGGTAGACTTATTATATATAGGTTGAATACTCCGAATCTAAATCCGTTTTTCAGGATATACCAGGACTAAACACACTTTGTTGTAACCCACGGAGGTAACCAAAAATCATCTTTCCGGTGTTGATGAATGTGATTTTTTCCTCCTGTGTGCATTTTTCCTACAGACCCAGCCTTTTTTATGGGGTTCCTAGGACTTTTAGGATCATATTCAGCTTTTAACTTTACTTTTAAGAGTGTTTCAGGATGTCTACTTATGACGTGAAATAAAAGTTTTCAAGAGTCCTGAAATTTCTGAGGGGGCCTTTGCAACCTAGAACTGAACTATCTGCTTGGATCAAGCTCCTACACAGATGAAAAAAATATTAATGACTGTCGGTTTAAGAACATAGACTAGAGACATCCACAAGTTACTGCCACTGGTGATGGATACATGGCACTAGTGGACCATTCCATATAAGTTATTAAAAGGTAAACCAAGTTGATAGCAATGAGGTGGCAAAAGCTATATATACTGCAACTGTCTGTTTAATCATGATGGACAGGACTGCTCAAGCCTGAAGCCAATCCTATTGGATTTAATAATATATGCAGACAAATCTTCGTGAATATTATTATCATAGAAGGATGAACTAAAACTTTTGCAATCTTGTATGAATGTTCCAAAAACACGAATCTGTTGTATAACTTATTTTAATCTGAGACTTAATGAATGGCTAATAGTCTATCACGAGTGGTATTGTTTAGAAAGCACACTTGCGGATTTTTTTTTTCTCTAGATTGATTTGGAATCTGTGATTGGAATCTGTGAAACCACACTTAGAAATAAGTTCTCACTACCCTTATCATGATGATCAAACTGCTCTACGAGCGCTGACAGTATTATCGGTGTTGTTTCCCCACTTGTCGAATTCGGCATCTTCTTGCCTAGTCTAGACTAACCTGATCTGTGTCATTTAACTCCTAGTTAGTACAGCCACACTGCCAGTGCACTTACCTCGGAAAGCCATCCTTCCTTGCTAAAGGTTTCAAATTAATGATATCGTTTTCACCAGGCCCAACTTTTACGATACATGAGGAAGTATCAAAACTAGGTTGAAAGCTGGCCTTGTTACCATTGCTTGTTTCATCCACATCACCGTCTGTTTCAGCACTGGACTGCGAATCTGGATCGGGCACATCCTCTGCTTAACTGAAACAATGCCTGTGAGCCACGAAAATCAAGCCATAGCACACTAAAGTCGTAAAGACAAAACGATTCAAAGAATGAATTACTGCTCCCATGACGCTTTAGTCTAAGGCTACATCTTCACACTTTCTTCCAATTGTAGTACGTCCACCTCTAGCTAGAGCTACGTCTCCGTTTTAGTCTACACTACAGGCTGACAGCTCACGACCTTTACCCTACGACCTCATTCCATAGAATGGGCGTATTCGATAAAAACTAAATTTCTTATTCGATTCCACGCACTGGTTTCATTACCATTGCTTAGAGCAAGTACAAGTACTACAACAAGATAAGTGTGATTGGTATAGAACACTTTCTAGTAACACACACAATCATAAACAGAACCAGCTGAGCACTGAAAACTGCTTTATCTCTGATTGGACAGATCTGTTGACTTTTTGCCCCCCCAACGTCCAATCAAAGTGGCAAAAATTTAGGTCACAAGGGAATGTGCTCTTAAAATCCACATTGTATAAGTATTGGAAGAGTATATTCCCCTCGATTGCACTCTCAAAGACGACGTGCAGGGTTGAGGAGAACGGTGCTGGTTGGATTTTCCCCTTTCGGTTTCGGTTTCCAGGCGTGCCAGTGATGCTGCTGGAAGTGCTACCCTTTTCCACGGGTTGTAATGCAGAAAATGTGCGAGCAGTTCACCACTGTAAGATTACTGGGGTTTGTATAATTATTGTGCAAACTTGCAAATGAAGTACTGAATAGACCGAGGGTGATTGTCTTAAACCAGTTACTTTCAACAGTAACACTTGTCTGATTCCAGATTTCATCTGTCTCTTAGAAATCTTTATGTATCTTCATACATGCGCTTTTTCTGGATATTTCTGTTTTGACACAAAGTTAGTTCAGCTAATGTACCCATTTTCAATGACCTTTTATCTACCGAGATTGACAGACTTCTACAAAACGTCTCTTAACTAATGAAATTAATTATGGGTGAATTAAGAACATGACTAGCTTTAGGGAGTGCCCTCGATTTTTATAATAATTATCATGGATCTCTTTATGAAACCTTTTCATTAGACTATAGCCTATATATACGCCTATACGCCTGTACAAATCTATAGGTATGAAAATGCCAATAGCACTTGGCATTTTGATATGCAACTTTAATAAATAGTCCCTATAAAATCAGAATACTGGCCATGGAGAAGGAGAAAAGGGATTGGATTTGAATTTCAAAGGCTTAGATGGGTGCAAATACATCTGTAGACTCAGAATAGGTGAGATTTAGCCACTCAAGTATAAAATTTGTGGTTGTTGCTAGGTGGGTAAGGTTACTCTGTTTACTGAGTGAACAGGCCTGAAATATTAGGTAGCCTGCTTCACTGCCCAAGTTCTCAAAATCTAATTGGTTTAGGGGCATTTCTCTTTGTGTCAAAATTTGGAGGAAGAGCTAAACAACATGTTTGGAAAGTAGTTTGGCATGGGACCCCTGGATAAGTTAGTGAGAAGTGTAAAACCTTATATTATAGCCAACAGTGAAAAAAAACATTGGCATCTTCTTACCTACATCGATGCATCTTGACTTTTGATTATTAGTATTGGACCTATATATCTTTGATCACATTAACGCGTAATATAACTGAGCTGAATAAAGACCAGTGCTATTGCTGTGTTCTTAGTTCCTTGTAATTATGTGTCTAGTGAGGTGTTTTTTTTTTCTTGTCTCTATACCCCCAACTCGGGAACAACGGGACACGGCTATTAACGGTAAAATTTTGAAAGTCCCGACCACCCTGTTCAATAGAGTGTAGTGTTAGTTTTTACGTTACTAGCCTTCTAACCTGTACGGGAAACGGCTATTACTCGCAACGCAAACATGGCTCTGACTTGAGCTGTTCTTGATAAAGCCCAGCAGCGTTTCGTGTCACTAGTTAAAATGTCGCAAGTGGGCAATATCTGCAGACCATTTTTTTTCTTCTTTTCCCTCTGGCTTGGTGATCTGGGATTGAGACATCACTATCAAAACAAGTTCATATAGCTCATCACAGACAAGAACACACGCTGAACAGAATGTAGAGAACGCTTGCTGTAGCTGCATCCACCATATTTTCACCGACTGGCATTTTCGAATTTTATCACCAGATTGTCAATGGTGAATGTACATTGGAACCAAACCATTAGTCCATCTTGATGGTCAGATATTTCACTTCAGGCTCCCTGGTCTAGTCGCCTGTTCTGACCCTAGGCAGTTTCTTTCTGATAATGTGGTTGTCCAGAAAGCACCTCAGCGTTGATGCCAGCCTTCGTTACGTTGATGAAGGTTCTTCAAAGTGTCATCTACTCTGGTAGGTATGCCTGTGTTTTGCTTGCTTTTCGCTGTCTCTGTCCAGTGCATCTTCTGAAATCTCGCCTTCCCTTATATCCAAGTCCTTTGTTACAATATGTCCTACCCGACGAAACAGGCAGCAGGAGATGTAGGAAGTGGCAGGAGGTCTCCTCCCCCTTCCCGCTCAATCCTCCCCACTCCCTTTAAAAAGAAAAAAAAAACGTCACACAGCCACCCATGTGCCCACCATCCACTCTACCCCACCCCACACACTTATACTCCTTTGCTTTCAATTGAGGAGGGATGGAAAGAGGGAGTAAGAAATGAGAAAGAAGATAATGCGAAGTATGAGAAGGAGTAAATGATAAAAGAGGGAAAAGGAAAAAGACTTTAGAAATGCTTGAAATCGGGGAAAGACAAGAGAGAAACAGAATGAAAACGAGAAGGAAAGCTTGGCGGAGAAAAGCCAAATAGGTTAAAGCGCATGAAGCCAACGAAAAAAAAAATGGGACTAGACGGGGGAAAATGGTCGTGAGAAATAATCGCAAGGAATTGTAGAGATAATGAAGCGAAGACAGTAAGAGCAGATGGAATATAGCACAAAGGAAGAGATCATATTAAAGACTAAAGAAATGGCAAGTAGAAGATATAACATAATAATCAAAAGAGAAGGAAGATTGTGTACAGGGGGATAAGAAGAGCGGTAGTGGCAATATAGGGAAGATGAAGAAACTGATAATTACTAACAGGTGTGACAGGAGTGGGAGACAGAGGAATAGAAGGACCAGTAGAAGGAGAGGAAGAGGAGTGGGGAACAATGGGAAAAGAAGGAGTGGAGAACAATGGGAAAAGAAGGAGTGGAGAACAATGGGATAAAAAGAGGGGTAAGGCGAGGAAAAGGAGGGACAGCTGCTAAAATTGAAAAGTTAAAGATGGTTGTGCGTGTGTGTGAGTGCATGTGTGTATGTGTGTGTGTGTATGTATGTATGCGCGCGCGTGCGTGTGCTTGTGTGCGTGCGTGCGTGCGAGCGAGCGTGCGTGCGAGCGAGCGTGCTTGCGAGCGANGGTGTGGATGTGTATCTGTGTGTGTATGTGTATGTATGTGTCTGTATGTGCGTGCAAAGGTGCCTGCGTGCGTGAACAGGGACAACGGTGGAAGTCGGAAAGTCTATCAGACAGACCAGCAGTAAGGGAAGCTCATGACTAGAAACGCAGCCCACTCCTTCCATCGCAAACACACCAGACCTGAGACCTGAGCGAGAGAACGCCCAGCCCATCAAGCCCATACTACCCTTATAGGTGCTACCCTTCCAGACCATCCCCGCTCCACCGTGTGAGGACCTCAGATACAACAGGCTGGACCAGGCCAGGAACACTCTCCAGATGGTCCCTGTGTACTCTCAGTACAATACTGACAAGCTTCTAGTGAAAGTGGTTAGACCAGCGGCTCAGAAATGCAGTTATTTCTCAGCACTGTCTTAACGCTCGGATCCTGACTCCATTTTGTGTCAGACTTAAAGGACAAAAGACATATATTTGCGCTTGCCAAAATAGTAGTGAATGTTAACACAACAGCTAAGATATGTAATACAGTTCAGTAGGTCATTATTTTGTTAACCATTACCCAGCGCAGTACGAGTTGCGGCCACGAGCAGATTAAGCAGTGATGTGATTTACTGTACTTTTTATTATCATTGCTGAGTGGCTAAAATGGAAACGACTGCATTGAGAATTAAGTAGGCCCCCTACATGTCTCTTGCCTCATTCCTTCGAACTGACAGACAACAAACAATGCACTGTGTGAGGGCACTTTGGACTTCCAGATATATTGGCTCCGGCAATTTTTCAAAAACGACTCGTGAGTTCAAGGAACCAGTAAGAATTCAGGTTCCACTGACACTATAATCAAATCTAACCATGGTGTAAAATAGACTATGGCACAATCGCGTGCACAACTTTTCGCATACTCCAGTTGCCAGAAAAAAGTCCAGCAGCATAGAGTAAGGATGGTTGCTTATATTGTGCACTGTCTTCATGGTTTACAAGTAAAAACAGGTGATCCACTGATCGACTTTGTTCATAATACAGTCCATATTCACTGTTCAGTAACACTCAAAGGTAGACCATTTGAGTGCACAACTTTTCTCATGTACTCTAGTTGCCAGAACAAAATCCAGCAGCACGGAGTAAGGATTGTTAAGTACCGATATATTGTGCACAGTCTTCAAGGTCTACATGCATAAAACAATATGGCTGATAATTGCCTTTGTTCATATATAGCTGCTCTCGTTCAGCGCATAGGCCACTCATGTGGACCCTTATTTTTTTATAACCTTTCTCTGCTGTCAAACTAAAAGACAGAGATCAGGGACTTGACAAACGGATTACAGATTACAGTGACATGACTGTCTTTGGTCATTATGATAATCCCGCACCATCCGGCTCACTTTTAATAACATCAGGCATAATGCGAGTTTTATGAATGTTTGTGGCATCAGTGTTGACTTACGGTAAATCTTTTAGAGTTGTATAAATCTTGTGGAATTATCTGAACTAAGACAACGTTCGTGAGATATCGATTGTCCCAATTTTCTACCATGGTTCAAGATTTTCGGATGCTGCTCAATGGATTACATGATACACTACAGTTAAAAACAACGCTGATTACATAATGACAGAAATCTGCTGAATTAGCCACCTGGCATCAAGCGCCAAACGCCGAGACAAATTACTGAGAAGTCTACTTTCTCAGCCACCAGTCGAACAACTTTCACTTGAAGCGTATTGTCAGCATTGCATTGAGAACAAAGACACCTAAAGACCACATGGAGACTGTTCCAGGCATGGCCCAGTTACCTGTTGTGCCCAAGACCCTCACACGTGGAAGTGAGGAAGATCTGGAAGGGTAACACCCTTATGGGTAGCCATGGGTTGATGACAGGCGTCTCTCTCAACCCTCAGTCCTGAGGTATGTGGTGGTTGCTGTTGATAGACGTGGTGCTTCTGTTTCCAGGTCCTAGGCTCCGGTGGCGTCAATCCAAACTTCCGCCCACTACTTCATCTGTCTACTCTATGGATGGACTACTGTAGCCGGGCTTCAATTAACACAACTTAAAACTGAGATTAGAATGATCAACAGTGTTGAAAAATTAAAAAAAAAAAAAAAAAANAAAAAAAAAAAAGAAAATTCATCATGTGGTCACTGACTACGCTATTTTCCTCCCCTCGTTCCACCGTACCGTCCTGAAACAAAATGTGAACCCAATTTACCCAGAGAATCATTTCCCCTTATTCAGAAGCCTGACAATGCAATGAACTCTCAAGAAACCCCATTTCTGAATGATGTGACCACATTAGAAACTTTCCCTCTTCGTAGAGTTAATAAAATACACGTAGTCAGTTCCACTTAATCGTAATATTCTCGGAGTTGTGGGTATCCAGTTACATTAATAGAGGAAATACATTTTCACAGTTTCGGACCTTAAATTTCACCCCCTTTCCCACCCCTCCAAAAATAAATTGAGCGCACGCCAATCTCTCCTGCTTTCCTGCACTCCAATATTGGCATTATTTGAAAAATCCCTTTTAAACAAAGCTAAAAATCCCTCTGAAAATGTTAAAATTACCTCTCTCCCCCATCTTCCTCCCCCCCC
>JAWQUT010000293.1:380840-391458 GCA_033807755.1 Ellobium chinense | reverse complement strand
TCCTCCCTCCCTCTCTCCCTCCCTCCCTCCCTGCTGCTGCTGTTTCTGCTCCTGACTTGGTTATGCTATTTCAACCATTGTCACTGTTGTTGTTGCTGACGGCGGGGTGAGCACTTGGTGTCTTTTGATTCCAGAGGTCCTAAGTTCGAATTCTGTTGGCCGCGGATTCTCTTTGGCTATATTTCGCGGTATTTCAAAGACTTTCACTTGTCACGGCAAAGACTTTTACTTGTCAAGGTAAAGGCTTTCATTTGTCACGCCAAAGCCCTCAATTGTTACTTCAAAGGTTTTCACTTGTCAGGACAAAGACTCACTTGTCACAACAAGTTTCACTTCTCACGGCAAAGACTTGCTCATCACGGCTTGACGGGGTTTCAATCCTCTTCTCTGATATAGCCATGTCTGAGCTGAACAGATGTTAAAACCTTACTCAGATGTGTTGTGTCTCTCATTTTGCACTGTCACTCGTTGTTCCGTTGTGGTTGTATCATCTTATCGTAGCTAATACATACTGTTACAGTTATTTATTGTATCTTTCAGCCGAACTTGTCCCATCCTTGATATTCCGCTTCTAGCAACAATTTACCTATCTTATTTCTGGCTGAGATGCTAATGATTAAAACCTACTGATGGTGCCGATGCTATTGCTTTCACTATTCAAATTAATAAGATTCTGTTGTGGAAGGCGTTTTTAGCTCATTGTGAGCAGTCGGGAAATATGTTAGGGTCACGGATGAACAATAGGCACGCACGTGGAGGTTAGGGAACAATATTCAGGCAGTAGGTATTTAAGAATTAAATTGCTGTGAAGTTAATGTCCCTGTAGTGTAGTGGTAACACTTTAAGACTTGCAAGCTGAGAGACCCTGGTTCGTTTCCCGGCAGGGACAGAAATTTTCTAGTGTAGGTTTTTTTTCGGCCCTTCTCAAAATTTGGTAATTTGGTAAAAATCCCTGGTGACACACTTCCTTAAAATAGTATGTAACAAATGAATAATCAGTATGAGCTCACATTCCCCCCCCCCCCCCCCNNNNTATCGATATTGAACGAATACTATACTATATGCCTTCCCACCCGGTTACATCATTAACCACATTTACCTGTGGATGTGACTTTTTTATTCAGTGAGATTATCATTGTCACTATTGTTGTCTAAATTCATGTCGCGTGAACTATGCTTTACTTGGAGAACAACAAACACTCTGAGGTTTGTATGGATTAAGTAACACAGAAACCTTTACATTTTTGAAAAAAAAAACAAAAAACTGTTATGTTATGTATAAGAGCAAAGGATTTTTTCCGACAACAGCACGGCCCTCCCCCTTCCTTTCCCCAATCAAAACATACAAAACGAAATTCAGCTCTGGGATAAAAAAAAGGATGTCCACCCTTAAATCAAAAGATATTTGGCGGAAAGATTTGCATTACATGCTCCCACACTTTTATCGCCCATAAAGGGATGGATGTCAGTGAGAACTGTTTTAGCTGTTGAAGGCAAGGGTGTGATGTGTATGTGGAAATTTTGCCATTATGACTAACTGCACATCAGAATGCAACAAATAAATAGAATCGGAGGCTCCTGTCCCATGGAGGCCATTTTTTTTTTATGTTATAGAGGGATGGGGCGCATATAATAAATGTGTCCACGACACTGCCGATCGTGGAGTGCGGTGTAGGGGCGTGTGTCAGACCCCCCTCCCCAACCCCACCCAAGGATGGTAGTGTAAACAGGAAAGGAGTATGATGACAAGATGGGGCAGGAATGGGCAGAACTGATATCATATGAACGCAGTTCGTGAACTGAGGGTTAGTTCACGTGAACTTGATCTGTGCTTAATTGCTAGTTTGGATGAACTGATATGCATCTGAACTGTAGCTATTTTGGGTGCATCATCTGAACTTTTCATTTTCGACCTAAATTTTGACTATTCACATCATCCTCGAAAATCTTAACCGAATGTCAGTTAAAAAAACCAAGAGGAACTGATCTGATCTGAATACTACTAAATGTTCATTAAACTGAGGTAAATTTGATCTTTGGGACATTTTTCATTAGTGAACTGAACTTGATCTGAACTGACTTTTTTGGTGCCCACCCTGGTGTGGGAAAGACTTCCATCCAATATGCCTTTCCTCCCCATTCGGCTCATGCTCTTGTCTGACATAAGGACGCAATTTTGGGAGCGTCCGTTTTCTGGAAAAGAAGGTGCCGCAGCTCCCCTGGCAAGGAATGATATCAAAATGCATTTTTACGCTCGCCAAGACTGATACTACCTGCTTTTAGGAAGGTGGAGGAGAAGAAATGCATACTGGAAGTCTTTCACAAGTTTTGAAATGAAATTTAAGGAGGAGGAACATCACGAAAAATGGTACTCATCTGACAGGTCCTTGTGTAAAGAATCTAGACCACTTTCCTCTGCTGCTCCGCCTTGTGGACGATGTTATGTTAATGTAGGTCATGGAGGTCACTGTCCTTATTGTCTTTACCAGCCATCCATGGGGCTTTTCTAAGGGGTTTCTCCGTCGCCCTGTGCTGTGGTGGTCCAGGTGATGTGTGCTGCGGTGGTCAAGATGTTCTGTACCCTTAGAGAATTAAAGAAAGAACATGTCATCAGTCGTCACTAGACTAGAATATCTGTCTGTCCCACCGCTGAAAACTTAGCTTTGCTTGCAATGGAAATACTTCGCTCCTTAAATTAACTTTTAGCTAACCTATAACTAGTATAACTAGCCTAATCTGGTCATCTGCGAGCGCTGTCAATCATGTGATCAGCACATGTTTGATTTTCCTCGTGCATTTCGCATTTAGTCCGCCTCGTATGTCTAGTAATATTTTTGTTTTCTGTTAAACCTACCATGGGTGAGTGGATGTCAACAATCCAACAACGGATGAGTGCATCATCTTTGTAAGAAAACACACTGTATTCCCGAGTGAAACTCAAGTGAAAAACGAAGTGAAGATATTATACATTGCATTTTAATAAAGTTGGTTCAGGCTGCTGTTGACAGACTGATCTCTCATGCCCAGCCCAGGAATGTTTAGGCAAGGACATCTCAATCGTGAACACTTTTCACAGTGACTTTTCTTTCTGTCTAGTTGCATAAAATAATTGACTTGACATCAGCAACAAAAAACGGCGTGAGACGAATCAGTCTATCATCTATTGGTCACTACTAGGTATAAAAAAAGGCTAGATGTGTTTGCAACAGGACACAGCGCTCCATCCTCGCCCTTCCCCACCCTTAACCAGGTCAGAATGTCGTACTAGCTCCTCATGAATTCCCGCTTCCCAATTTTTTTTTCGTTTATATTCAGCGCTGATGTCTAATGGCTCCTACTCCTAGTCTACATAAATCCCTCACCAACCTGAATCTAGATACACATATTTTACCAAAGAAATTAGATTAAGTTTTACGTTTTTGTGGAAATCGAAATCAGTGTTTGAGGCATAAGAGCCAAGGTTAAATTATAGTACAAAAAGTGCTTCGAATATAAAAGAAAATAAAATGAAAGAAAATAAACAAGAAAGTTTCACTGTGGATGGCGAAGCAACAGATCATCGTCAGAGAAAAAAAAATTTCGACCTCTGAGAGAGCAAGATCATGATAAAGGATCACTGTAACTACATTTAAGATTAGGTGATTGAAGGAGGGAGGAAACTTTCGGTTACACGTTTGTATAATGAAACTTGAGAGAAAGAATCATGGTACATGTACTCACCTGTAATGCTCTTGCAAGCAGTTCCTGCATCTTCATCCATCCGGGCGACGTTAAGCTGATGTAGGTCGGTACTGCTACTGCCGTTGTGAGACTTGCTTGCCTTCCAAAAGGTTTTTCATTTGATGAGCTGTTTCTCTGTTGCCCTGTACTGAGACGATCCTGTTGTTCTGTGTTCTAAGAGGATCAAATGTGGAAAAGACCCGTCATCAGTCGTCTCTCGACTAGAACATCCTTCTGCCCCACCTCTGAAAATTTAGCTTACCTTGCAATGGAAGCAGTTTAGCAATATTTCAGTTCGCTCCTTACATTAACTTTCAGATAACTAATCTAGATCTAGTCTGGTCATCTGCGTGCGCCTTCAATCATGTGATCAGCACATGTTTGGTTTTCCTCGTGCATTTCGCATTTAGTCAGCGTCATTGACTAGGTTTTTTTGTTTCTTTTAAGCCAGCCACGGAATGAGTAGACATCAACAATCATCTTTGTATTGCCGAGAGAAACTCAGTAAAAAACGAACTGGAGATATTGTACATTCCCTTTCTATAAACTTGGTTCCGGCGGCCTTTGACAGATCTCTCGTGCCCATCCCAGAGAAGTGCAGGCTACGCTGAGTCGTGAACACTGCTCACGGTAAATGTTCTCTGTCTAACTGCATAAAATAATGGGACTTAAAAAAAAAAAAATGGCGTGAGATGAGACAGTAAGGATAACTGGGAAGCAGACCTATCTTACCCACAAATTAAAACAAAAATGAGATGTTTGGCATGCGGGCTGNGGGGGGGGGGGGGGGGGGGGGGGAAGACATCGTCCATCCATCTTTTTTGCAATGGAAACTACAACAAATGGATACCTGATAAGCAGGACTGGTGTAACTCGCAATTGTTGAAACTTCTGAAGTGCACAAAACTTTTAATGCGATTTTTTTCGAAAATGAATCCATGTGGGTTAGATCGGTCTGCATCTCAGGTAGATCTGTCCGTTTATGGTCTGTTGGTCGCTAGATTTAAAGTTGTTTTCAATAGGACACAGCGCCCGTGAGGATCGTGCAGTGTAGGGTCAAAGAACCCAACCATAGCACATGAGAACACAATTTATCGCGCGATTCGTCCTCAAATTTAATTTCAAAATTTCCCTTAAATATATATTAAAGGCGTGCCCATCTCCCCTTCTTTCATGCACTCAAAAGTTTGCGTTACGATAAGAAAAAGTAAAAATCCCTTAAAAAAATTAAAACTAGCCCCTTTTCCCTTCAAATATAGATATAGATCTATATAATATTGGCCGTAGACATGTTTGGAGGGCGGTTTTGAGGGGGGCGGGGCAGGAGCGAGGGGAAGAAATTCTATGAGACACACAGTTTTGCCAATTTCGCTTCACTACAAACTGATATGGAGCTGAGCTCTCGCTCCAGAAGTTTGATCTCTCTAAAGTTTCAAGATCTAGTCTAAATCATATAGGATCACCGAGAGGATTTTCATATGTGGCAATCCTACAACATGCTCCTGACCAGTACCAATAAACACTAACGAGATATTTTCATGGGGTTGTTATTACATAGAGGGGCTTGGTTACTTGTTGGACATACACAATGGAAGAAAAGTGGTCCTTTTCAGATCTTGCAATCTCGGGGGGTTTTTTTTTCTGCACGTTGTAAAATGGTTCACATACGGAAATCCTTCCGGATCACCATAACTACATTTAAGACGTGGTGAGCGAGGAAGGGAGAGAAGAAACTTACGATGACACGTTTGAAATTTGAGAGAAAGAAACACAGCACATGTACTCACCTGTAATGTTCTTGCATGCTGGCCCTGCATCTTCATCTATGCGGACGGCGTTAAGCTGATGTAGTCTAGGTCGGTACTGCTACTGCCGTTGTGAGATTAGCTTGCCTTCCATAAGGTCTTTCATAAGATGAGCTGTTTCTCTGTTGCCCTGTGCTGAGGCGATCCTGGTGTTCTGAGTTCTAAAAAAGGATCAAATGTGGAAAAGACACGTCGTCAGCAGTCACTAGACTGAAACATCTTTTCTGCCCCACCGCTGTCGACTGTCGACTTAGTTTTGCTTGCAGTGGAAACAGTTTGGCAATAAGTCTGTTCGCTCTTTACACTATCAGTTAACCAGTCTAGGTTAGTCTGAGTGGTCATCTGCGCTGCGTGCGTATGCAACCATGTGATCAGCCCATCAACGTTTGGTTTTCCTCGTGCTTTTCGCTTTTAGTCCGCGTCGTTGACTAGTTTTATTTTCATAATCTTCTAAGCAAACTAAGCAGTAAGTGAGTAGATGTCAAAGGTCCAATAACGGATGAGTGCATCTCCCTTGTAAACAAACACACTGTATTCCCAAGTAAAGTTCACTAAAGAACGAAACGGAGATAGACTACAGTCCTTTTTAATAAAATTAGTTCAAGGTGCTGTTGGGTGCCCATACTAGAAAATCGTGAACACTGCTTACGGTAACTTTTCTCTCCGTCTAGTTGCATAAAAAAAAATGGACTTGGAAAAAAAGGGGGTGGGAGGGTGTGGTTTACTGGTTGTTCGGTTGTAAACGGGCTAGATGTGTTTTTAACAGGACACAACGCCCTCTCCCACCCTCTTCCCTTTCCTCCCCAATACCATGCAAGAATCTCGGACGAGCTTCCTTCACCTAATGAATTGCCGTTTCGAAAGTTGTTTTTTTTTTAATTCAGCTAAACTAATACTCAGTGCTGCCATCTGCCATCCTTGGGCTTAGATCCCTCCCCCGTCTCCCCCCCCCTCCCCACCCACCTNACCTCCGCCTCACCTCACCTTTCCCGCCCCGATTCACATTCATTATTACATATTCGTGATTGTGACACCCTAAGCTATAGATGCATCCCGACTTTGTTTTATTTCATCTTCTCAGACTCAGAGACATGCTTCTTTCCACTTTAGACTGAACAAAGAAGGTGCGGGGCCACATTTCTGCTATT
Source organism: Ellobium chinense (assembly GCA_033807755.1). Lineage (NCBI taxonomy): Eukaryota > Metazoa > Mollusca > Gastropoda > Ellobiida > Ellobiidae > Ellobium > Ellobium chinense. Next base: position 384,785 of record JAWQUT010000293.1, on the reverse strand, counting down.
TTGAATAATGGTTGCTACAAAATCCCATACTGACCAGGGAAGGATTTCCATATGTGTGCCATCCTACAACATGCTCCTGACTAAAGAGACTAAAACAGGAATGATTTTGATTGGGTTGGTATACAAGAGAAGGGTTTGTTTTTGTTTGTCGGGGTAAAAAAAGAAAGAAAAGTGTAGTTGTCAAATCTTACAATCATGTTTTCCGCTGCATGTTGTAGGATGACACACACATGGAAATCCTTCCCTGACCTGATATATCCAGATATATATTTTTAATAAAGTAATTGCAGATGAATTAAGGAAGGATATCCATAATATTATGTGGTAACTCCTACAAGAAGCTCCTGATCCGTACCAATGAACATACAAAAGAGATTTTATTTTGATGGGGCTGGTATAAAAAAAGGAGCTTGGATTTTTGTGAGGGATAAACAAAGAAAGAGAAATGTTTTTGGATTTCCCAAGAGTATCAAAATGTCTGCCGAGCTGAAGCCAGCAGTGCGTAAGTTTAATATTCATTAATTTCATAACAGAAGCAAAAACATGTTTTATTCCTTAGGGAATAGCATTTGCAAATGGTTTAGGAACCTCTTTGTAATTATTTGATCAATTGATAGGATATTTTTCAATGTATCGCCAGTTCCCACATATAGAAATCCTCCCTGAATGAATTTTTATCTATGGATGGTAATCGACGTCGGTAGCAAAAGGCTGAACAAAGTGTAAAGGTTGTAATGACAAAAAGAAAAAAAAATCCAAATGGGACTCACACTTCTAGCCAGAAATCATGTCCACTAGTACAACCCAAACTGTACCTCCTCTAACCCTATTCCCCTAACCCTAACCCTACCCTTAACTCTAACTGAACATCAGGTGTGAGTTTCATTTGGAATTCCTTTCACAACATGATCGTATTACTTGAGCAGTGAAAGCAATAGCAGTGGCACCAGCATACTGGGGTTCCAAGGGTGGGTTGGGAGTAGGGAGTAGGGTTTGGGTCGTATCAGTAGGCAAGAGTTCCAGTTAGGGGTGTGTGAGTACAATGAGTCTCATTCGGAATTCATTCCTTACGATTACACGTTTGAAATAAGATTTGAGAAGGGAAAAAATGGTACATTTACTCACCTGTCATGTTCTTGTATACAGGATCTGCATGTGGAGCTTCTGCATCTTCACCTTTGAGGAAGGCGGTAGGCTGATGTAGGTCGGGAATGCCACTGCTATTGTAAGATTTGCTCGCTTTCCATAATGTTTCTCATGAAGTTTCTCTGTTGGGATAAAGATGGCACTAGACTAGTATCTGGCATTTTGGCATGCAATTTTACAGAAGTATTTCCATATGTGGGATCCTACAACATGCCTTTGACCCATACCAATAAACACACTAAAAAGGGATTATTTTGAAGGGACTGGTATACAAAAGAGTTTTTGGTTTTTTTTTTGCTCCGTGGGTATACACAAAGAAAAGAAAGTAGTGGGTTTGAAATCTTGCAGTCTTGTTTTTCTCTGCATATTTTACATATGGAAATCATTCCAATTTGAAAGTCCCTATAAAATCAGAAAATTGGTCATAGGGAGGGGGGAAAAGGGTTTGATTTGAATTTCAAAGGTTTAGAAAGATGCAATTACTTTTGTAGAGCAAGGAAAGGTGAGGTTTTGTCACTTTGTTGTTAGGTGGGTAAGGTCACCCTGTATTCTATGTGAAGAAGCCTAAAATATTAGATAGTCCAATTCTCTCTCAGAGTTCAAACTTTGGAGGAAGACTTAAACACTATGCGTGGAAAATATTTTGGCGTGTGACCCCTCGATAAGTTAATGAGGGGTGTAAAACCTAATAAAGTGTGAGAAATAAAAGATTAGTATCTTTGTACCTGTTGCTCTGTACTGCAGTGGTCCAAGTGTTCTGTGTTCTTAGAAGATCAAAGATCGTCAGCTGGCACTAGCCTAGAACATCATTCTGCCCCATTGCTGTCTACTTCAGCTTTGCTTGCAGGAGAAAGATTTCTGCGACAGTTCATGTCGTTCCTTACTGGTAACTAACTAGACTAGATGTAGTGTAACCTAGGCTAGTCATCTGCGTGCGCATGCAACCTTATGATCAGCATGTTTTGTTTCCTCGTGATTTTTGCACAAGTCCGCTTCATAGACTATTTTTTTTTTTAAATTTAAAAAAAAATCTTTTAAACCAGCAAATAAGTGAGTCGGTGTTGCCACTCTCCTCGTGTGCTTTTCCCCTACGGCGAGAAGATTTTTCACTATAACTTCCCTATGCACGGTGCTAAAGCAATTTTAATTTGGAAAATCATATAATTTTACTGATAAAAAGAAGAAACAAGCATTTTACCTATTTTACCTATATTTTACGATTTGTACATCTTACTAGAAGCCATCTTCATGGATTTTTATAAAGCCATTTTACTCTAACGCAAGGGAAAGTCCCAACAAGTGGCAAAAATGAAGTGAGTACACCTAACGGTCCATTAACGGATACGTGCATAACCTTTGTAAACAAATACACATCATTGCGGAACGAAAACACAATGAAAAGGAATTGAACTCCCTTTTAATAACATTAGTTCAGGATGCTGTCGACAGATCCTCAAGTCCATCCTATCACAGTCGTGAACATTGTTAAAACTTTTCTCTCTTAGATAACTGCAGAAAACAAACAACGAACATTAAAAAAAAAATGGAAGTGTGACGAGGCGGTCTCGTTATTGATCGGTAGGTTGTAGGTTGTAACTAGGCTAGACGTGTTTTCAGCTGGATTCAGCTGTTCTATAACTTCTTCTGGTGACATTTGAATCCTTGGAGTGAGTGTCTGTGTGTTGAGTGCGAGCGCGTCTATAGTGTACGTGTGTTGGGTGGAATGGGATGGGGGTGATGGAGCGGATGAAATGGGGAAGCTGGGCAAATCAGATGGAGAATGTATTACTCAGGGAGAAATGTGGGCAAATTAAATATGTATTCTGAGTGGAAAGTTGAAGTGAGTGACAGACCAGAGAAACGGAGCGATAGAGTGAGGTGGACGATTTTTGTATTATCTTATTACTTGTATTATTATTATTATTATTATTATTATTATTATTATTGTTTTGCATTGTACCTTAATTTGTTTTGTAAATATGTTGGAATTGGCCGCAGTGCCTNCTCTTGCCCTTTTCCTCCACCAAGGCCAGAATCTCATACCATCTTCCCCCACCTCGTGTTTTTTTTACTGCGTACTGTTTTTTTNACTGTTTTTTTTTTTTTTGTCGTTTAATAAACAGAGTCCTCATAACCACTTTACTGATCACAACATTTAAAATCCAGTTGGTAGAACGAGATTGGGTTTATTTCTTCTCATATTACGGCTCTAATGGATACCAGATCTGAGAGATACACAACAGACAACGACAACATTCAGCAGAAAACAATATTAATAGAACCCAAAACTCATGGACGATGAAGATAGAAATGAGAATGTCTTCAAGTTTCGAAACAGGGATTTTGGTCAGCTGGGACTGTGCTCTACTATTATACTGGTCCTTTACATGCAAATTTCACATCAAATACCAAACTATTTATTAATGGGATGATATACTCTCGCAAACCCAATACAGAATAAGGTCTGCGGAGCCAAGGCGAAGACGAATTTAATAGCTTCAGCCGACTGGGTTGTGGACAGATTAAAGAGCATTAACTCTAGGTTACAGACCTGTAATGGGATTGCACCGTTTTTTCCTCTATGGGCTATATTAACATTTTGAGCTGCCCTCTGAACCCAAAGTTTTAGCTTTCACCCAGACCCATACCAGATTGAAGCTCATTATGTGGCTCAAATTTTAAGACCTACCCAACCTAGCAAGCCCATTGAAATTTTGAGCTTGGTTGCTATTTGTAAACAGAGCCTACATTTTTCACTGGTCAATGCCAAACCCCTCCTCTTCCGCCTGAGCACACCCT
>JAWQUT010000293.1:345037-360282 GCA_033807755.1 Ellobium chinense | reverse complement strand
AGGGGGGGGGGGGCATTGTTGTTACTGACATAGCCATCTGAATTGCTCCACCAATTTAAAATACTTAACGTTGTTATTTTTCATGGTCATAGGAGGAGGCACGAAGGAAGAGCAGGGTGGGCTGGAGGGGGGGGGCGGAGTGAAGGGACACTACTATGAGTCAAATGAGCCTGCTGAATGGCATTAGTGGTCGCAGACTGACGGTTACTGCTCGCAGTGTGAGAAATAAAGAAGCTCCATGCTATGAAACAATGGCCACCACCTCCTCCATCACACCTCCACCACCGCTGCAGTAACAATAATAAGGACAACGTGGCCTCCTGTTGACTGACAAACTTAACCCGTTCCCATCACCCTTGCCCTGATTTTGTTTTTGTTTTTTGTATTGTCTTCTACCCCAGACCAAATTATGACTGGCATCTATTGGCAAGGCAATGAAACGACGACCATAACAATACGTTAATTAATGCATTCTTGTAATATCATCACTCCAGTTAATAAGTGTCGTAAGTCAGTATTGGGTTTACACTGGGACTCTCACCAGCGCTGCCGTTTTATAACAAAAAGGCACATATTACAGAAATTATATGGGTATGTGCCTTTTGCTTGCAGGAGCCTAATTGGTTAAAAAAAATGGGGCTATCAGAGTCGATAGTAGCAGAGTATAAAAAAATCTGCCTTTTGGGAAAATTGTGTAGAAATAATCGTATAACATGCAACCACACCGCGAAAGTTGTGAAATTCAGTCTTAAATTTGTACAAAAATAATTGTTGCAGGCAGTGTTTCCCAATGGCTTCAGGGGGTTTCATTAGTGCGGGCCTGTGATCTGCAAATGAAGACCAAATTTTTAACCATTTTTTCATCTAATTTAAAATTGTGAAAAATCTAAATGAAGGACTCCCAGTGTAAACAGTATATAATTTGAGCACAGTGGTAGCACCAGACCTACAGACTAGCCTTGGCCATCTGGGAATGGTCCTGTGGTTCCAGGAAAAAATTTTATCAAATGGCTCAAAGAGGTTTTTACAATTTGCCTCCTGCGACCTTTTTGTCATAAGACGGCAGAATGGCCGTGTGCATAATCCTTACGTTACTTAACGCACTGCTGTAACCACGGGAAACTCTCAAAACATTAATAGTGTTCACTGTGATTAACGCAATATGTCAACTAACGAATGCATTCGGCCACAGGCGCGGTGGGTTAGTGCTAAAGACAAGGCTAGGGAGGAGAAAGCACTCTTTGAGGGAGTTCTTGGACAATATCTAAGGGCCCCTCTTTCTCTCTTTTCCATGATCGCTTCTAACTGTATCCCTGCTAGTAATTCTAACCAAAGCCTGACTGGGGAGGGTTCGAAGATTATAGTTTCCATGTCGACTAAATAACGTCACTCTATTCATATCTAGACAACCACGTCACAAGCGCGCGCTATTTTCAAATATTCAGAGAGCCTAGAAACTTTGAATCTTGATAACGGTAGTGAGATCAATAGATTTTATGTTCAGCTAATAGAGAGCTATTATTTTACCGTTCGGATCTTTTACAGACTGCTATGGCAGAAGAAGGCATGTGTCTATGGCATTTCCTGATGTTCCGATATTAGTACACGTAACGAACTAGAAGTGAAGTTCACATCTGACTCTGGTTCATAACGTGCAATATTGATTGTAACACAAGAAAATGCCATACGTGTTCACCTGTCTCCGCCATAATGGTCCGTAAATAAATGTTCCGAACATAAAAATATCCTAAAACGTTTTATAATAAGTCAGACTACTCGATAACTGTATCAGTGTCAGCTCACAAGAAGCATACAAAGGCGCTGAACACAAGTATTCAGACAATTAATAATAATGCTTACACTATTTATAGTGAGAATCCAAGTTTAGAGACAGGAGGGATGAGAATAGAAATCACAGCATCAAGCCCGAAGGCTCGGGGTAAGCAAGTAAGCTAGTGAAGACGCAAGCACAAACAAGTACTGTAGGCCTACGTAAGTGGGCAAGAGGGGAACTAAAGAAGCAATCCAATGCATAAAGGCAAAGAAAAATTCGGAAGATATCGCTCATCCATCCAGCCTTCTAATTCGTCTGATAGCTAGTAAGCAAATAGCCAGCCCAGCCAGCCAGTTTACTTACTAGCCAAGTCATCTACCCAGCGAATACATTTAGTCATATAGTCAGATAGCCAATCATTCATCTGGCTAGTCAACCAGCCAGCCACCTAGCCAGCCTGGAAGACAAGCCAACCACTCCTCTAGCTAGCCAGCCAGCCAGCCAGCCACTTGGCCAGCCAGTCATCCAGCTAGCCTGCTACTCAGCCAGCCACATAACTAGCCAGCCAACTAATAAACTACCTGAACACAAGACCGATCCCTGACTTACTTTCCAACCATATGTGTAGCATAGCCCTGTTTCTTCAACACCTGAGGCAGGATAGTTTGATTCAATGGGACGCAAGCAGGCTGTCCACGATAGATAACTAAATGCTGCAAAAAATATTTATTAAGCGGGATGGTAGTGCATAAAATAAACAGCACCCGGGGACACCATAAGACTAAGCAGACTAGACGGGTAACATGCCTGTGGGCAAGACTTACTAAATATGCCTATGTGCAAGACATGGCATGCATTGCACAGCATGCACGCTTCCAGTCTTCGACACTGTCAATGCAAAAGAGAAATAAAGACTACTTTGTTAAGCAAATGAGAACAGGCTCTCAAAAACAGCATAACAGAGCATGCCGAATTAAATTCAGAGGCACAGCGTGCACTCGACTTGGATCAGTGACGATGCTTGTCCTCGAAAAGTTTAGAAGAAAATTGCGACTAAAGATGGTGGCACTTTAGGAGTTCGAGTGTCTCATAGGATAAATTCTACTCGTCTGTAAACTGTTGTTATTATGCAAAAACTGTGATAAAGCGAATTGCTCTTAAGCAACGTATGGGTCGAACGTATACATTTCTTATGCATCTTATTCTACGACTGCACAGGAGCTATTGAGGGCACAAGAAGACTGCAAAAACAAAATCTGCTGAGAAGCTAAAAACTCAAAGCAGACGTTAATAGCGATTGGGATGTAGAAAAATCAACGCTTTTCGAAACGGTGACACAGAAGGTCGAACATTTCGGTTAAGATGCCTTCCTCAGCAACAATGGGCAGAGAAAACCATTCAGCAAAAAAAAAAAATGGTTAACAACTAAATAACAGGAATAAAAAACTCACTGAATGAAAATAAATTAACGGGAAGAGGAGAGTATTACTTCGCTTTGTCATTTCGACAAGCCAGAAATGCTCTCTATGTTACAATAACAAGATGCTTGAAAATGCGTACGTAAAACTGCAAAGCACACTAAAAGCAGATAATAGCTTGAATTAAAAGCATGCAAGCTGTTCTCAGAGCACATTTTACCTTTCAAACATTTGGTGGCTTACTTTATTTTCCCGGTGTATTGCTGTATAGGTTTGGAGCAGGGACATATCAACAGAAGCCCAACGATTTGGGATGATCATTTAGTGCGTGAGACTAATCCCAAGTTCGATGTAAAAAAAAATAAAAAATTGGGTGCCCCATGCAACCATGCCAACCCCTCTGGCGATGGCAGCCATGTTTGATGACTACTAACATGATGACAAAATCTAAAAATGAAAATCACATGTCCACCAAAAGAGAAAGTTTCATTTTTCAGAATTAGGTAGTACTCATAATATGTTTTACAATAGAAGATTTCTTTTTGATTTGGAACAGTTACGTCAGCAGAGTTGGCCTACTCACGAATAGCAACGCTTTTCCTGAGGTACGTAGCAAAGGCAAAAACTGTAATAGTTTACTCAAGCTTTTTGGAGCTTAAATTATCGTTCTACTTACAAATCAATTAAGTAACCCTCAGCATGGCTTAGTGTTCTAATGTATACAACATGCAGAACGCACTAACATACGCAATTCTACTCACTATTGCACGACGGCAGAAATTCAAAAAAATAAAGCCCGCTTTCCTCGTAACCATTTATCTGGTCACAGCCGATCGTTGAAAACCGGTAAACGGCGATTCGGAAACTCACAAACTACTCCTGTCCCTTTTGCGTATTTTTGTTTACTCCGTGTTCCCATTTAAAATGTTTGGCACAAAATTGGGTCCTCAATATTGTTATCGGAGGATGTCCCAGCAGCTGTTGATACATCTGGACGAAAACAGGTCGCGTCGAAAAATATATTCAACACCTTGGCTTTATTAAAGAAATTGTGCAGGAAAAGAAGTGCAAACAATATCGTCATTTAGTATCAAACAGATTGATTTAAATCCTACTGGAATGCTGCACTGGGGCTATGTTTTTGTTGTTGTTGTTTTTGTTGTTTTTTAACAGACAAGGTCTGAAAATTGTAACATAGCATCATAATATTATGATAAATAAAGTAGTGTACGTTATAAGACGTTGGAAAGTCAATTTTGAACCAAATGTTAGCAACTGGAATGTTGCCACAAAGCATCAGACAAATTCAGTAAATGCCCAAACAGCATGTTCAGTGACCGTATGCTTAAGCCTTGCCTTATTTTGTACATTGCGTTAAGGTTGCAGGAGCATAACTGGTAAAAAAAAACTACACTATCAGATTTGATAATATTATAATATAAAATCTGTCAAAATTTGTGCAGAAATAATCGTATAACATGAAACCAAAGCTGGTGAAAATCACTCCCGAATTTGTTAAAAAAATAATTGTAGCAGGCAGTGTTTCCCAGTGGCTTCAGCGGTTTTCATTTATGCGGGTCTGTAGTCTCAAAAAAAAAAACAACAAAGGTCACATTTTAAAACCCCTTTTCATCTAAATTAAAACTGAAAATTATTCTACTAATCTAATTGAAAGATTCCTACTGTATGTAAACAGTACATGATTTGAGCATAGTGGTGGTAACAGCCCTGAGGACTAGCCTTGGCTATCTCGAAATGTTCCTGTAGTTCGTGGAGAAATTTTTATTAAATGGCTGAAAGAAGCTTTTACAATTTGACCCCTGCAATCTCAACTATATTTTAAATGTTTGAGGGGAATTCTGTGGTTACAGCAATGCTTGCGTGAGTTAATGCAAGGATTATGCAAACGGCCACCGGATGTCTCAAGAGGAGTAAAATGGCGTTCAAGCAGAAAACCGCAGGAGTTTTGAAGCTGGACATACTTTCCCACCATGTGCGTTGCATAGCCCTGTTTCTTGAGCACTTCCGGCAGAAGAGTTTGATTCAAGGGGACACAAACAGGGGTGCCACGGACTATAACCAAGTGCTGAAACGAGGAACAAAAACCAACACTTACAGAGACAGGAATGGCAGGGTTTTTATAATGATATAAAGCCTCATTACGATGGGAAATTATTAACCTTTTCGGTACATCAGTAGTTTTCCCTGTGCTAATGTTTCCAAATTATCATGAATTCATTAGCTTGTACATGGGACTACTGTATTAAGTTTATTTTTTGTTTTCCGCGTGGATCAAATTTTTGCAAATTTCGCGAGTTCATCTTCATTCAAAAAATTCACTTCCGCCCAAAAAAAAAATTGTTCCCTACAAAATATGTTCAAGGGATTATTACTAGTAATATTTTTTTTAGGAGGCAGTAACTCTCAAGTGAGACGCAAAGGCTTTGTACATCTAGTTACAATCTTTTGGGAAACTATCGATTATAGTATGTTTTTCTATCAGAAGGAATAAGGCTTTTCAAGTATGTTTTACCGACAATGGTGTATTATCACTTCGGACTGTTATAGAGTTATGACCTTATGTCCATATGTGAAATCGTCATGTGAGGCTCGTGAAAAGCCTTTTCTGAGTTTTCGCAGCAAAAAAAAAAAAAATGTTTGAGCTGGCAAGGGGTCACCCCATGCTATGGGAATAAACATTCTGAAAAAATTGCAATTGCAGAACAAGTTCTTTACTAGGAATTCATCTAACATGACTCGCAAAAACTTACATCATGTCCACAAATAGTGACCATCATCTATAATATCATTGTTTTTTTTTCATTATAGAAGTAATGTGCTCTTTCTTTCAGCAACAACAACAAGCACACACACACACACACACACACACACACACACACACACACACACACACACACAAACACACACATACGCACACACACGTACACACACATACGCACACACACATACATACACACACACACACCCACACACATAAATACACACACATACATACACACATATACACACATACACACACATATATTATTTACATACAACATACACATACACATACATACACACACATATATACACCCACACCCACCTACACACCCACACCCACTTAAATACACACATACACACACATATACACACACATAATATACATCCACATTCACCCTCACCCTCACTCACACACACACACACACACACACACACACACACACACACACAAAGATGGCTCTATTCTCCTTTAGAGCCTGATATCTCAGCTTCCAGTTAAGTAACATTAGCCTCATTTTGAAGGGCTGGTTTAGGACATGAACAGAAGAATCATGCCTGCAAAATCACCCTGACATGCACACCAAGTAAACTAATTTGTAACAACAAAGAAAGAAGTTTGGTTTAAAACTCGCTCCCTGGGGACGTGTTCCACTTAACAGAAGTGTGTTTATTCCACCTCGTTTACAGTCCACGAGGTATTAGTGAGTCCCATAGAGGTAATTGGAATTCAACAAGGCTGTGTTTTACGCGTTTGTCTGCACTGAGCAAAATGCTGAAAAGATTATAGCTAGTCTAGAGTCTAGTGAAGAAAGAGATGAAAATGTCCTGATTGCATTTTAGGGAGCTTGTCGACCTAAGTGATTCACTTCCCGCTGATGAGAATATAATCAGTGATAAGTGGGGTGGGGTGGAGGTCAAGGAAGGCAGTCTTTGTCATTCCTGGGAATCCACATTTCATAGAAAAAAAAATCTACAGTGCATTTATCCGTTCAACGAACGGTTAGAAAAAGATTAACAAAAGCAGGTAGTGAAAGAAAAGTTAAACATATTATGCGGTCGTGGCGTCATGATAAGCATCATACTGCGTAACACAGTAAACACGCTAGCCTGCGTGCACGTTCACGCAGTCTGCGTCTGGCCAGTCCTGAGAGAACGTGGTCATTCAAATCGACCGGCGAGACAGCTGGCGAGAGCTCCCTGTCGAATCACGCAGCTATGACCTTCAAAAGTCACTTAATGGAACAGACCATTTCAACTTACTGTTGCTTTCTTTGACGTTTTACTTCTAATTCTAGATCGTGATCCAGTCACTCGCCAAACGCCCCTGAGGCACCCCTGATTTACATGACTTCTTAACCCCTTCGCTACATACGACGCACATGACTAGTATGTGCGTACCCTTTGTTATAAACCGCTGTTAGACGTATCGGTACGTTCTGGGTAGCATTCCTGTAATGTATCCGACATACCTATACGTCTTATTTCCTATATATAATGAACTACTCATGCACACAAGCTAATGAACTCATAGTAACTTAGTGGCATCAGCACGGGTATAATAAAAAAAAAAACTGAAGTAACGAAAGGTGCAAACATTTGAGAGCTTGTGCATTAACGATGGTATCTTTTACCATCGTAAGAATTGCAGTAACTCTGCATGTTGAAAGCTTCTAAGGATGCATTCAACACCAATGCATTGATGCAATTCTTACGGTGGTAACAGATCCCACCGTAAATGCGCGCGCTCTCAATTACATTATAAATAGATTTTCTCTGCATATTGAACGACTTAATATATTGTTTACCTGCTTGCACACACATACTCGTACTTACCTGGAGACCCAGGCGGAAAGGATACATCCCCGTCATCAGAGCTGCTCTGGAACTGGATGAATAAATAATGATTCATCACCATCAAAATTCTCGTTATCATAAACCGTTGTTATCATCATCATCATCATCATCATAATCACCGTCATATATATTATCACCATTATCTCCAACATCGTCATTAACATTATTGCCATTATTTAAATCAGGATCATCATCATTATTAATCATTACCGTCCCCGTCGTCTTCATCATCTTCGTTATCGTCATGGACATCATCATCATCGTCGTCCTCATCATCACTGTTATCAGTTTCGTCACCTTCAGTTTCATCCTTACTGAAGTACGTCACTGAGAGGAGGTGCAGAGTGTACACAAGTATCGTCTTCAATATCATCATCATCATCATCATCATCATCATCATCATAATCGCTTTCATAGTTTGTTTACAAAACATGTCATACGCTAGGTAGAGATCTACAGACTAAACTACAGCAGACGCTGTTAAGAGCAAGCTCTCCTGTAACATCTATAAATATCATTGTCACTACATCTACACCCACGAAACTGGCTGTTGTTATCGTTTTCCTTACTCCAGAATTGCCTGGTGATCTTAATATTTAAATTTAAGGCGGTTATGTATATAGTGCTAGTAACCTTTTCGTTAAGTATGACGTACATAATATACGTTCTTATCCGTTGTTATTCAATAGCTCTTAGGTATGCCGGTACAATCTGGAAACAGCATTCCCACGTTAGATCCAACATATCCATACACTTCCTTTATAGTGAACTTTTCCCATGTACAGGCTAATAAACTGAGGGCAATTGGACAACATCAGCATTTATGACGTAGCGAAGGGGTTTAACAAATCTTAAATGTGCATGTAGAGAGTCCGAATAAAAGCCGATTGTTGTTTTTAAGTCATGGAAACGGACATTATCATATCACTTCTATGTATTTGAGCCACGTTTTGTTGTCAAATCCAGACTCGCTTTTCTTTAATGTGGAAAGAAATTTAGTTAAATTTGTAATGTATAATGTCATATAAATTCGTATGGCAAATTCACCGAAAAGATGGGGGTATCTTTGCTAATGAGTTGTGATGCAAACAGATATAGTTGTGTTCTCTTTTCACATCTTCCACTCATATACGTTGTCTTCTCCTATGCTATCAACTACCAGTAACAGCAGCATCACTACCATCAACAGCACCACCACTCTTACGACAGTCACCACAAAAAAATCACCACAATAGTAATATAACCTTCGCTTGTTGGTTAAACTACCACCACTACTACAACACTTCTACGATCAACGTCATTATTATGTCTATTTTTTTTTTTTGTCACAGCGACTGTTACCACCAACGATATCACCACCACCGCCAGTGCCTTCATCGTCGTCTCCTCCATCACAGCAGCTACATGCACCACAGCGACTACTTTTACTACCATTGCTTCAACACCACCACCACCACCACATCCTCCTCCACTACCATGACCATCAACACCATTGCCTTGGCCACCAATACCATCTTTACCAACACAACACTACTACCACAGCCACCATCATTATCACCACAGCACCCTTCTTGACCTTCACATCACCACTTCACTTCTACCACCACCACCTCCACCTCAACCTTCACTACCACGACCATCACTACCACTGTCATTGCCATCAACACCACCTTTACCAACACAACACTACCACCACAGCCACCATCACAATCACCACACCACCCTTCTTGACCGTCACCATTATCACTTCACTACTACCACCACCACTTCCACCACCACGACCATCAATACCATTGTCATTGCCACCAACACCACCTTTACGAACACAGCACAACACTACCACCACAGCCACCACACTATCACCACACCACCCTTCTTGACCGTCACCATTACCATGTACCACTTCACTTCCACCACCACACCACCACTATCACCACCACCGTCATCACCACTACTTACGGAGAACATAATGGCTGGACGTATGTCTGGTTCAAGATAATTCCCTCCTTGGCCAAACTGTCAATGTTGGGAGAGATGATGTCTGGATTGTTGAAGCCGATGTCATTCCAACCTGCCGAGGACAAAAGTGATCAGCAGAGTGGCTGAATAGTTGCAGCGCTGATCTCGGAATCAAGCGGTCGTGGGTTCGATTCTTGCCATACTCACATTGCAAATGCCATAGAATAGCATCTCGTTCGCATGTCCCTTTTCCATCCGTTGATAAAGGTGTATCCGGCTATGAATCGTTAAATGTTACCACCTGAACAGCGTTTGTAAATATAGCTACAAGCGGTCTTTGCGTATAGAAAGTTGATAAAATAAGTGAGTGATCCGGCCTGCTGGAGGTTATAGTAAAGTGGTCCCTTAGCATTGTGAAGATCGGTCAGGGCGAATCTCGCTGTAACTCGCTTAATATGTTCATTAGCGATAATAGCTCTAAGTTTGCTTGAGAGTTTCTGAGATATTAACATACAAAGACGTTAAGGGCCCATTTGTAAAGAAGCCTGTTATGTCTTGTCTGTCAAAATGAGGAATATGTCGCTAGACAAAGGAGTGAGATATAAGACTTGGAAGGTGAGCTGGGCCATCTGGTGTCAAATTTTTGTTAATTGTAGAAATCGAGCGTAAATGCATTTCTATATGCAAAACTATTGATTTTGTGGGCAAATAGTGATAATTTTTCACATGCTTCACATTATCTGGGGAAATGTGTCAGCAAGGATTTTACCAAATTACTGTGAAAGATCACTTTTGAGAAGATAGGTCGAAAAAAAAACTCCACTAGAACATCATGTCCCTACCTGAGATCGAAACCAGGGTCTCTCAGCTTGCAAGTCTGATCGTGCTACTACCAAACCACAAGGACGATACCTTCACAGTAATTTAAATCTTATTTATCTTAATCGATTCCTAACTTTTATGAGTGGCCTTGGTATTCACCTGTGATCCTGACACACTTCCCGACTACTCATATTATGCTTTATCTTGTCTGACTACAAAATATAATTATATCATGGAGTACGATACATCAACAGCTTTGAATGGAATTCTAAAAACTAAAACTCACGATGGCTGGTTTTTTGGCGATAAATTCAAAGTCCCCTAAAGCGGTTGGCGTTTCTGGGGACTTCCACATACCTCAAGATAATAACCGTAAGCACGAACATTAGATATCCGCTGGTGGTGATGATAGAGAGGAAGACATTTTAACCCTCGGGTCAGTTCTGATATGGTCAGTTGATTGTTTGTTTGGAAGGTTTGACGATCGACTGATTGGTTAGTGGGTCGATTGACTGTTTGATTGAACGATGGATTGTTGATCGATTGATTGACCGAACAGTTGATTGGTAGTTTGATTTAGTGAATGATTGATTGAGTAATGGTTTGACTGAATGTTTCTCTGTTTGATTGGTTGGTCGGTAGATTGGCTGATGTATCGATTGGAAATGTAAAATTAAACAATTCGCCATCGTTTTTTGGAAATGTAAAATTAATCAATCTGCCATCGTTTTGATACAATGAGGGTATGATTTAACTTTGTGGTTTGTCTCTTCCATTTTATCTAATTATTGTCTGAATATTATTTTCATAAGATTTTTCGATACTGTTGGTTGCTCTTATCATTATCATTGTCGTCAATTTAAATTTCGTCATCAGTGTCTGTAGTGTACCATTTTTGGGGGTATTTTTATGTACAATTGGGTATAATAAACTTTTCTGTTTCTTGTTTCCTGAAGGGAGGTTTCAGGTAAACGTCAAAACTTGCCAGGAATTCTAATACGGAACAATGTCCTTTCAGCTCGTGTTGTTAAATATTTATGTAGTCTAACGCAAGGCTTTAGGTAGTTCACATGCACGGCCTTGAACACTGTAAGATCTGTCATCATGGACAGGGACGTAGAGAGGGTGATTTTCTTGGTGATTTAGCATTTACTGTATATGCGATCAATTTTTAAATATTTATTTGGTGGGGTGGGTGGGAAAAGGTCATAGTGGGGAAATGCTGCATTCAATCACTTATTTGGGAGTCCAAAGCTTTTAAAGAGTCAGATATTTAGGTATTTGGCTTCAAACGAGCCAAAACTGGCAACCCATGAACGGTCTAGGCTGTCAGCCTCTCGGCGCCAAAAGAAAAAAAAACTGGAGAAGTCGTGCACGGAAAGGCTCTTGCACAAAAAGAAACACAAACCGTCGTCAGAATAGCTTGTAAGCAAAATTTTCTCTAAGATTATTTGCTACCTCTTAAAAATGTTTCTTATTTACATTGCTTTTGGATGCATTGCACTGAAGACATAGGAACGCTGAGTCTGTGAGACAGTGTGTAAGCTTTCAGATTATCGGCGAGGAGAACAAGCTAAAGTCCACAAAAGTCGTATTGTTAGTGCTTGTAAATGGCTCTCAGTTGAAATAAGATGAAGATGATCTTTTAAAAACATTTTAGAAAACATTTAAAATTAATTAACATGTATTAGAAGAATCGATAACATGTTGGTGATCTCAGATGCATAGATTACATAGACGTTACGCCACTGATTCTGGATGCAGGGTTGTGTAGCGAATATGTAGCGAAAAAGTAGTGAGTGCTTTTTGACAAAAATTGGTAGTTTTTAGCGTAGCGAAAAACAGCACTAAAAAAAGTAGTTGTAGCAGTAGTGAAAGTAGAAAAAAAGTAGTGAGTACTCAAGCTACTTATTATCGTCATTATTTTTTTTTTCGATCGCCTTTCAATCGCACCGTCTACAAGGCCTCTTTTGAGTCGGTCTGAAATACAACAACTGTTGATGTTTAGTATTCATTTTTCCCTTTCTCTCTCTCTTTAATGAATAAATGCTATTCTGTAAAAAGTGACATTGTTTTAATTAACTGTATGAATTATTCATGTCGTTTTTTTTTCAGAATCATAGATTATACAAGCTCATAAAAGCAGTGAAAAAAGTAGTGAGTACTTTTTGAAAAGTAGTGGTAAAGTAGAGAATATCAAATTATAAAAAGTAGTTTTAGAATAGTGAAATTACTTTCGTGATCAAGTAACTTGTAGTTAATTAACTACTAAAAAAAAGTAGTGTTTTGCAACCCTGTCTGGATGTGTAAAACATGATGCGCCAATTCGGCCATACCACTTGACGCACGTTATTGTATTTTTATGTGATTATAAAATCCCGGGAGGTATAAAAAAAGTGGGAATCGATGATGGAATATTCACTAGTTTGAATTCGTCAATACAGTTCGCATCGGAAAGCAGTGTTTTTCCGAACTCCGTGGGCAAAGAAAAACAATATAATAATAATAATAATAATGCGATTTATAAGTCTCGTATGCAGGCTAATGCCCGCTCAAGCGACTTGACACTGTTATTATCCAGTAGGCCTGATCACTGTGGGACCTTCTCAGCTCCCTGAGGAGCATACAGTGCCGCTGCCATTTACAGGAGCTGATCACTAACATTCTGACAATATTTTTCACCCCCTATAGCCAGGTGCACATTATTTTACAGACGGGTGGACCTAGGAAAATGTGAATGAAATGCTTTCCACAGGCACTTATAACACGACCGTGGTCGGGAATCGAATCCACGACGTTTAGATTTTGAGTCCAACATCGTAACTGTTCAGCCACGCTGCCGTATACTATATAGAACTAGAACCTTTGCAGATCTAGGCTTTACTATCCCTCTGAATATTACGGTAAAGAAAATTGATATAAAAATATCTAGTATTTGAAATATGAAAGCAAATCTATATGAATCAAACATGTATCCATTGCCAATTAGAATAAACAAATAATCGTAAACAAGGCTTGTCTTCCGACAGTAACAAAGAGGCTCTTTACTTGTTAAAACACCCTTTGGAACGGAAGCAGTATGAACCCATACGCACAGTATGGAAAATCTTTCCCACAGACTTACGCACCAAAAGTGACCACTTACCCAAATCATCGGCCACAATGAATACAATATGCGGCGAAGCCGGTGCAGCAGAGCCTAACACTGCCAGCGACACGAACGTCAACACAGTCAAAGCAACAGTGTGTAAAATATCCATCTTCTTGCTGAAATCCAATAAGGCAAAATAACCCGCAACAGCACGTACAACGTATGAATAGTCTAGGCCTTATTTTTTGCACTGTTAAACCGAAACCATTCTGGCGGGCTTTCACTTTTTGTTTTTGTTTTTCACTGCGTGTTGTTGTTGTTGTTGTTGTCACCTTGAACACACCGAGGTCGTGTGTGTAAAGTTTGTTGTTACGAACGTGCAATCTAGCCTAGTAGCAGATACAACAGCTTTATACAGCGGTACGCGTTATTGCCTAAGTGGCTATCAAGGAACGCGTGTGGCTATCAGAGACCGCTTTAGTGCGTGTTCATCGTTGTGCCTGATTGGCAGTTGTTCGTGGGCGGCGAGCGCAAAATGATGGTTGGAGAAACCGAGTTTAGAGGAAGGTAGAGGGTTCAGAAAGACGTGAAATGGAAATATATGGATCGTATTCATCCACTTCTCCGTTCTTCATTCTCCATTACACCTCGTGAGCAGAATTAGTAGCTTCACTCTGTTGACTGCTAGAGAGCGTTTGTGGGAACCAGGGGTGTAGTGAGCATCATTTTTTTTTGTTGTGTTTTGTAATCTAACATTTATATCCTATCAGGTTTTGGTTGTTTTTGTTTTTGATTTTTTCCGTCGTGGTCAGTGGCTTTTAAAAAGTCAAAATATTTAGCTCCAAAAATCTGACAGCCCTAACCTACCAGCCCCTCGCTCGTCGCTAAAAACGAGAAGTCGTGCACGGAAAGGATCTTGCGTAAAAACAAACAACGAAACACCGTCAGAAAAGCGGGTAAACAAATAATTCCCTCAGATTATTGGCTACTTTATTTTTCTTGTAAGTTTCTCTCTTTACAATGCCTTTGGATGCATTACACTGTGGCTTTGGGAACGCTGAATCTGTGAGAAAGTGTACAGGCGTTCAGATTTTCGGCGAATAAAAACTAACTAAGACTGACAAAATTGTATTGTCAATGTTTGTAAATGGCTCATAGGTGACACAGGACGAGGTGATGCTTGAACATTTTTAGAAAACATTGACAATCAGTTACATTGTAGTAGACAAATAGATACCATGTTGGTCATCTCAGAGTCATAGATTATATGGGCGTTACGCCCCCGGTGGGGATGCCCGTTGTGCTGTGACGTGGATCCCAGACCCAAAATTTGACCCAAGTATTGACCCGTTTGTTTTGTTTTGGTGCAATAACCCTGTAAATAACCAAGATGACCAAAGCAAGATATTATGAAGTTATTGCACCGAGTTATTTGCACACTTTGACCTGGGTTATTCTGACTACCCTTCCCCGCCCCCACCCCCACCCATCAATCCATCCACATGCATAAACATTGTAACCTTGTCTTGTCTTTATCCCCTTA
>JAWQUT010000293.1:307429-343986 GCA_033807755.1 Ellobium chinense | reverse complement strand
CAATGACAGGCTTGGCGTTTTATTGGTATCTTCAATAACCATTTCCAAAGCGTTTCCAGTGCAGTTTGTGCTGGATTAATTTTTTTGTGACCAAGTTTGAACTGTTTTTGTGCACCGATCCACTGCCATTTCCCTTATTTGGCAATGACTCATTATATATATACACTTAAACACGCTTATGTCCGTTTAGATTAAGCAAAGTTTCGGATTAGCCCAAGGGAAAATGGCTTTGCCCGTCTGATTTTTTGCCCCATGAAACTCACTGTGCCTCACTGCCCTTAGTTAGAAATGAAAGACAAACATTTGTCTGCCACGGAGTTGATTAAGGCAGGGGTGAAAATCGCCTATGCGTTAATCCGAAAAAAAAAAGAGTATTATTACTATAGTTTCGTTAATGTCTATTCTATAAACATGGAGCAGTTTTTTTACCGAATTATCTTTGTGTTTCATGACAGAGCTCTATTATAGCTCTTGTATACCCAACACAGAGCCACCATTCCCTACAGGACATTTAACAAATTACAGCTGGTGTGAAAAGTCAATACGAATTCATCGCTAGGCGATAATCCTGACTTGTAAGGACATCTAAGTGTATGTCTGCAGCTACGCATGAATGAGCCTGAAATTGCAGGCATACCAAAAACTAATCACATTCAGTTTTAAAATGGTTCAATTTATTCTTAGACTTAAATCAAAATTTTGTGCCCGAAAATGTCAAAGTACCAAGGGTTGTTTTTTTTTGGGTGGNNGGGGGTGACCAACCCCTTTCCAAAACGCCAGATTTCTTAAGTTTGATTCAGAAATCGCCAAACCGGCTTCTCTCCTTTGCAAAAATATAAAATGGATTTCGTTTCCCATCAATGCATTGTTGTATGCACTGCAATGCTGTAAACAGGTATCAATAATGGCCGTTGGTCTTTATTAAATATGCTGACGTTCTGCATAGCTTCAGTATATACATGATAGAGTGCACAACAGGTGTTTCTGTAATGTAAAACAGATTTATATTTGCACTTATCACTGCTGAAAATCAAAGGGTCCCATCTAAATCAGTTGTAGGAGTTAAACAGTCTGATCATCGGCGACAGCTGCAACGACTCGTTTTGTGTGCAGTTTGCCCTCACACTCTGTTGCTAGTCCTACATTTAAGGCAGAAAGTTATAGTTGGTATAACATTACATTTAAATGAGCGGTCATGCAAAAACCATCATAATGTAAGATAGAATCAATAATATTATTTGCGAATAAGCTACTGTGTAGATCATATAGTGCCTCAGGTGGCTCTTCAACCACGAAGATAGCAAGCATAAATCAGAGACGTCAAACCATCAACATTAATAAAGTAAGTCTAGTCTTAATTGTTATTGATTGGGGACTGGACTTTGGTTGGCTGGCCGGGGAGGGGATGGTGACCAGGGCATGGTGACCAGGGGTGNATCAGTTTCATAGGAACATATATTTCGCTGAGGAAGGGATAGGCGGGGGGAGGGGGGATGAAAACGAGATTGAACAGTGTAGAACTAGGCACGACATATTCATTCTGCTGTGTTGTGTTGATTATGGTAAGGAAGAAGGGAGTGGGGGTTTGGGGGGTAAGGCTGGTATGGAGTAAGCAGGAAGCAATCTAAACATGAAGAACAACCTTGGATTCAACCTAAATAATTGATACCAATGATTATTCGGGATAACCATTCCAGTGAAGGCGAATGGGGGCGGTACATTTTGTTCTATATCTAGTCCATCTAATATCTCGTAATCTTATCTAATTACTAATCTCCTAAAAAGTTGTTGTGACCCAGTTTTTGGAAGATTTTGCATGTCTTGCATCTGGTGGTGGCCTGGGAACACTTAATGCTTGAGTTTTATGCCTTCAAACTTCTAAACAACGGTGCAAGACATCAATCCAGTCTACAGAAGCCTAATCTGATTTGCCTCTTTGTTCTAATAAATTGTTTTCTCTACGAGTACTCACAAGAAATTATACCGTCTTTGAGTCTTCTTTAATAGCCTATAGTATTAAATGAGCTTAATAAAAATGATCTTTAAATGATAGGTCTTTTATTTCGTTTTCGAGCTACGAACCGATACATCGACAAGCGTAAACAAGATTATTTACGACAAATTTCCATCCAGAAGGTCACAGAGAAACCGAAGTCAATGACCTAAATTTCAGGTTTAGTTTACAAATTCAGGAGAGAATGCAAACACATTCGTAGACAGATTCACAAATCGAGGACCCATTCTGCATAACATAGATCTTTTTTTTTAACTGCCTTATCTTCCAGATGCATAAGATCACATCCTTTTATCATCCAATTAGGAGTCTGTAATCTAAAGTGGTGAAAATGGGCAATATGGCGGTTGGATGTCCAAGAGATAGCGAGCTTGTCATTTAGTACCAAAGATTACGAAAGCTATTTGCCTCTTTTAGTCATTTTCTCTATGGTCATTTATATTCAGTTTTACAATGTGGTGCAGTCAGTGGGTTTATTAAATATTCTCTTTTAAACATAGGTCTTTCATTTCGTTTTCGAGCTGCGAACCGGTACATCGAAAAACGTAGACAACCTAATGAGGTATTTTCAGATGGGTCAATTACACCACGTGATCTAGGGATTGCTAGGATATTTTGATAAATGACGAGTAGTCATACATGAGTAGAGCATGTAAACAAACCAACGTGTGAGCAAGATTTCCTAGGTCACGTGATGGAGCTGAAAATACCTAATTGGTTTCCTGAACGAAAAGTGTTCCACACAGAAGACCACCTCAAAATCGAAGTCTCTAAGCCAAACTTCCGGGTTAGTTTACAAAGAATGCAAATTAATTTGCAGCTTGATTCACACATCTAGGGACATTTCTGCATAATCTGTCCAAAGGAGAAACTTTTTATTGTCTTCACAAGGCTTTTGATAATGCCGTATTTTTATCCAGTTAGGAGTCTGTAACCGAAGGCTCTGGTGTTAAAATCCTGCTGAAAGCGGCTTCCGTTTTGGACATTAGTTTTTGCGTAGTGTTTCAAAGACACCCACTTGTTGGCACCGACACGACTGAGATTTTGCCTCTGATATAGCCATAAGTGTGCTGAAAAAGGACATGAAAACCTAACACGCAAACAAACAAATTTTAATAAATAAACAAAAGGCGGGCATTGTATGCATGCAAGAAAAAAAAATACAATAATATTTCACACGTATTAATTTGCAAACTAAACAGTGTTAGACCAGGCCTATTTCCATCATGGTAATTGATCTATATCTTGAACCGTGAAACAAATGACCTTGTCGTTATCTTCCAGATAACCAGATAGATCACCTACATGTGATGATTATGAACTAATCCTGTCAGGGGTTCTCACTTTTTCGTGACTTGCATACCATATTGCCAGACAACGACGGTCATAAAGTTAAAATCAAGTATTTTGTCTCACTTAATAGTATAGTGGGTTTCAACCTCAAATCTCACGTCTTTTGAAAGTGATTGTACGTATAAATGTTGCCTTAAATAACGCATTACATTAACTACCGTGAACACAAATATATATATATATTATATAGGGGAGTTACCGCTATGAGTTCCTTAAGCAAGGATTATGGACATCGTATATTCAGTGATAAACTCTGGAGCTAAGTAATCATTTTCAACAGAGCAAATTTTTAAAACTCGAATGCCTGAAAAACTCTAGTTTCTGGACTAGTCCCCTGATTTAGCAAGGGTTTAAATTGTTTTGACAATTTTACAATTCTTTTCAGTGCTCTTGAGAGGGCTGGACACTTATCCGTGTGAAAACCTCTGGCCACAAGTATGGGAGGAATCTAGGCTCAAGTTTCAATGTAAATCACTTTGAGACTCTGTGAGCAAAAATTAGGTGACAGCTATGGTGGTGTGACTTTGTGCAGGGGCGAATCCACGCAGATAATTTGATGGGATAGCCATTTTCCTCTGTCTGTATCTATACTCATAAGATCAAAGATCATAAGATCTCTTGATGATCATTCTGATCAATTCGTTGTCTTTATTTTTAAACTGCACTTTCAGCCAGCACGGTGACATATTATTATTACAGTTTATAATGATGGTCAGGGGTGATCTTAAAACGTTTATTATGTGGACGAAATGCACTACTGTCATGTAAGGGATGACAATTTGTACGTGTCAGATCTTTTTCACAAGATTCACTTAAAGCTAATTCTTAGGATGGGATTGCCATGACTGAGAAATTTATAAAAAGAGGGGGAGGGAAATTTAGACAAAAGCGAGACAGAAAAACAATAGTCTTTCATGTTTCTTTTAGAAGGCAGGAAGACCTCGAAAAAATCCAAGGAATCTTGTCATAATTTCTAATATATCAGGTGTTTGAATTCATGAGTTAAACTTGACTCTGGTCCCCTGTATTGGAGCGAGGACACAAGATCCGAGGTCATGGGGTGCTATCCTGTATGTGAAAAGACTTCACTTACGAAAACACTTGTGATTCGTGGAGTCACAACCCACTGATAACATTGATGCATGCTAAAGTACTGATTATAGAGCTACAGTCAACTTTGCTTAATCGCAGCTTCTATGTAGCGTGTAAAAAGATGCGATTAAAAGAAATTGCAATTATCCAGTGATTTTGGACGTATATCATTTTCATTTTGCTGTATGGAAAATGTTACGAATAAGGGAAAGTTCTTATTATCCAGATTGCGGTTAGGCAGATTCGACTGTACTTACGACTTTTTACTCCTCGGATGGTATTCACAGTAATGACACCCTTCTTGACCTGAGATTGCATTGTCCTAATTAGCTCGTATGATGGCGTTGTCTCGACTTTTAGTATAACTATAAAAATAAAAACAAGAGAAAACTCTACTTTGGACTGGTTGCTTAGAACTGGTCAGCATTTTGATCACGTCATGCGATATTGCATTGTCCTAGTTAGTTCGTGTGATGGCGTTGTCGCGACTTTAAGTAGCCTATCACTGCAAAAATAAAAAAAAAAAAGAAAACCTTCTACTTTGGACTTATTACTTAGAAATGGTCAGAATTTTAGTATTGCCATGCATTGCAGATTTATGGGTCCCTTTGTCCTGATTGAATGACGCGACCGCATGTGCTTGGGTTAAGATTATGGGCTGGGCTAAAGTTAGACACATACCCAGAGAATCTGCCACGGTTTTTAAGGTTACAGGCCTGTAATGAGACTGGGGCCTTTTCTCCGCTATGGGCTATATTAACATTATGAGCTGCCCTATGAACCTACAGATTTAGCTTCCACCCAGACTTATATCAAATTTAAATAAAATAAATAATAAATACGACTTTATTTACCCCATAGGGAAATTGTTTTACAATGTCATACAGTGTTAAACATCTCATTCATAATACAAACACATATAAAAATACACATCATACATGTAAATACATAATATTACAAATGAAATGTATAACAAAGTCATTGCTGGTCGCCAGCAGTGCAGCGCCCTGGTCCCCTCAGCTCTTAAGCCAGGTATTCATTTACATCTGAGTCGAGTGAGGAAATGGAAGCGAAGTGTCTTTCCCAAGGACACTACAACGTAAACCGCCCAGCTCGCGAGTCAAACACATAAACCTTAGATTTGAAGGTCTTCAGTTTCTGAGTACGACTCACAAACCGCACGGCCACGCTGCCTCCTTTACGCTCATTGTGTGACCCAAATTTTAAGATTGACCCAACCCTAGCAAGCCTACTGAAATTTTGAGCTTGGTTGCTATTCGTAAACACACCTTACCTTTTTCACTGCTCAACGCCAATTCCCTCCTCTTCTGCCTGAGCACACCTTTGACCTGACAGTTCCAGTCCAGGGCTAAACAATGCCTGACAAAATAAAGTAAAATGGACAGTTTCCCATTAAATCAAAATTTGTCCCCTAGAGCTCTTATCACTGGAAGCAGGGCATGCCAAAAAGAGGGAAATAAGGAGGACAAATATAACCCCTAAGCGGGAGTTAAAAACAGTCCTAGAACGATCAGGCCTGCCTGGGTAATAATTGTGTGAAGTCGCGTAAACAGGCATTAGCCTGGATACGAGAATTATAAACCGCATTATTATTATTATTATTTTTATTGTTATTATTATTATTATTATTATTATTATTACTATAAGAATTATTCCTCGTCATACTTGTAAGTCCAGTGTGTAATAATTCATTTGTGACAAGGATTCATTTACATGGAATATTTACGACTCTGAACATCAGTATCGACGACATAGCTATATTATATCATAATAATATTAGAATTCGTCCTATTTATTTACATAACTAATAAGCATACAGTATCATGCATAATATCTCAAAGTACAAGAATAGCCGTATGGCCACGGTCAAGTCGATATGACGCCTTGATTTGGTAGTGAGTTCACGGGGTCAGTGAAGGGTTCCATCTCAAAACGCGATATCTACCGTCGGTCCGATGTCCATGTGTGATAAGAAATAAGTCCGCATAGTTATATTTTGATAGCGCAGTAGTTTGAGTTGTAAATATGATAAGTTTAAGAAAGCTCATGTTGCGATATTCGCTTTATTTGATATCGTGTTTCTTTCATACATGGAGGAGAAACTTTAAACGCTCATAGTGCTGAAAGTGGATGTAACGCGTTTTGTCACGAAACCCTCAAAGTCTTAAGGTAAATTGTTACTGTCAGGTCATATTACAAGACTAGGATAGGACCATTGTTATCGAAGTGTTTGAGTCACGTGATACAAATTCTGATCGTAAGGTCAATCTCGACCACTCTTACTGACGTGGAAGCTGACAGATTTTGAATTGATACTAAGTGCCAATGTTGCTTTACACACGACTACTGAGAGCATTACAAAACAGCCACGAGGAGAGACGAAATTACGTCATTGTGTGATATTACTCACCATTGCTACCTGGTGGACCAGCGAGTGGTCAAGCTGACCATACTTTCAGCAGAGTACTGAAGTTTTGAAAGTTGGAATCAGCGGGGAAGAATGTTTTGGTTGTGAATTCTTCACTGCTTATGGCTTGTACTAACTGGATATATGGTTACGACTGTTTACCGGCTGACTTATAGTGGTTACCAAGTTCAAGTTCAAGTTCAATTTTATTATAGGCCTTCAGCCAATTCGAATAAGTACAATATTATGTGTTAACATCAAGGTAATTCAACATTCACACACATAAACGTACACACAACCTCTTTTCACCTCTTATAATTTTGCATCCGGTACTTCATAAGGTACAGCTATGCTTAAGCTTTGGATATCTCTTCATTTTAGTGAGTATCAAACTTCTTCGAGACTGCTCACCTTCAGACAACGGCTCTTATCAAAGGATGATGGATTGTAAATGTTCCTGTAATCTCAGTCGTTTTTTTGTTTTTTTTAAGTTCGCGTTCAGTCAGTGCTTGAAAATGATTTAGACCACAGAAAACAGATGTCGAGTCAATATATGTAATAGATCAGCAGGATAATCAGAAAAGAAGGGATAACACGACCACCAAATAGTCCACAGTGGAACTAAGGGTATGCCTTGAAACCGTTCAAAGGGACTCTCCGGTCGTGCCTTAGTGCTTAAAACGAACTTCATTCTGGTACGTACTTTCAGACTTTTAGCCCACACAATCGAAATTCCCGTTGATACTGTCCTAATACAACCGTCACAAAACTGCACAAATTCAAATAAACGTAATGAGAAACAATAATTGTGCCTAGATCATAGCACGAGGTTCTTTGGACCATGTGTAGAAGGCACTGTCAGCAGCGTTTTCTTGTAAAAGACAATCACCGAATGACAAGCTCAGCCAGTTCAAGATTAATGGTTGTAGTATTGTGATTGTGCTATACATTCTGGAGGAACAGAACGCTACGCACACCACAATATGGAAGAGAAGGAGAGACTGCTCAACAGAAGCATATCTAGAGACCTCAGGCCGCCAGGTGAGTATCAGCTGTCATCTGGAGAATGTAAAGTCAGCCATGTTAATTGAAATCTGCTTAATAGTGCCCTTCACTTTATAGCAGATTACCTATGCCAGAAAGTGCAATTCGAATTTAATAAAAAAAAAATATTTAGATTGGCGCTATAGCATGCCGTTTAACAGCAACATTTTCCATGCTTCCATAAAAGAGACTATGCTGTAAGACTTTAAACAGAGAATGCTCAGATATTTTTTAGGAAAATGGTAGAACGATTAATCATTTAAAAGAACAGCTATACTGTTGAAGCAATGTACTGCCAGGTGATCCTGCCCAGGATTAGATTTAGATTTCCGCCTGCATGTCCATCCATCCATCCATCCATCCATCCATCCATCCATCCATCCATCCACCCACCCACCCATCCATCCATCCATCCATCCATCCATCCACCCATCCATCCATCCATCCATCCATCCAACCAACAACCATCCATCCATCCATCCATCCATCCATCCATCCATCCCCAGCCTCCGGGCTATGCTCCAAGCGCTGGCTCGTCTCCTACACTATGTTCATGGGAACATTCTTCCTCTACGCCCTCCGGGTCAACCTCAGCGTCGCCATCGTCTGCATGGTGAACAACACCGACAACAGCACCACCACCACACACCATCACAGTCACAAGCTCAACAATGTAAGTGTAACATATTTTGTTCGGGTTCCATCCGATTGAAGGTCCAACACATGGGGTATTGTTATACACACAATATTTTTCATTTCTAAGAAGCTTTTCATGATCATGGGTCTAGCATAAGAAGTGGTCAAAGCCGATTGCAGATCCAAACCAAAGAATGTGCACTTGAGATCTAGGCCAGAGGGGACACTTTGCATGCTCATTATGTTTCTGTAGTGAAGTCCACAGTGAACTGTGCTCAGCGCACATCTAGAGCAGTTGATGTTTTCTACCACTAAAGCAGCTCAAATGATATATGTAAGTAATATTGTTAGCATTCTCGTGCATCTAGTGTCATCCTCTCTAAGTGACAGAGTAAACTGTAAGCTCCACGTGTAATGCACATAAGATTGCAAGAGTATGCCATACTTCTCGATTCGGCAGGAGTGACCCCTCAGGCCTATAATATGTACTCTTTGGCCCAGACAATATCTCACCAGAAAACCCCTGCCGAATCTAATTCTTAATATTCGGGGCATACGAAGAAAGTGTAGTCAACTATATTAGTTGTAGGGCTAATAGCTGCCTCAGAAGTAGAAGCAAACTGATATAAGTTGTGTTTTTTTTTTGTCCCTCAGAACTAGCTCAGTGTGAGCAGAGACATTTNGGGGGCTCAGACTATTTGTGAAAACAATGCTCTTCAATTATTGTGCCTTGTTGTGGTCTGTGCACTCGAAGAATAAGAATGAATGAATGAATGAATGAATGAATGAATGAATGAATGAATGAATGAATGAATGAATGAATGAATGAGGGAAAAAATCTTCCTTTTATACAGCAAACTTTAGACTTCACTGGGTTGGGACGTTATAATAATATAAAGTCGTAGTTCCCAGTGCCACTCTCACTGATCTCTGCGTTGTCAGCTGTGGGCGGACCTAACTTAAGATCTATAGACATCACAGCAGACGGTACGAGCGTGTTTGCCTTTTTCTGATTAGAATTATAACCGCTAGGTGTTAATCCAGATCTAAGGATTTTTTGCTGGCAAGTGTGAGCAGAGACCTCGATGTAAGGTCTCTGGTGTGAGTTACACCACTTCTTCTTCTCACTTCTTCAGTTCTGGACCCGGACTTTGGTGAATTGAAGGTTGTATGCTCATCAATAGACAAATGAGGCGTTATCTGGAGCATTGATACCACAGTAAAAACAGTTTTATGTTTTGGGGCAAAAATTGCCGAGCCTATCACACTTTATTTGTGAACACCGAGTTAGGTATGCAAAATTAATCTGATGCAACAAACAACATCACATTAGCATCATCATAATCAACACAACCACCAACAACAATTCAGTTTGTCTCTCAACAGCATGAACAGTTCGACTGGAGCAAAAGCACGACCTCTGACCTCCTGAGTTCGTATTTCTACGGCTACATCGTCCTTCAACTTCCGGGAGGATGGATGGCAGGGAGATTCGGTGGAACCAGAGTGGTGTCCCTTGCCATGGCTCTGAGTGCCATTATAACATTGCTCCAACCACTCGCAGCCAGCCAGTCTCTGTATTCATTCTACGCTTTGAGAATTGTCGTAGGGTTGGCGGCGGTAAGCAGAACCTCACAGACATATAAAGATGTGTAAATTAAATAATTGTTTTTTCATAGAACCGATTACGTTGAATGTGAAGTCTTCGGGGGCAAAGAACAAGTTGCTAGTTACAGAAGTTGCGATTATCAAGACATAAAAAATACTGTATTCTGTTATTCGCTGCAATTAAGTGAAAGTTTCGAGCAAGCAGAATCCTATTAAGAGGGGTCTTCTGTACTAGCTTATATAGCGATATAAATTGAAAAGAAGCAGGTATCATTTCAATATCGCCATCTTTGTACATCCTCCACCTTCCAGGACAAAAAAAAAAGTATATTACCTCCGTTCTCTACTACGATTTTAAAGGTTTGCATGCACTGGTTGGCATGGGTATCCTTATTCCACATTGACTGTTCATGAATTCCTGGGCGATGGTGACATATTTACTTACCGCAATGTTCCACTAATCTTTCTATCGTTGTTTTATATTTCAAGGGCGTGACCTTCCCTGCCTTCCAAGCTATGTGGGGTCGATGGGCACCACCTCAAGAGAGGACTAAACTTGCAGCCTTCGCTTATTCTGGTAGGAGAAATTACTGGGTATTTGTCACGCCAACATTTCCATTTAAATAATTCTAGAAGAAGATAAGTATCAGGTAGAACAAGTATTATTGAGAAAGAGAAGAGAAAGAAAAAAGAAAAGGAAGAATAAGAACAGGTTAGAATGCAATGATTATGAAGGCAAGAAAGCTTGGCTGGTAATGGTGATGTGAAGTTGTAATGAATTCTTTCTAAAAAGCAATAGAGGGCATGAAGAGCTCTTTTGAATGCATCAAAAGGACACTACAAAATGTCACGCGCTATGATAGCACGCGACTTTCCATTCTGGTTTGTTGTTTGATGTCGCTGTCCTTCTGTCTTTGCAGGAGGATATCTTGGCAGCATTGTGACATTCTCAATATCCGGAGTCTTATGTGATCATGGTTTCGGTGGAGGATGGCCCTCTATCTTTTATATTACAGGTCATACTTACATATTTTCCTCTTTCTTTGTATATGACAGATTATAAATACTGTTGTATTTTATATGCAGATGTTACCATATTAAAATCTTTCAGCTGGGTGCGGCTCGAGCGTTATTTTGACAATCCAATGAGTGCCTAACCTGAGGTTTGTGGGTTCACCTGTCAGGTCGGACAGTTTAACTAAGTAATGTCCTTTGGTAAGTTTCTTAAGTAATACTTCTCACTCGACTCAGGTGGCACTCAGTATCTTGCTTTACAGTTGGGGAAGGAGCCCAACACGGCACAGAGCGACTATGTGACGTTGTAATATATCCTCATTAAAACTTAAAGCATTGTTAATAAAGTTTTTTAAAAAAGTGAAATATTATCTTTTTTCTTTAGAAAAGTGCATTATTTTTATCATTAGGTTTTAGGGAGTGAATTTCATCTTTTCTCTTTTTGTTATTTTAGTTGATTAAGATAATGACAAGTCAGGCCTGGTCTTTCTGTAAATTTAAATATTTGTGTTTGTTTGAGAAGCGAAAAGGAAGAGACGAGAGAGAGAAGTTCAGGAACTGCTTAATCCTTTACTGCCCACTGGTCCATATTTGGCAACCCAACTTCAAGGGTCCAGTATGGAATGGTCCAAATATGGCACGGATGTTTCAGTGCCCGGAGGTCCAAATTTGACCCAAACTTTTCCACCTATTAAATATTGGCATTGTTCAAAATCAATGTTTTATTTGTATTTTGGGTGGCATTTGAAGTGTGTAGGTGAATTTTCGGAATTTTCCTACCAGTATTTCTATGCCTGGGCACTAGAGAGGTAACTAATTCTAAAATGTTTTTATGACTTGTTCCAGGCAGTCTGGCTTTCATGTGGACATTGTTGTGGTACGCGGTCGTCTACGATAGTCCAGCTGTTCACCCTAGTATCTCACGTGAGGAAAGAGACTACATCGTATTCAGCTTGGGGGAGAACACACAGAAGGTGGAGATAATCACTTGGCATTTCTGTCAATGTCGTAATTTTCCATAAAATGTTGCTTTACCATCCTTTACTTTATTCTGTGTTCGACCTCTGTTTGTGTGCTCATTATCTCAATCCCTTTGCTGCTAAATCTATTTCCTCTTGCCTTTTATTTTCTACTGCCATCATCATTAGTATTCTTTTCTTTTGTTTTTCTGTCTTCTTGCTCTCTTCCAAGTTATCTCGTGTTTTCTTTAGTTCTTTTCTCTAGTTTTTTTTTTTTTGTCTTTTTCGCCATCTCCTCTTCCCTCCTACCCTGATTTCGAGATAGTCTTGTGAGGAAGAAGGACAGGATGCATGTTTCTGTAATTTCGAAGCGATGTGGTGTCACGTCGGCATAACGAAATTTCGAATTTACTTCAGGCCCCACCAGTTCCATGGTCAGGCATGCTGACGTCATCTGCATTCTGGTCCTTAATTGTAGCCATCTTTGCTGTGGCGTGGATAGACTACACATTTCTGACGTCACTTCCGCAATACTTAAAGGACGTTCTTGACTTTGACATTTCACAGGTATAACTACTTAAATTATGTTTGTCGTCCTGCTTATGATTTGTTTCGCTCAACGACAAGTTGCGATTTAGTCTTTAGCTAAAAGTGCAGTTACACGGTACGGTACGCCCTGATCTCTCTTTATGTCTTCTGGATTTCTTTTTGTTTATTTGTTTGGTTGGTTGGTTTGGTTCGACTTAAGCATGAGATTAAGAAAGATTAGAGTCCAAGAAGACGCCCATGTGAATGCCATTCAAGTTAACGTGACCTGAGTGTGAACTCCATTACTTCTTTCGAATTGGGCAACTTGGAACTGAATTCGACCCAGGAGCTGACAATATGCTTGCAGCTAATAGTCCAATGGCTACATTCATATGGAATTATCAAACACATGTTCCACTGTCTATAACATTACTGTGATTTCACAATAGTAATAATATTGTGAAATGCATCCTATACATGAATGGCTATGCGATCTGAGTGGCCATTGCAGGGGTACAGGATTTATGGACCCATGTTATATTATTTGAACCTACGTTTTATCATATGACTCTATGTTTTCATCATATGAACCTATGTTTTTATCATATGAACCTATGTTTTATCATTTCATGTGTGACTGTTATAGGGGAAAAAAAGCGTGTACACAAAAAAAAACAAGCAAAAAAACGTACTTCGTACCTTGCTTACAGCTTGTCACTGATTTACCGGTAACATGCCAAACTTTACCCTTTTTCCCACTATTCCATATGGCCAGTTTGCATTGTTTTCCAGGATGGCTTTCTCTCTGCTACACCATCTGTATGTCAGTTGATAAGTTCATTACTGGTTGGCCCTTTGGCGGATTTCATAAGATCCAAAGGCGTGTCAACTGGCAGGGTTCGGAAATTGTTCCAGACAGCAAGTAAGTGGTGTCTGATTTCACACAATTGTCTCCAAATAATCGAACTCTTTCAGAACGAGTATAACATTGCAATTAAGCGGAAGGTTTTACTGAGGGTCGATGTACATTTTTTTTACTCCTGGGCTGAATTCTGTCAAATAAAAAGCGATTAAGGAAAACATAGTGGAGTGGAGGAAGCTCTATTAACTTCGTTGTGACATAGTGGGTTGGATGTAGACTAATTTCTATGAGAGCGTGGGTACTCCGACTTTAACTTTCATCGTAAGGTCGTGTTGTTTCTCATATCTACAATTGTTCACATAGTTGTCTCCATTACCATTTAATGGGCATTTTTATCGACAGCTATAACTAGAACAACATCATTACCATCATCACCAAGACTGCCACCATCATGTTCATGCTTTCTTTGTGAGCTACTAATGCACGATAAAACAGGAAAAACCAGAACCAGATATGAAAAAATAATTGTGTGATTGGTAGTACTAGAAAAAAGAGACAAACGATTCCCTTCTTGTCTTATCCTCAGCGTTTGTTGGTATCGGTTCTTGTCTGATTGGGGTAGGATACATCAATTACCAGAATCGATACATCGCGGTCGGTCTGCTAGGACTGTCTGGATTCTTTGCCGGGATGCAGCAGGCAGGATATGTGGCTAATTTCATAGACATAGCTCCAAGGTAAGAATGCTGGAATTAAAAAGATCATGTCAGGCACTGTGTTTAAATGTATACACAATGCTTTGAAAAAAAAAATCCCCGAGTATCTGTATAATAACGGACTGCCTACATTGTGATTAAGTTCATATTTTGCAAAACTAAAGAGGAGAACGCTCATATCATAATGCACAACTCAGAGACCTGGTTTCTAGGTAAGATTGTTGGAATTAGATAATAGCGGGCAGAGTATGTTGCTGTTTTCAGCATAAATTTGCTCCCAGAAGAGTTCATTCGATTTAGATGATAACAAGCAGAGTACAATGAAAATGCTAATTCCATGGATATAGGTCGCAAGGACGACAGCTGGAGTTAGGTAATTGAGGGCAAGTTAATTTTCTATATAATGTCATAAACGTAGCTCTCTAATAGGTAAGAAAACTGGACGTATAAACGAGATGCCGGATAATGGGCTTGATTTTATACACATGATTCCCAGGCGTGACAGCTGGATGCATATAACAGACAGAATGATATGTGACCTAATTTCATAGACGTGGGTTTCAGGTAACAAACTGAGATACAGAGTACTGTACATCTGAAGATCACCGATTTTTTTTCTTTAAGGCAATGGATTCTTAAAGGTTTACAGACATACAGGCAGTTTAGAAATGAACTTTCGTTCCCTGTAGTTGGATTACTCTACTGCCACTTTAATCATCGTTAACATTAATTCCACTATAAGCGTACAAGCATAACTGTCCATGCTCCAATAGCTGGTTACATGGTTGTCTACGTAATACTGGTAGTACTTAATATCTGAAGCCTCCACTTGGTCGTAACATTATGGAAGCACGGGGAAAACCGTAAATTTAAGATAAGGAACGAAAAATTGCCTCTCCTTATTTTAGACCTCTGTTATCAAGTTTCCGGAAAAAAAATATGTAGCAGTTAAGTAAAAGTTGTGATCACGCGGTAATATATTCTTTGATTTAATCTTTCTCAGGTTTGCTGGTGTGATGTATGGTATAGGAAACTGTATCGCTACAGTCGCTGGGATCGTGTCACCGATTATTGTTGGCACGATGACCACCGGGGTAAGAAATAAGAGCTATTGTTTGTTCATCTACACATTCCTTGTGTCTTCTCCTTTCCCGTCTTCATTTTAGTCCATCTCTCTAAAATCATTTTCAGTCCTTTTTGTTTATTATATCTTTAGAAACTCTCCTCCTAAGCATCTTTGTTGATAATTTTTCTATAAAACTTCACTCATTTCCTTTCCCATCCAACCCTTTATGTTTGCCCTGCTTGTTTCGATAATATTCCATTGTTGATCTGCATCATACCTCTTTGTTACCATTTAATTTTTTTTTTCTTCCCTCACGGAAATTATGTTCCTATTAAATCCGACAGTAAAAGATGCATCGGCCAATAAAACTTAATATTTCAAATACATCAAATAAATCAGCCAATCACATTTCTTGTTTGAGTTTGACTCCATAACTTAAGTTCTGCTCTTCCTGGTTTATTCATACATTTCTTCTCCTTTCACAGAGAAGTCGAGAAGAATGGCAACACGTGTTCTATGTGTGTACAGGCATCTGTGTTCTGGCAGCCATAGTATATATTACCTTGTCACAAGGCCATGTCCAATCATGGGCCCTGGATTCATCACGTGACGCGATTATTAGGTCACAAGAGGAAGAACCTGAGTCAGACAGTGGTTGGAATGTACAAGACACCGAGGAAGATAGCACCATTAGGTCCCTGTCATCAGCAACGCATTAGTAGACTGTCTACCATTACATCTCTATCACCATAAACGTAGAGATAGACCGACTATAATAGGGCCGCCAAATTAACATCTTAAATTTAAATCGAGCTGTCACTGTGAGATCAAATGTAGACCGCCACCCAACAGGTCCCTGTCACCAACAACGCATTCGTAAATAAACTATTATCACGTCCCTATCACTATTACTATAATCGTAGACGTAAACCGACTTCTGCCAGGTCCCTATCACCATCAACGTATTCTTAGATTGACTACCATTACGTCCCTGTCATCATGAACGTAGACGTAGACCGACCCCCTTCAGGACTCCTGTCACCAATAAAGCATTCGTGTCCCCATCACCATGACCGTAAACGTAGAGCGACTTCCACTAGTTCCCTACCACAAACCCCGTGGACGTTGTTGAAGTATCAATAGGACGTCGGTAGCAGCATGGTGAGTCCAGGTTAGCGGTGTCCAGTCTTTTACAAGGAGGACTATGATTTTTTATTTGAGTCATGTCACGAGAACCACCTTTATAGCTTAATGCATGTTTTCTCATATTCCATACAACGATGCGGTTATGCGGATGTAAGGTCTGCAGTAACAACGTTAGGCAAGTGTTAGACCTTTAATAGACCAAGAAACTTTGGCTTGCGGGAGCCCTTGATCTGGATTTACTGAAACTAGAGAAGGTCAGGGAGGGGTCTGGGGGAGGGGGGACTTGGTATTCACAATGCTGATGTGCTGTGCTTAGGAGCAAACTGCAGTTCAGTTGTGAGTCAGACCGAAGTGGGAATAGATTTACTCAAGAAAAAACATGAAGGACTGATATTAGGAAAAGACGTTCTAAAACTTTGTTACTTGTTGCTGCTGCTGTTGTTGTTGTTGTTATTGTTGTTGTTGTTGTTGTTGTTGTTGTTGTTGTTGTTGTTGTTGTTGTTGTTGTTAACCACTGTGAGTTTTGACTTTGATCGGGTAAAAGAATTCGAGCAGAAGCTCAAAATATGACGTACAACTGCAAGGTTGAAACGCAACAAAGTTCTATTGAGCTTTGCAGATCAAGTATTGTTGTACATTATTAGCCTGGATTTCTATTACATTATTGCATGTCTATATATTATGATGAATGAAATGTATAACTGTGTACGACAATGAGAAACAATTTCTCCACAGTGTGAATAAAATGTAGATCTATTAACGTTTATTGTTGATCATGTTCACTTTGAATCTCCGTGGGTTTCGGATCATTTCTTGAGTCTGCCGGCAAGGTGATCTGGGGACTGAGGTTCAATATGAAGGGCTTCATGGCAAAACGCATTATACACCATTCGGGGGTTGTGGCAAAACAGACCAGATTCAAAGCATATTTTTATGTGAAAGGCGAAATTTAAGTCTTAAATAATATAGATCAAATTTTTAATGTCCTTCTATGGAATGGAAATATACATGTATACTAAATACTCCAACTGCTACATGAAGTATGTAGAATAAGCTAAAAATTCATATTGGTGGATAACGCGTTTTGTCATGAAATCCTTCATATGTAACTAACAAGTAACACAACAAAAAACAAACCAAAAATGAACGTGTGGGTGTCATATTCATCAAGGCTCTTTATTCGCATTCGGCCTAGTATCACATTAAAATTTTGACGCTTTTGAGATAGAGGGCGATGGAACTGAAAGTTAGTTTCATTTTCACTCAAAATTCCGGGAAAAAAAAATCACCTGTATTCTTTGCTCATAAATGTAAACGGGAAATGGAATCTTAGGCAGACTAAGGAAAGTTAATGAGATAATATTAATATCACAGTTGACTGAAGATGTATGTGTTGTGTAGCCCATATGAAAAAAAAACCAAACAATTAGATGCAAAATCAGCAATAATAATCTGACTGAACATTCAAGCGTTTGTGAAGAGCCAGATACGTAAGTTGACTGGGGATTTTTCTCTGCTACTTTCAGTAAGAAATCCAGAGTAAAGTTAACCTTCATTTGATTGCAATTTACTTATTTTCAGCTTCATTTAATCACATTAATTTCTTTATAATAAAATAAAGTATTGATGCATTATCTATACGAAAGTCATCTTGTAAAGGCAAGTCGATCTGATCAATTTTTTTTTATGCCACCGAATTGTGTTGTGGTTAAGAGGATAAGCTGTGCATTTAATATTAAAATTCAGGTCCATTCAGAGAGATGACGATGCATTATTTCTGAAGTCAAGTTTGACTTTTTATTTTTCTCTGTCAGAGTGGTTTACGTAAACGTTTCATATACGTAATGACATTTTCTCTCTCTCTCTCTCTCTCTCTCTCTCTCTCTCTCTCTTCTCTCTCTCTCTCTCTCTCTCTCTCTCTCTCTCTCTCTCTCTCTCTCTCTTTCTGTCCTGGGTTCATTCTCTCACACTTCTCTCTCATCTTGTCCTAATTTGCAGATCCTCATTTAATTGGCACCTCTTGGAAGATTTATCTTCCAGTATCGAAATCCACCACTGCATAATTGATCACCAAGCATTATTTTTTCCAACTGACACTTACTGGCGTAAGATGCTTAAGTCTGCAAAAGAATACTGACTCGATCGCTGTCTTAAGTCGTTTTATTATTGAGGTCTTTAGAGATAAGGTTTTAGCCTTACTCCTGGTTTTGATCAATCCCCGTCTTCCAAAGCTATGACCCCTTAAATATCATGACCTGAAGTACTCCTGAGGTAGATTGTTCCAGAACTGGCAGCGGCTGTCCTCTGTGACATCTCTGGTGACTTCAGCTGATGGCGTGATGGTCAAGAGACCTCCTGGATCCGGTGTCCAGTAAGTGGGCCATATAACACCGTGGACGTGAGAAGGCGTCGGATTTCTAGAATAAAGTAGAAAGCCATACATTCATGTCACCTCAATTTTAAACTGGCATAATGCCAATTTTGTATTATCACGAGGCTTGCCTAGGGACTACTTAGATTACTGTTCCTTTGGAGGAATCTCAGGACAGTATCTAGGGATCGTCTATCTTCCTTGACCTCTTTCCTGTCCGTTTCTCTTAACACAAGCACAACTTGGAAGAGTCTCAGAACTATACCAAATGCAAATACAACAGTTGTAAACCGTGGTGGTGACGATCGTATGCAGTTTTTTTATTCAAACGTAACTGCGCCATGAAGACGCAAACATTAACCATAGAAGATTTCTACTCCGTTCCGACAACATTATTTTAAGTACTAGCCAATTTAGATTGATCCGCTGATTTAGCTGTCAACGTGAGATCGACCACAACCACTGACCCACTGGTTATTATGAATGACAACATTATCACGTGCCTCATTTATGGTCTTCTCGCGATGTGTAACTTTTAATTCAAGTCCAGATCAAAAGTGGCTGATATGTGCTGTAGCTGTGTCAGACAAAGGTATCATCTTTATTCCCACTAATTATTCACGAAAGAAGAGTTGGCCATTCCATTACCTTTAACTCTTCTAGTGTAGCCTTTTGTCGAGAGTAACAAAGATACCTTGGCGTCGCATAACTATAGGCAGCTCTGTGAATCTTAATCTGAAACCACCTCTCAGCTGAGATTGGTGGAAAAACCTTTGAGAGAAGTTCATGCACCATTTCAACAATTTGTGGACTCTTATGAACGACCACGTACCCATATTTCACGAAATTTCCATAAAACGTCATCATAGCCTCACTAAGCTCCGCCTCCCTTGACGAAAAATGCTTCTCATCTATTGAGGCCGTCCCAAAAACGAAATCTAGGTCATCGCCATGCATCGCTCCAGCCCAGAAAGGTCTCTCCGTGTAGTCATGAGGGTGTCTGAAGGAGTAGAGGTACACATTCTCTGATGCTTCGGCATAGAAAGCCGCCATGCGACGTGTTGGACACGTGAAGATGACGTCGCCCATCACAAGATTCAGTAACGTTCGATAGGCATCGCCTGTATACCAGAGCTCATCGATTTGGTAGACCCTCTTAACGTTGCTGATGATTTCCGGGATATATCCGCTGTTGAGGAAGATGCCGAAGAAGGCTGACAATTTGGTATCTAGGGCCTGGAAGAGAGAGAGAAAAAAAAAGAGGAAGAATCTGAAATTTTCTGAGATGGAGGCACAGAAGTCTACTATGACCAGAATTATCTTAGTCTATACTCCTATTGTGATTCACATCACAAAATGCATTACCCTGCCAACGACCAAGCTCCAAACTGCGTTCTGCTTCTTTCTTCCATAAATGAACCAGGAACACACCGAAAGAATAGTTCATTGCTTTTGATAAACCAATTCAGCTTGCATAGCATTACTTAAAGTGGCAAATATGTGTATTTCAAATGTTGTGCAAAATATGAACAAAATTAAAGCTTGACTGGGTTTTTTAATGGGTTTTTTTTTGGTATCATATTTTTATTTCAGCTTTTAAAGGAGTGGTCCTAACCACACTATCGGAATTCATGCATGTGCATGAGCGTAAAGTTTCACAAACATTATTATCTTCACGCTAAAAAAAAGTCAGTGCCACATATTAGCACTGAAAAACATCCTTTGCGTAAAATGGGGAATCATCGTAAGAATTTTCCGTTTGATGGAACCGATTCCAGACGAGGTTTAGACCGAAGCATCCACTGCGATGCTCAGCAGAGCAGAACGATGAGTGCTTCGATCTTCACGCTAAAAAAGTCAGTGCCACAGATAAGCACTGAAAAACATCCTTCGTGTAAAATGGGGAATCCTCGTAAGAAATTTCCGTTTGATGGAACCGATTCCAGCCGAGGTTTAGACCGAAGCATCCACTGCGAGGCTCAGCAGAACGATGAGTGCATAGATCTTCACCGAGGCTGGGATCTGTCCATTAAACAGAAACACAGGTGAGAATTCCCTTTCTCATTTAGTAACATAATTTAAAGAAAACACTATTTATTATTCTAAAGTTAATGTTGTCAGCTCCCCACATGTTTTGACACCAGTAGTCAGCTGTAAACAGGAATGCATTTAGCTGCTTAATGCATTCCTTTTCAATGTATGAAAACCGGGCATTTACAGTGAATATATTCAGTGTCTTATCATGGCGAGTAGTTGCAAAGTATTGCCTTTTCAAGCACCAGTGATAATGTTTTCAGTGTGAGTAACTTCCCCTGACAACTTGAATGTAACTCGTGTTTGTGACGTAATTTTCTTGATGTGAATAGAGTGACGTAGATTAGTGGATAAATCATGAGGGCACGTGGTTTAAACGACATTGGGATGTGGAAATCCTATGCAAATTGTGTAAGCAATCTCGCCCTGAACTGAGAGAGGACATCTCACACGTGAATGAGAAAATAATGAGGTTAAACGTCATTACGGACTAACACCACCAACCTCCTCAGTGACTGTAGTGGGAACTTCTACGTGAAACGTATAAACCTGTGGCCAAAAGCGGTGAAGGAAAAACGTTCCCTCAGAACTGGCCGAGCCAAGGAGTATGCTGCATCGCTTGAAATCTGCAACATAAAAAAAAGATTTTCTCTTTAAAACATAATTTACTAAACTGGAACCTTCTTCATTCTAAAAAAAAAAACGCAGCAGGAAATCAAGGTGTAAACAAAAGTTGGGTCTAATTATTACAATCTCCGTTTTGCCAAGACCTTTCGTTCAGACTTCCATTGAGCTGTGGTTAGTCTGAATCGACCTTAGCTTATATCAGAATAATGAATATTTTATGCTGAAGAAAAATCACTGCATGATAAGCAAATGCCGTTTCTTCTAGTTATTGTTTTTCTTTCTTTGGCTTAATCTTTATACCATAAGCTATTTCTCTGAAACCAGTATTATCATGAAATCATACTCTCTCTCTCTCTTTCTCTCTCTTTCCCCCTCTCTCTCTCTCTCTATTTCCTTCTGTCTCTCTCTTTCTGTCTCTCTCTTTCTATCTCTCTCTCTCTCTCTCTCTCTCATACTTTATCATTCTGTGGTACTCACCACCACTTGCCAAATATTCCTGAGGCATCTTCATGAGGAAGTGATAATCGACTACTCCTGTCATCCGGTACTCGCTGTTGGTGGCCACAAGACTGGCATGCATTGAGGTGAGAATTCCAGCATCCAGCTGTTCAGAGAAAATATACAATAGGACCTGTCAGTCTCAAAACTCAAGGCTCCGAAAATTTTGTACACTCGTTATTATGTTGTGAGTCTGAGTTCCTTGTTTTGTGTTAAGTCTAAATACCGAAACTTGTATTTGCTACACTATGTTTACTCGGTGTTTCGAATATCTCAGGAACTTGAAATTATGGATAGCTCCTATTGAATTCGAGTCCGCGAGATAGCATCCTACAGATTCTTGTTTTTTTTCTTGGAACTCACCAGCAGTATTAAATATTAATTATGACAGCTTTGTCATTAATATCAAGCATAACAAGATCTTTTTTTTTTTGCTGTCCTCTCCAGTGATATTGCTGGAGGATCAAAAACAAGATGTTTGACCATTCAAAAAGACACTTGGTTGCATAACGGCTATGGATACTTTAAATGCATGATAAAGAATCCATTGAGACTCAATGGGCCTAATGATCGTATCTTGGGCATTACGATATTCGCACCTTGAGGCAAATGTCTCAATATTGTAACTGTAATGCGCCACAAGGAAATGGCCAAGACACATAAGGGAAAATTCAGTTAGTATATGAGAATACCTGAACCACACAGCAGAATACCCAGAATACACTTGGGGAATACCCAGATGCAAATATTCGAGGCACATTTAAGAATATCCAGAACACACAGATGAATATCCAACGCTAACCTTTCTTAGACAGTCAGCTATCTCTGAATGAACCACGGAGAGACATCCCACAGACTTGGAGAGTGTATGAGCAGCAAGAAGGGCCGACTCTCTGCTCTGGACTGCTTCAATGCTTAGAGCTGACCCACTCTGGGGAACAGAAGAAGAGCTTTCTGACACACAATGATACTAATAATAACAATCATAACATTAATAATTATAATAATAATAAAACTACCTTTATAGAATTACCTAAAGTATACCTCGGCAAATTCCTGCAAAACTCGGACGGTCATATTGTTTTGTGTGTACACAAATACTAGGTCCCTGCATTTATAGGCGATGCGTGCCACTCCCCTTTGCCTTGCGATGCTTAAAATTATAACTTCAAAACCAGTTCCCCATAGGTGCGTCTTCAGGATCGAAAAGAAGTAATGGCTGGGAAGCATTAATTAGCAGGGAGTATAATTATTGTGACGTTTTGCACAGTATAAGGTATCATTATTTTGTAAAGATGTCGACCAGTTCAGCCTAAAAGCATAGTGGTTTTGTTGCTCTTAATTTTAACTTCGACACAGGGTGCCCTGTCTCAGAATACAGTCTCAGAAATGCTGATAAAGATAAAAACATTGGCAGCAGCGGTGCAAGGAACAAGAGGTATGATAAAAGCAGCAGTAACAAGAAGAAGATACGCGGGATTCACTGCGATAAACGATCCAACTAATTTCCGAGAACAAAGAGGAAGAATAGTTAATCAACTTGCCTTTTTTTTTCTTTTTAAATAGTTCCACCGCTTCCGATTTAACTCCTAAAGAATCTCTTCAGTTGGAACGACCTTTGCAAAAAAAGATCATAACTAACTGCTGTTTCCAAAGGATGCAAAATTTGTCTTGATTACTCAAGGGACTGTGTTCTATACCAAAGCATCTGCTTCAGTAGCGCCAGCATTTATAGTTCTGAAAAAGTTCACAGGTGACTCCTCTATAGAGCTTTATTGAATTGTTAGAGAGTCTCCACCGAAGCAGTTTGGACTCCTAAAGAAGTCAGGAATTAATGAGGAACATTTACATACAGAGTACGTGTCCTCCAAAGAAGCACTTTGAACACGTCCACAGGTCCGGTGTAAGTAGGTTGAACATTCACCAAAGAGACTTTATGTCTCAATCTAAACACTTTCAACTCCTGTAGCCGTATGCATAATTCATCCGTTAGTCAACGTAGTGCGTTAACCACGGTAAACACTACTAATATTTTGAAAGTGTCCTGTGGTCACCGCACTGCGTTAACTAACATAGGGGTTATGCATATGGCCACTGAAGAGGCCAAAGGTCAGTAAAAATGAACATTCACGAAGAATAGACATCCTGCTCACCTGGAATAAGGCTCTGTCCACCAAGTCCCGGGTCAAGGGCGAAAGCAGAAACAAATTGGCGCTCGCTGCTCCAGCACTGAAGCCAGCGATAGTGATTCTGTTCGGGTCTCCCCCAAAATGTTCCACATTGGCTGTGACCCATTCCAACGCCAGAATCATGTCCAGTAGCCCCATGTTTCCGGGAATATCCGAAATATCTAAGAACATGAAGCCCAAAGCTCCTAGTCTGTGGAACAAGTTGGATAACACCTGATAACATCGAACAGGATGTAGCGTGGCCGTGTGGTTTGTGAGTCGTACTCAGAAACTGAAGACTGTCAAGTCCAAGGTTTGTGTGTTTGACTCACAGACCTATTACATAACAATGTATGGCATTGTAAATCAATTTCCCTACAGGGTAAATAAAAGTCGTATTTTAATTATTTTTTCATTTTCAGTTTGAATTCTGTTTATCGGTAGTCTGTATGGTATTCCAATATAGATAAGTTTCACCATCAGTAACAAAAAAAAAATGAACATTCAATGTTGTTGTTGTTGTTCCTTAAGTTTGTTTGAAAAAGGGAACAGGACCATCCAAGTTCACTAGTCAAATGATAGTCACAGTGAATGTGGTAATTATACATCAATGTTGCATTCTTCGTCCGCTTCTTCTACCTCTGTCACTTTCACTGTCACTTACCTGTAGTTCATGGCGGCTATCATGATGCACTGAGACGCTGCCAGGACGCCTCCATTATAAATGCTAGATGTGGCCGCCCCTGTCATGTAGCCTCCCCCAAAGATCCACACCATCGTCGCCGGTCTGGGGTGGCCAAGGAAAAAAACTTACTTTACTCAATTCAAACAACTTTAAGAGTTTAAGAGCATATAGAGTATACTAAAAGAAAGTGAATGCATATTTTCTGAAACAACATATAAAGGCCCTTGCAGAAAGGCTCCTGCTTGTGCATACTTCACATACTGTTATCACACTTTCTGTTTCCACAAAAAACATACAAATACATTTTTAAAAATATTCTCCCCATTTCTATGGTTTTCTCACAGTCAGCTACTCATATTTTATAAAATATTCTTCTTCTTCCTCTGTCTTTCTCTCAGTCACCTGCTCACCTTTCATCTCCACACCGAGGTCTCCAAATCGTCAAGTATAGACAATCCTCACTCAAAGGGGTTTCAGGATTAGGAAGCACAACAGGGTCGGGGTCAGAAACCTGTTGTAAAGACTTGCAATTATGAATTGTTTTGAACAGTGTTAGGAATACCCCTTGTTAGAAAGGCGGAAACCACTCTTACTAGGATCCATCTTAGGAATACCCATTGTTAGAAAGGAGGAAACTACTCTTACTAGGATCCATCTTAGGAATACCCATTGTTAGAA
This sequence comes from Ellobium chinense, assembly GCA_033807755.1. Classification (NCBI taxonomy): domain Eukaryota; kingdom Metazoa; phylum Mollusca; class Gastropoda; order Ellobiida; family Ellobiidae; genus Ellobium; species Ellobium chinense. Next base: position 318,459 of record JAWQUT010000293.1, on the reverse strand, counting down.
AGGAGGAAACCACTCTTACTGGGATCCATCTTAGGAATACCCCTTGTTAGAAAGGAGGAAACCACTCTTACTTGGATCCATCTTAGGAATATCCCTTGTTAGAAAGGAGGAAACCACTCTTACTAGGATCCATCTTAGGAATACCCCTTGTTAGAAAGGAGGAAACCACTCTTACTAGAATCCATCTCTTTTTTTTTTATCTTATTGTAGTGACTCTCGCCTCTGATGTTGTCTGTGACAGTAGTGCGAAATGCCTTCTTTAACGAGGAAATTAATTTTCTGGTTTCGGAGAAAATGGTGGACATAATATTCGTCATCTCATTTAACACGTGTAGTATGTCATTGGGTTTAACAGACAGACAGACAGACAGACATATAGACAGACAGACAGACAGACAGACAGACAGACAGACAGACGGGCGGATGGGCGGCCAGGCAGCCAGGCAGGGGGACAGACAGACAGACTGTGTCAGACTGACCGACGGGCAGCCCGAGAGAAATACAGACAGACAAACGGACGAAGGGACTGACGGACGGACGGACGAATGGATGGATGGATGGTTGGATGGATGGATGGATGGATGGATGGATGGATGGATGGATGGATGGATAATCATTGACTTGCCTGCATGCATGTATTGGGTGGCCCATGCGCCTCTAGCAAATCATCCCACGGTTCCGAAGGCACTGGTGGTTTGAATCTCAAGTCATCTACCGGGGGCTTGGCAAATGGGATGGCCCAAAACACGTCAACTTTGACCTCTTGACCACTACTTATGTGAACCACCTCTGTCTGACCTTTGACCAATCCATGCGTGGTTGACACAATACTTTCATCATCTTCATAATCGGCTATCCCTTCATAATTCGTCTCTTTTTCTGATTCGCCAAAAATGTCATCCACAAAATCATCGTTCACCATGTCGAAAACTAAATCGACAAACTCAGCGTCTGAACTGTCAAAAGTGTCGTCGCTGTAATGATTTTCGTCATACGCTTTGGTTTCATCGTCGCCATTATCGGTGTGGTAGAATGACTCGTCGACATAGTTATCGTGTTCTGTCTCATAGTGAGGGGCACTGTCAGCAGCATCATAACTGTCAGTGTAGTAGTCATAACTTTTGACGTTTTCATCATATCCCTTGTTCTCATCGTAATTATCATCGTTGTGGTAAAATGTTTCATCGACATAGTTCTCGCTTTCTGTCTCATAATGAGGCGCACTGGCACCAGTATCATAACTATCGTCGAAGTATTCGTTGCCGTTGGTATTTTCGTCATACCCCAAGTTCTCGTCGTAACCTTCATCGGTGTTGTAAAACGGATCGTCGATAGAGTTCTCGCTTTCTGTCTCATAGTGCGGGGCATTATCGTAACTGTTGTAATAGTTGTCGTGTTCAGTGTCACTGGTTTCGCCATAGTTACTTACGTCATCATAGTAATACTCATGAGGATCAGAATAGTAATCGACAGCGTCCGACTTGGTAGCCAGCAAAAGCAACATAAGGATGAAAAGAATCATTCTACTTATCTGCGTCTACTGAAGAACCAGCCACTTCCAATGAAAATGCATTCACTGTTAATGAATTAATTACGAACAAAATCTGAGAGGATCGAAATAAAATAGGCTATACAATTTTTCTGGTCCAGAGTGAGTAGCCATTGTTATGAATTTTTTTTTTTTTTAAGTTAAAATCAGAATACAAATTTCAGCTTGAATATTTCAATGATGTTTGAAAGTTACAGCAGCAAATAACGATAGTTCGAAGTCAAGGAAGACACAGCCTCCATAAAGATGAACAATAATTATCACGACTTCTGTCCATTTGTAAATCCATATAAAGCTTCGCTCTAGCGCCATGAGCCACGTAGACACTTTTTGTACAAGTCAGCCATAGCAGGTGACAAGAAAAAAACACGTTCCGAATAATCACAGAGAAAGTTTCTCTTGCTGCTCCAATCACGTCCAGGAGGGCAAAAAGGAAATCACACAGATGAATTACGTAACAAAATTGTTGAAAAGAAGCCTTGGCGCTATTTCCTTAAACTTTGGCTGTGGCAAGAAGATGTCTTACAATAATATGGTCCAGAAAGCAAAATATACTGCTCACAATAAAGCCAGAATTTTCATCCTTGAATTCCGAAAACTTGGAAATTTGCTTATTTATGATATTACAGTTGATATTACTCTCAAAATCCGTAGCACTGTACGACACGCTTAAGCAGCTCGAAACACGATTAGTGGCCGTACGCATAATCCATATATTGGTTAACGAATTGCGTTAACAGCAGTGAACACTACTAATGTTTTCGGAGTTTCCCGTGGTCACCGCTGTGCGTTAACTAACGTAAGGATTACACATACGACCACAGGAGATTCACTGAAAACGTTCCAGTGTATACGGCACTTGATGAGTGAAATGTGTACTCATTAACAGATGGAAGATCTGCTTTTGTTATGCATGTCATAATTTATATATTTCATTATTGAGTAGATTTTCAGAGATGGAGCTTAACATGCCGACTGGGAAGTTACGGTTTAAAAAAAAAAAAGAAGTCAGAGAAATTGCCCCTCGGTCTCAAATTTTGCAAACTTGTCTTTTGCCGGTTTTAGGAAGGACGTCGGCACTTCAGGACTCTTCTGACCTTCGTAAAGGAAAACAATAACACTCCACATATGCATTTTAAAAGATGCATTGTGAAACTTGCTTTGAACTAGAGGATGACTGACCAACTGAACCCACCTGGAATTGAAGCGAGGATGGAACAACATATAACTACATATGAAAACGGGAAATAACTGTATAGTTTGGCAATTATAAAATTGAAATCATGAAAATAATTTTTCCTTGTGCAGGTACAGCTAGCGCACACTGCACTGCAAACCACGTTCATGAAAAAATGCCTTATAATTTGTGAGCAGTATACATTATGGCTGGCGCGTTTCAGAGGGAATTTTTTAACTAATAAGATCATAGAAACGCCTCAGAACAAAACCATGATAAAAATTGTGCAACTGTTGTGACATTTTTTCCTGATTTTGACAGGAATGAGACCCGCAGAACATGGGGGTCAACAGCCAGGACGAAAAAAACGGCATTCTCAGACAACGGACAACACCTGCACTCTAATGAAAGGGACCTAACTCATGTTGGCAAGCAGAGGACCTAACTCTCGTTGGCAAGCAAGAATTACACAACATGACCGGTACACTGTAAACAGTTTCATACGGAATAATGGACCAGGTTTTTTTATCTGCATCTCAAGGCCTAACTAAGGAGACGGTTTTGTTTGATGTTGAAGCCAACACGAAGCCAAATTTGACCTCTGGCCAGAAAAATAAGACCAAATACCAAAACAAGGGCGGTCACCTCGACGGGGTCTGTACACGAAGAGTAAACGCATAGGCTCACACGCGCACACGCTATTACACACACATGTATAGAATTGCCTGCTGGTCTTCCTCGCACTTCTTCTACGACCAAATGGCGAATTTAGGGTCCAAAAAGAAAAAAAAAAACATTTTCAGCACTGGTGAGTTACAGCAAGAACTGTCAGTATTTTTCCAAAATTGTCACCCTTAATTTCAGTCCCACTGGAGTATGAAAGAAAAATGCCGTTGGTAGTAAGATCAGATAAGATAAACATTATTAATCCTTCACAGAAAGTTCATCTTAGGCAAATCCGACAGCGGGTTTTTGACACACACGTATGCATCCATACTTCTCATGCCCACACGTGATAAGGGCTGCTAAATTAGGCGGATATTGCGATTTATAAACGTTTTTTCTTTACTCTTTTATGTAATGTTAATCTAAAGAAATGTGATTTCAAGGGAAATAAGCCCTGCTGACGGGGTTCAGTCTTTACAACGGATTTTTCGCGATTTAATTGGTGGACCAGTACGATGACAGCGGCTTCTTCCTGTGTTAGTTTAGACTTTGGACCAAAGACAAATGTTGATTTAAGCACCCAGGTCTTGACTTTCTTGTCCTGTCTAAACCCAACCAATGTTTTAGGATCATTTCACACCTGTCGCTTTGTAAATAAAACAAGTCTTGAAGTCCACTTTCCTCAGGCCATTTTGCCCTAGTTCCTTCCCTTTCTTGGTCATGTATGGACTAGGGATATTTTTTTCTGAGGTTCCCTCCTCATGAATAAAGGTCGTCTTTTTGGAGGGTCAATAGCATGGGGACAATGCAGGTTCTTCGAGTACTTAAGATCCTAATTCTTCAAAGAAAGAATAATAATAATCTCTTCATACTCACCGGTAGTTTTAGATATATACAATATGTTCACGGGAATAACTCTCATTCAGTGGACATCCCTTTGATATGCTGGGCCAACTTATAAATCAGAAAGAAATTACAGCGAAAACGCGAAAAAATACTTATCTTCTACAGTCATTCTCAAAACGTTATCAAAAAACCAAAAGAAAAGTTAATCCATAAAGCCATAAAGCCCATACCTGATCCGTAGCATATTTGTATTGCATTGAAATGCGCGTTTTACGTTTTCAGCCTCCCAGTCATGTTTGGTAGATTAGGTATAGTCTAGTCAACTTTGAAAACAGCCAGTTTTCCTATTTAAAAAATTCAAGATGTGCGTTTCCATTGCAAGTATCAGTAAACTTTCAACATTTTTGAAATATATTTATGCTAATTCAAGCATATCGAAGTGGAAAGTAAAGGTTATAAAAGGCTATCTATAAGTATATAGAAAAATCGCTCCCAGTACCCACTTAACCGATACTAAGACACCAAGAGAACGTTTCTTGCATCTCCTGTACAATTTTGATTTTGGCATATAAGGTCTTCTTCCGTAGCACAGAAGTGTTACCATTGCATCATCCAGCATTAACACGAGTTGCAGCAAGAGTAACAGCAGCTCCACTGCCGCCACCATGACAGCAAACACCACCACTACACTGTCATCAATAAACTCATTACCACTATCACCGTCAGCGTCGTCATCACCATTACAACCCGTCATAAACTGAACCTTTCCCCATCACAGCCACCCATATCGCTAAGCAGTTAGTTTGGTTTTGTGTTTTTTTCTTTCCTCTCGGCTAATGTACTTATTGTGTATTCTTAGAAAAGTTACTTTGTACCGTAATGATTATCACTGTGTAAGTGTGAAACAAAGTGTTTGGGCGGGGTATGCCTAATAAAGATTTTGAACTTGAACTTGAACATATCATCTCTAGTATTACCACCATCCTCGTCACCACTCTTAAGCATTTCCACTTTCCCAAGCATCCTCACCACCATTCCGACCACCATTCCAACAACCAACACTCTTAAACCATCATGAACAAAATCATCATCACCACCAGTGTAAACAACAGCAGCCGCAGCAGCAAGTACAACCACAGCAAAAATAAAAACAACAAACACAACAATAACAAGAAACAGCAACTGGACATTTCAAACTTCAACAATTTTTATTCTAAGTCTTCAACATTTTTCCTCTAGGTCCTTAGGTACTCCTGAGGTAGGTTTATCCAGTAAGAGCATCGGAGAGCCTTTGTTTTATCCTCTAGGATGTTTGCTGAGGGCGAAAACTGCAAGTACTTCCCAGGGTCATGTCCATCGTAATAAGGCCAGATTACACCAGTTGTGGTAGTTGGGGTTGGGTTTCTGTTCAATAGAAAGTAAGTTTAATCAAGTCAATACAACTTAATCGTTTTTCTACAGGAGCTTTGCAAATGTTACTTAATTTAATCTCAATCTGCTTATGGCAACGTTGACTTAATTGCGATGTTCTGAGATGGCAGAAGATCGTTGTTTTTTTTTCGTTCTTTTCTAATGTCACAGGGTAACCATGATTCACTATTACTGCAATGTTTTTATTGTTCCTAGAGAGTTGCCATAATGCATATTCAACTGTAATCAAGAGATATAATACAGGAAAAAAGTTTGCTTCAAAATAGCATGTTGCTTTTCATATCTGCTACATTGGAAGTTGGTTAACTTGAATTCCATTAAATTCAGAAACATTTGAAATACCTCTTAGCCTGTTATAAGTAGCTTTGCGTATTTTAATAAAAACTAAAACATCNAAATGTCCTCCGGTAAAACACTCAGATTTCTGTTGATCCTGAACATGAAATCTATACATCTTACCCGAATTTGGCAAAGTCTGCCCACAGGGCCATCATTCTTTCACTCAGTCGAGCCTCTCGGGGCGAGAACCTGGTTCGATCAACAGAGGCCTCCCCTAGCATAAAAGCCAGCTCGCTTCCATGGATGGCGCCTACCCATGATGCCAGCGGGCTCCTTTCATGTGGGTGATTGAAAGAGTACAGAAATGCATCTTGGGAAGCCTCGCTGAACGCCTGCGCCATCTGACGTACTGGGCAAGTATTGATGACATCACCAATGACATAATTGAGCAGGGTGAGGTGAGGGTCCTCTACGTCTTGCCTGAGGATGTCGAGTTGGTAGACCCTCTTGATGTCATCGATGACTTCAGGGATGTACCCAGGCTTCAGGAAGCTGCTGAGAAACTCTGTAAGCTTCTGGTCTAGTTCCTAGTTAGGAGAAACAAGATGCATAACATTGTTAAGAGGCATCACAGCTTACAACAACACTGTTTCAGCGGATGAAATGCAGATTTCACCGTGCGCAGCTTAACGTCATCACCCCATTGGAGTTTCTAAGCAAAATTATACACCAGAGTGTGAACGGTGCGTTTTTCTTCCTTAACAGTGATTCATATTAGAATAACGTCATTTGTGCTAGCACCAGTTGTTTGACACCAGTCTCTCAGATATTTTTAATTAAGGTCCCATAATGTGGTCTTCTCTCGAATTTCTGTCTTGAAGCAGATTTACTATGAACCAGCAACGCACTTTAATGCAAAATGAAACTAAAAAAAGCCAGAAAAGACCCACACACAAGTCTGTATGAAGATATTAAGAGGACATGGGTGAAGTACGGTCTCAAGAACTGGTGCTATTGCTAATGACTGGGTTAAATCACCATTGTAAAAGAACCAAAAAAATGTACCATTGAGCACTTTGATGTGCAATTTTGTATAGACACCCCAATACACTTATGGTGATAAATTGCACACCATATTATCTGCATTGCAGCGTTATGCCTATTCTTAAGAATTTTGAATATCTATACACGTTTCAAACGATTGGAAACTTAATAAGAAAACTGTCTTCCTACTTCCAAGATTAATAAACTGCGGCCAGCTTTAAGTCACACCATTAGCTACTGCCACTAACACCATATTATTACCATTATCATCACGTCTATAGCCAGCATTGTCAGTTCTGTAATTATCATGCTGTAATTACTGTGTACCATGGGATCCGTACTATGCTGCCGCCTATGTGACCCATTTCTATCCACAGAAAGGAAAAAAAATGCAGAAAAACCAACCCTTGTAATAATGCACATTACTGACACAAACTCCCTTTGTTTCTGTACAAACCAGTTTTTCCCCGGTGTGTATGGCAGCCGTGCTTATTGACCGCGTGTTGCTGGGTGTTAATCACTGCATTTCAGGAGTACAAGTCTCCTGCCGATGATGTTTTGTGATATCCGAGAAACCGCTGTCAATGCTTTTGTGAGACTTTTTTCTGTGTGCACTGCCATCATTAAACCTTTAGCAACACTAATAGCTACTGCACCATTATCACCACCAGCTACTGCACCATTATCACCACCAGCTACTATACCATTATCACCACCACCTACTGCACCATTATCACCATCTGCGACAACAACAACACAGCCAACATAGCTAACCTGCTCCGAGATGGACTCTATCTGCTCTTTGGTGAAGTCGTACACCTCTGGCCATTTTATACCCATGAAGTAGGTCCCTTCATCTCGCGTGGTTCCGAGAAGCACACTACAACGCTTGAAATCTGATATAAAGGTTGCAATGTATTAACATAGGACAAAGGTAGTTTGGCTGGACAACCCGACTGGCCCGTGAACACTATTTTGACTGGAAAGCTAGATTAGCTTGTGGAGAGTACTTTGAATGGTAGGTTAAACCAGCTTGTACAGAGTATTTTGGCTGGAAAGCTAGACTAACCTGTAGAGAATATTTTGGTTAAATAGCCAGATGAGAGTTTCATATGTGACGAAATCTGGCAAAATGATGCTCACCAAAGTAAAGGGAAAAGAAAATATTTTACAGACTGGTTCATGTTAAGGTTGAATTTTTCTTTAGATTTCGAGTCAGCTGGAGAGCAGGTCACCGGTATGAGTGAAGTTTATAATATGGATGAGAAACTTAGGACGAAAAAAAACCCCGGGACAGTTGAATAGAGGAGATAACTCTGAAAAAAAATGTCTCTATTTAAAATATAGTCCAGCTAGAATACTCCGCAAGTTGTATTTTGAGTGTCCAGCGCGTAAGTCACTGCCAATAAAATAACCATATTATTATTTTATCCACTAGCTAATACCCACACGCAAATTTGCAAGAAGAAAATGTCAAACATACATACACTCGCACTGCACAGGGAAATCAACAGGAACATGACATCTTCATCGAAGGCTTTGTATATTTTTTAAACACATCTTGACAACAATGGTCAGCGGCTGACACTTCCTATTTTTAATCAGCCAATTGAAACAGGAGGTTGTCGGGCACCTTTCCAACTCGAAATTTGACAAGTAGGAAATGAGTATTACCGGATTTGACTGAAACCTTAGGGTAAAATGTTTGTTGAAAATACAAAGTAAACCTAACCTCAAACACTATGAATCACTGCTTGATTTCAATGTTCACAGCAAAAATGTGTTGTACGACAATGAATCAATGCTTTTCAAGCTAGTCTGATTAATATAATATCGCCACAATCAAAGGCAGTTCGCCCTATATCATTTGAGTGAGTTTTTCAGGAGAGCAAAAATACTGTATTACACAACGCCAGGAATTAATGCATGTCTCAAGCTTTGATGTTTTTGTAACCAATGACTTTGTAAGTTATTATACCTATGACATTTGATGGAATTATTGCACTGTAGCAAGCATAAAAATAGCCCAGTCTTCAAATTGCCTGTCTCTGAGATGGGCTGTTTGTCTATGACTAAGACACTGTAGATGATGTTACCTCCACTCTTGAAAGCTTCTCTGGGATCCTGAGTTAGGAAATAGTCGTCCTCTACGGCCGTCATGAAATGTTTATAGTCTTTAGCCAGGTTTGAGTGCTCCTGTGTTAAAGTCAAGGCATCCACCTGTGGAGTAAATGGGATCATCATCATCAACAACTACAGCACTGTAAACTAAGCGAAATTTTTTTAATACTACTTCAGTACCCATATAGGTTTATTGAAAACTATATAGCGCTAGAAATGTTAAATCACAGTTAAAAACTTTTCGGCAGAAACCCTCTTCAGTAGAAATGATATCAACAAAAGAATACAAAGTAAATGCAACCACATTAAAAGATGTTAAAAAACGGCAGTAATATCAGCATTTATTACTGTCATCGTCAGCATTAATATTGGACCTTCCATGGCACAAGAAGCACCAGATACACTGAATATTCATAATTTAAAGAATAGGCTACATTCAAGACTCAAGGTAAGAAAGTTAGTCAATCAATAGAGTGCTTTTGTTTTCAAGTTCGGATCTCTGCCATACTAGTCCTTAAAACATTCGAATTTAAAACTAATAGCTCTTGACCGATTGCAGCTCTCCAGAATTCATACTTTTCCTGCATACGTAACAATGTAATAGAATGCAATAAATAAATGCAATATTCATAAATGCAATATTCTAGTACCATGGTACTTTACAAATAAAGTTGGGAGTAAGAGCCATTGCTGAATCAAAGACAGCAAAATTTCTAATCCCAGAAGCAAGTCAGATTCTTCCATGTTCTATTTTTATATTTAGATTGCCTCTCTGCAATAAGAGATGTATCAGTCAATGAATCTGATCGTTTCTTGGATGCGAGAGATCTATGAACTAATGAATTTGTTTGCCTCTTGAAGCAAGGAACATTTCAGCCAATGAATCAGAGTGCCCTTCGAATGCTAAAGATCTATCAGCCAATGAATCTGACTGTCTCTCGAATGCAATAGATTTATCAGCTAATGAATTTGTTTGCCTCTTGAAGCAAGGGGTCATATCAGCCAATGAATCTGATTCTCGACAGAATAGTTGCATCAGCCAGTGAAAGCCAGTGTTTCTGATCACATGTGGCGATCATATCCCTCGATATTTACACGTTTTTGGTTTTACTGACTTTTAAACGTTTTCCTTTCTCCCGATTTATTTTGAGCTTTGATGTCTTAACTGCGGTCTAGACGATAAGTTTTACCTCGCTCAAGCATTCAGCAATTTTTGTGTTGTCTTCCGAGTAACAGTTGAATGCCTTAGAAAACTCGTGGGCTGTTTCCAGTGCCGCCTCCCTGGTGCTGATGGCAAGATGGCTGATTGGTGAGCCGCTCTGATGAAAATGAAAAACAGTTACATATAAGTCATGAAAAAAAACTGTCTCTTATACACACACATACATCATTTTGTTATTCCAATAGACCTAGAGATTAAGTACATTATACTTACTATTCTAGTTTTTAATGTAGCAAAGGCATATTCCTCATTTATCATCGAAGTTTTATTGCAATGCATTGCATTACATTGCACTACACTTCATTACGACGAAATGTAATTATTTTGTTCACTTCCATAATGTACATTATTATGAGAAATGCTATTCCGTTTCAGGACATTTTTAAGGACGAAGAAAAACATGATATAATGAAAATAGCACCCTTGTTTTTTTCATTCTCCACACTGTCACAGAATATTAGACACCTGATGTTCTATAACTATAACAATGTCTCCAAAAAAAAAATAAGCAAGGCTGTTATTGATTTACATATACATTGTAAAATGTAGAATGATCTTTATGGTTATGACTATTACCATAAACATAATAATGTAATTACTTCCCTATAAGCTTTGTTGGTATAACAAATACATTAATCACTGAGTGAGTCAAGATGTAAGTGGTCTAATTCCTCTCTCTCTCTCTCTCCCTCCCC
>JAWQUT010000293.1:274086-297417 GCA_033807755.1 Ellobium chinense | reverse complement strand
CTCTCACACACACACACACACACACACACACACACACACACACACTCTCTCTCTCTTTCTGTGTGTGTCTCTGTCTCTCTCTCTCTCTCTCTCTCTCTTACACACACACACACACACACACACACACACACACACACACACACACACACATACACATATAGCCACCCACACACACATATACACACACATAATGTATCTCTGACATTGAGCGTCTTTTTTTTTAAATCATTGTTTACAAACGTATAACTTACATAGACTATGAGCATATCGATGAATTTAAGCTTTGCAGCTAGACTAGCAGATTGCGGTCTTTATTGCGTACAGAAAACAAAAGATTGTATTCTTTTTTAAATGTGACTTTTTTCTCTGGAACAAAAATCTTGTGGCTGCTTTTATTCCGAGCACCACGGTACACAGAAAGGCATGTAAGGTATGTCTGTGCCCTCAATACTGTCACTTAAAGAACACAAGGGCTCTTAAATTCATGCCTGCAGTCGGAAAGTGTTCATAGCAAGGGAACGTGGGAAGAGATTTAGAATTCGCGGAGGCCTTAGCCGGAGAGAGGTGCGGGACAAACTTTCTTACACCGACCATAACTATGGAAAGGATTCCCATAGAAACCTCAACAGAGCAGATCAAGTTATCATCTTTTGATTTAGGACTGGACACTGCAGACTCAACAAGCACTGCATAAGATGGGCATACGCAGCTCAGTCCTCTGACAATGCCTGCAGGCAGACCAAACATCACAACATTTTTTGCAGGACTGCTCTCTCCTGGCAGACTGGCACGAAGCTGTGGGGGAACTGCTCAGACCTGCAGCTGACCACTCAGTTCATGGTCCATAGTAGTCTGCTAGCATGACCAGGGAACGCTTAAGGAGAAGAAGAAGAAAATTTCTATATAAGAGAAAGAGAGAAAGAGAGAGAGAGAGAGAGAGAAAGAAAGAGAGAGAGAGAGAGAGAAGGAGGGAGAGATGGAGAGAAAGAGAGATTTGTTTTCCTCCAAAAAATGTGATCGATTCATATTCCAGTTAGAGAAGTCTGCCACAGCAACAGGTCTAAAACTAAACATTGGTCCAATCTCTTCCTACGGTTTCTTCTCTGTTTCTTTTCGGCTCCTTCTTTCCATCTTCCTCTATTTCTCTCCATGAACATTTCTCATTCTCTTGTGCTGTTCTCCCCCCCTCCCCCCTCCCTCTTTCCCTCAAACCCCACAAGGTCTCAAGACTTCAAAACGAAACAAAAAAACAACAGGTGATTCCGCTTCATTCCTCTCTGCTTAATCGCAGATTTAACTTAACTCTAACATTTTTTAAGTGACGGAATGATTTTCTATGTAAAAGTCTCTGGATAATGGCACTCTCATTTAAAGACAACATCTGCCATGCTCCTGAAGAGTAGCGTTTAAGCAGAGACGACTGTTCTAATGGCATCAGTAACTATATTGTACTTATTTGTAGCGAAAAAAACGCATTGTTATCTTTTCCGAATTTAATTTATTCCTGATCACACCACAGAGTTTTGAAGTTTACTGACCGAGTTCTTGCACGGTACACTGGTAAACGATACCAATTAAGTGGAATCCTTATAACTTTCATAACTATGTTTTCAGTTGCTATGTTGTCTTTTTTTTTGTATCGATCAACAAAATCTCGCCATAGGGTATTTGACTCGTCGTCTCTGCTTGATGATAATTTTATTTTATACTAGTTTACAATGGCAATTTCATAGCATTATTTGAAGCATGAGTTGACGGCTTTAATAGTGAGGTAAAGATATTCTCTCTCTCTTTCTCTGTCTGTCTGTCTCTATCTCTGTCTCTGTCTGTCTGTCTGTCTGTCTGTCTGTCTGTCTGTCTGTCTGTCTCTCTCTCTCTCTCTCTCTCTCTCTCTCTCTCTCTCTCTCTCTCATCTTTTTATGCGTATAAGCAATGGTGGTTTCAGACAGTCATCTGGTTGGATTAAATCCTAGATTACCAAAACAATAATCCTCACTACATCAGTGGTTGATAATTTTGAACACGTTGCGTTTGACGTGATCACCATTTAAGTGACCACTTGAGCAGAAATACACATACAATTTCAATAAATACATGTACCGAAAGTAAACTTCAAATGGCGTTTCAAGAAAGTGTGAAACGGAAGGTTATCTCTGACATTAGTGTTATGATTCTGGAACGACCAATTGAATTGGGCTTATCAGTGGCCAGATGACCAATAAATAACCAGCACTAGATGTCTATAGAATTAGAAATACCCAATCAGTGACCGCTGCAGCATAATTCCATAACGCGTTCATTTTTGATGCAGTGTAGTGTGCCGCGCACGATAATCGCGGATTACCGATATGCTGGGCAACAGCTGTCGGTGCTACTTATTTAATTGTGCACTTTTCCTCTTCGCACCACTGAGAAGTGGTTATCTACAGTACTTACTGTAAAACGTCATACTCATTTATCTTCTCGCCCCTATACCCCCAGTGGAGTTAAGATCTACAGATTATGTCAAAAGTCATGGGTGTAGAAGTAGGAGCAAGATTTTCGTCGAAGCTTTACAGTATGATGTATTAAAACATTTAGAGATGAATGATGCAATAAAGCTCAGCAAACACTAATGAAATATCACATTCCTAACTTATAAGAGGGTGAAATTCTGCCTTCACCGAGCGACACACAATTATAAATTAGGTCACCTATTTTCGCTAGTTGCCGTCAGTGGCGTCCCTTCAGTAGATCAAAATGTACTAAGGCACTAACTCTTTTACCAGGATGTACCCTATATTCCCGTAGCCCTATACCCATTTAGCCCTATATTCCCATAGCCCTATCTTCCCACAGCCCTATATTCCCACAGCCCTAAATTCCCAAAACCCTTTATTTCCGCAGCCCTATATTATATCTCTTTAGCCCTTTATTCCCATAGCCATTTATTCGCACAGCCCTATATTCCCACAGCCCTATGTCTCTTTAGCCCTATATTCCCACAGCCCTATGTCTCTTTAGTCCTATATTCCCACAGCCCATTATCCCCATAGCCCTATATTATCTCGTTAGCCCTATATTCCCACAGCCCTCTATCCCCATAGCTCTCTATCTCTTTAGCCCTATATTCCCATAGCCCTATATTCATCACACATCCCTATATTTACACAGCCCTATATTCCCACAGCCCTATCTCTTTAGCCCTATATTCCCACAGCCTTATATTCCCGCAGCCCTATATACCCACAGCCCTATATCCCTGTATTCCACAGCCCTTTCTTCCCACAGCCATTCCCAAAGCCCTATACTACCACTACTTTATGTCCCTTTTTATTGCCCCATGAGTGCATGTTTCGTTCTCATGTATGCACTGAATAATATAAGATACTCTTTGTTGTAACTTCGTATGCCGTATTTCACAGTCCTACCCGGGCACGTTTTGGTTGTCGATGTGCCTTTAACAGGATATCTCTGGTCTAAATCATGTCATACTTTCTGTTCAAGATAAGCAATACTTTAGCCTTATCCAGTTCATTTAGTCTTTCTATTCCAGATAAGCTATACTTAAGCCTTCTCCAGTTCATTTAGCCTTTCTGTTCCAGATAAGCTATACTTTAGCCTTATCCAGTTCATTTAGCCTTTCTGTTCCAGGTAAGCTATACTTTAGCCTTATCCAGTTCATTTAGTCTTTCTGTTCCAGATAAGCTATACTTTAGCCTTATCCAGTTCATTTAGCCTTTCTGTTCCAGATAAGCTATACTTTAGCCTTATCCACTTCATTTAGCCTTTCTGTTCCAGATAAGCTATACTTTAGCCTTATCCAGTTCATTTAGTTTTATCCAGTTCATTTAGTCTTAGACTGATTACAGACTGTTGCTGTCCTAACGGGCTGCCTCAACTTCTTAAACTATGAGTACTCAGATCATGCGGTCTGGGGTAGGAATTTTATTTGAAAGACTATAGGGTTGTGGGAATACAGTGGGGCTATGGGAACATAGACCTGCAGCTTTTTTCCCCCATACTACATGGCTATAAAATGGTTAAACTTACTAGATGAGAAAACAATTGTTATAGAAAAGGAGATCAATAGGTTTTTATTTAAAAAACTAAGGTAGTCTCTACTTAAAGGTTTGAGCAAGTGAAGATAAAGAGCAACATTTACTGGTAAGGAATACATAAAAAACGATTTCTCTTGTACTCCTGAGCTACAGAAAAAAGAAGAAAACATTGAAAAATCAGTATTAACTGATTCTTGTTACCAGAACAGTAGGAAGAGTATGAAGTGAACTTGGCCCCTATACACACCCGGAGTCGACAGGGCTCCCGACGCCATTGATCGCATTCCAAAAACTTATTGTAGGCCAAGAAATGGAACATGAACCACAACAAATCAATTACTTGCCTCAGTTTCTTGCTTCAGTACAAGCACATTTGCGTGTTTAGAAAGGCTTTGTTCCTCCTGATCTGAAATAAGTTGCTTTTGGTATGTGAATAATACCAAAATAAGCGACTTGCTGTTGGTATGTGAATATTACCAAAGTAAGCGACCTGCTGTTGGTATGAGTATTACCAAAGTAAGCGACTTGCTGTTGGTATGAGTATTACCAAAGTAAGCGACTTGCTGTTGGTATGTGAATATTACCAAAGTAAGCGACCTCAGCCTTAAGTCTGTTTGGTGGTTCAAAGATACTTTACGCGAACACTATGGATGCCAAGACTCGGATAATGCGTAAAAAGCGGCTAAACTTGGATATTACATCAGGTACGATCAACTGGGGCAGCTCTGAGCACAAAGACAGCATGTTCTCAAGCTCATTTCACATTTTTGTCTGTGTAACATTTTTGTGGGTTTGAGAAAGTTAATGTTTTAAAAGTGTGGCGCAAGGTAAAAATATGAGACAGCTGTGGTTTAGCATAAAGAGTTGGGAATACAGTACAGAAACAAAATTACTTGTATTTAATAGAAAAGAAGCAGCCCCCTGGAATATCATAGTAGAATTAACAACCAAAATGAAATCATCAGAAAAAAAAGTGTATTTATGTATAACCAAATCAGTCACTCTAATGCGAGGAGCAATGTTTGTCAGAAAGTTTAATTTTGAAAATATGATTCCATCTAATTAAAACTTAAAGTTTTAAAATATACTCGATTAACACGATTACATGAATGATCCACCTTACAATTCAAAGTAATTCTTTTTTGGAGTCTACCTTTATGTTTTAATTAACTTCTGTGTGTGTTCTTTATCTCTATTGTGTTGTCGTATAGGTAGGTAAATGTTATTACTCACTCCTAGCCGCTCTTCCCCACTTCCCCCTCTCCTGCCTACACACACACACACACACACACACACACACACACATAAACGATCTCTTTGTCTCTGCTTACCCTATAAATCTCTAAACACACCAGTGAACAATCTACTACCACTACGTAATCTTGTCCTGGGGAGAGCTTAGTATATACATTCCTAAAATGCGACTACTTTGAAAATTATAAATATGTAACTACACCTATATCATTCTAGCGTCCAAATTTGTAGACGGGCAGACAAACATATGGACGACAACTGGAAGGAAAGATGTCAGTGAAGCTTCCAGCCGTGACATCCTTGAAAACTCTGAAGCAGATCTGTTTGCAAATTCACTGCACTTTCTCCGAAAGAAGAAGAGCAACAACAACAGAGGCGAAGACGTCCAGCTGAAGAAAATTCATCCACAAGGTACACCTCCAGAAAGGGAAGAAAAACTACCTGGACCGAAAGAGGAACTGTCATGTCGCCGGAAGTACCTTTCCTGGCGGTACGTCATGGTGTTTCTTCTTCATTCATCCTTCGTGATGACTATGATACTCAGAAACTGCCTGCCCATGGCTATGGTCTGCATGGTGGAACCTATATCTTTCTCCGCTGTATCGGATATCCAGTCATCCAACAGCACTCTCAACAAAACCAACCAGCAAGACCTCACGGGACCTGCGCATGCGGTGAGGCATGAGGATGTCTCTACTGTAAAAAATGGCACATCCCCCGGCAATGTGACCAGCAAGAAGGTAAGTGTTCGAACCTAGATCTTTCTCTATTGTATCAGAGATCCGGTCATCCAACAGCACTCTCAACAAAACCAACCAGCAAGATCTCACCAGACCTGTCATGAGGCATGAGTGTGTGTCTACTGTGGAAAATGGCACATTACGGGGCAGTGTGACTAGTTGGAAGGTACGTGTTCGACTTTTTTTTTCCCAGAGGGTTGGAGAAGACAATGATATGGAGGAAAACGGGGTCCAAATCTGTTATCCATGAACGCCAGTGGCTCGATAGCTCAGTTGCCAGAACACTGAGCTTGAAACCAAGGATTTGGTGTTCGATCCTCACTGCGGGCATATTTTTTTTTTAAATTTAATGAATTAGGAACCTAAAGAAAATGTTCTATCCAGACTCTTTTTTAAGGTTATCCACTTGTCTTTCAACTTCACTGTATGTAAATATTTTCTTATGGAGACTTAATTAATACAAGTTTACAGTAAATATCAGATTCGCGTGCAGGACAAGAGTGTTTCATTTCTAGAGGGCTGCAGAAAGTTCATCGGTGTATTGAGCTCTAGCAACGATTTCTCGAGAGTCACCCTGACGAAGGTGTGTATGCAATGTGACATTTCAGACCAAGAACTATGAGTTTGATTGGGATGCCGAAACCCAGGGCTTGGTTCTGTCATCTACATGGTTCACTTCTTTCATTGGTCCACTACTTATTGAACCTGTCAGACGTCGCCTTGGGAATAGATTGACAATGACCTTGTGTAACCTTGTTTCGATCTTGGGCACGTTTTTGGCTCCTCCAGCGGCAAGGGTCAGCCCTTATTTGCTTGTTGTTACTCGCATCGTTATAGGATTTACATCGGTAATATAACTGTCCTGTCGTCGCCGTCGTCATCATCATCATCATCATCATCATCATCATCATCATCATCGCCATCATCATCATAGTCATTGTTATTAGCATCAGCTATAAAGTTAGCATTTCACTTGTGAGGATGGTGTCGCCTGTCGATTAGATAAGTGGATCGATCGCTCACTCTCCTTCTCATTCACTGACTCTCTTACTGACTGACTGACTGACTGACTGATGACTGACTGACTGACTGGCTGATTGACTGACTGACTGACTGACTGACTGACTGACTGACTCTCACTCACTCTCACTCACTCACTCACTCACTCACTCACTCACTCACTCACTCACTCACTCACTGATTCTCACTCACTCACTCATTCACTCACTCACTCACTCACTCACTCACTCACTCACTCACTCACTCACTCACTCACTCACTCACTCACTCACTCACTCAGGGAGGCAATATACCAGTTATCGGTGACACCCTGGCTTGGTGGGCCCCTAAGGAAGAGAAACTGGTAATGTCAGCATTGACGTTTGCAGGTAGATACTTGGACACTTGGCTGTTATATATGTACGAGGGCCTAGTCATATCCTTTTCCTCTTTTTTTTTTTGCTTCCATACTAATTTACTTATTTAGCTGTATGTACCATCCTTTAAGGCAACGAGGCCCCATTCGAAGAATATTTTCTTCCATATGTTTTTCACACTTTGAGCAAGAAAAGTTTCTTGTATCTTGTATCTTGTCAGACTTTGGTGTCCCCCGTTGATGTGTTGTTTTTTTAGTGTTAGACATAGCCACTAGCCATCCCAATCCCATTCAAATAATGGGTGCTATTGCTAGCACGCTAGCACTCAGAGTGCTTAGAGGCTCTTAGCTGTAAGACTGAACCAGAACGTCTCAGATGTCGACACAAAATATTGATGAAAGTGACAGAAATATACAGGTATTTTCAGTCACATTGGCTTATATGGTTAAATTAGTTACATTTCTAGACTGCATGTAAAAAGAATTAATAATACATTTAAATCCCCCCACTTCCCCCCCCCCAAAAAAAATGAAATTTTGTTAGGCCCCTGCAGACTGTGATCTCCTAGGCTGCAGCTTGTTTACCTTATAGGCATCTCTAGCACTGCCACTAGGGAATTCCTTACTCGGTATAGTCTAAACCTGGGAACTGATCGCTTTCATGGATCGTCAAGGTGAACGATTTATACATAGTAACGAGGAGCTACGTCTACTAATGCAAAAGTAAAAACCGAGCCCCTGCGCATCGTTAGACATTTGGTTACCTTCAAGTCATAGCTAGGAACTGTCAAAATTTTAACGTTGTGGGTAAAGTATGAGGTAGATGAGGGTGTCAATAACGGGGATTTATGAATGTATGGATAGATCAGAGCGTGCGCGTGTCTGTGAGAAAGAGAGAGAGGGGGGGGGGANAGGGGGGGGGGAGTGAGAGAAAGAGGAATGCATAATAGGATGGTTTTGGGGAGAATTAATTAATATTTAGATCTGTGAATGAATCAATTATGGGTTCAGAACCTGTGACGGTGATGGATGTTTGCCTGCTTATATGAAGTCTGAAACCAACGAAGCTAGCCCACACAGCAACATCATAGTATAACTGGCGTTATCATTTATTACATGTCTGTCCAATACTCGTTTTAATTACTAGTCACACCAATTTTGGTCACGTCATAGCATCAGTTGGTCTAATTTCACTTGAAATTTCATCATTGAAAAGCATTGTAGCTAAGCGGTACTAACCACACTAAGGGGATATAGTAATTACCAAGAGCAAAACTCCTAAATAGAAACCCCTATATAAATACGGTATAGTTTTATTATTATGGATTTAGTCATTTCTTAAATATTTGGATGTGTATAACTCTTCTGAGCATTTCTCCAACAGGAATGAACTTTGGCGCATTTCTGGCTTTTCTTATATGCGGATTCTTATGTGCAATTCCAGTAGACAACGGCTGGCCATTCGTCTTCTATGTGCCTGGTAAGATTGTTTTGAACATACCATTTGTGCTGACATATTACACACACACACACACACACACACACACACACACACACACACACACACACACACACACACACACACACACACACACACACACACACATACACACACACATGCACCAACGCACGCATACACACACACATACATACACACACACAATCACACATACACACACAAACACACACACGTACTAACGCACGCGCGCGCACACACACACACACACACACACACACACACACATACACACATACACACACACATACACACACACACACACACACTTTGACACACCAGCTTTTTAAAGAAAAGAAGTGCTCAGGTGCAATAAATGTATTTATTAGCATGAAGATCCCTTTGTTACTCCTCATAATAAATATTGTCATGTCTTACCTCTTTTTCTTTCATTTTACGATCATAAATGAAATTCTAATTTTGTCGTTAGAACTGGCCTAACACTATGAATAAAATGAGACCAAAACAAGCATACAAAGGACTTCGTGACAGAATGCGCTATCTACCAGCTTGAATTTTTAGCTTATTTTGCTTACTGTATATAGCAGTATTAGTATTAGTACACAAGAACATGTTCACTCTGTAGACCGACATTTGTCCTGTCCTGCAATAATTCAGAATGAAATTGTCCCTATCATAAAGAAACATGCTTCGAATCTGGTCTCTTTCACCACGTGTTGAAGTTGTGGTTTTGGAATGCCTGGATGACCGTGCCTGCGTGGTAAAGGGAAAGAGTAGTCTATTACAGAATTTATACCACCTTATCTCTCTTCAGGCATGCTTAGTTTGTTGTGGGGCGTGGCATGGCATTTTCTGAGTTCCCAGAAACCGGAGGACCATCCGTTCATCTCAGAGAGGGAGAAAGAATACATAGTGTCTCACAGGGTCGGGATGGATACTGAAGGGGTAGACTTTCATCCATCCATCCATCCATCCATCCATCCATCCATCCATTTGTGCTAGAAATCAGAAGATATTCCATCATCTCGGAGAAACCAAAAAAAGGGGACAGACAAACAGACAGACAGACAGACAGACGGACGGACAGACAGACAGACAGACAGACAGACAGACAGACAGACAGACAGACAGACAGACAGACAGACAGACAGACAGACAGACAGACAGACAGACAGATGTGATCCACCCTTTCATCCATCCATCTCGTCATTCTCACCAAGATACAACTGGCAAAGGGAACAGTTTTATGCTAACACCCAATATCTTCACAGAAATCACAGAGGCCGCCATATTTGAAGATATTCACCTCGGTTCCCATCATCGCTTTTCTCTCCACCTTGTGTTGTCACAGCTGGGTCACGAGCCTCCAGTTCACCTACCTACCTACCTACTTTAACAAGGTCATAAATTTTCCAGTGGAGCAGGTATGCTGAGATTAATATGCTGCTGCTCAATCCAGTTTCTTCTATCTAATAATTTTTTTTCTATTTCTTCTATTCCATCATCCGCAGTTCAGCCTTTGCCACCGTTATGTTGAAACATTATGTATATGGTGAAAAAAATGGGAATATTTTTTATTAACAGAACAGTGATGCCATGCGTCTGTGAATTTGTGATTGAGCGGGATCGATTGTATTGGTTTGCCCCTTCAGTCATTCTAAGTATATACTTCTTTTAAGAATTAAAAAAAAATAATTAAGAACTTAAAACTGACGTTAAGTTAAGTTAATGGTGCAAATTTTCGACCTAAACAGATCTTCTTCACGCGTAAAAATAATTATAAGACACACAATCAACTGGTAAAATTACTTACAGGTATGAGTGGCGAATAGAAAAAGTAAAGAAAGTTTAAAAGTTCAAAGGCAGATAGTGAGTACAGCATGCTTAAAACAGATAAAGAGGCAGTCGTCAGCGTCAAGTGAAGTTAAAACACGATGTGGTTAAGAGTTGTTGTTATAGATGTACAGTAAATAAACAGAATAGTGTTAAAATTACATTTTATTACATTTATTTTTTAAAGTATATACTTCTTTATGAGTCGACATGACAGTAATTGTTTTATTGGATGTTGCTTTCTTGTCGTTCTTTTTCATGCCATGATAAAAGATTCCACAGAGGCAAATTCTACAAAAGTACACTATTTTTATGTGAAGCTAATCTGGCTGGATTTATGAATTCATAGGCATGGCTTTTACGAGGAAACAATGGCTGGCCTATGACGCCCAAAATTACCCGTGTAATCCTCTCCCCTCCCCCTTTCCCACTGCCCCTCCCACTGCTGTTTCTTCAAAACACAATATAAACCTAAATCTAGATTACATCAGATCCACTGCTCTTGCTCTATATGGCTATCACATTTTGATTCTTGTTCGGGGATAAGACAAACCTATTACATGTCTGTTATGATGACAATATTGTCAGCATTACCTGGAACACATCCACTAACACAAATCCATTACACTGCTATGACTTCCACTGCTACTACAAATTACAGAGATTTTTTTTTTTTTGCCTCTATTAGTCTGGGGTGTTGGTGTCCGTAAACACTGCCTGTGGTATGTTCGGATCATTTGTGTGGACCTTCATTGGCAACATGCTGATGGGGCATCTGCGTACAAATACTGCGAGAAAACTATGTATTTTTACAGGTGGGTGTCTGCTCGTGGTTTATAACAAATACAATACAACTTCAGGAATTCCAACATAAAAGAGAAATTGAAAAAGAGAATATTATGGGATCAGATCCTGAACCATGCAGTGGGAGTGCAGATATGTGGGGTGCATGAGAGCTTACGCGCACGCGTACCAACAATATGTACAACAACAACAATAACAGCAAAACCAAAACAACATTAATAACAATAGCAAAACAACAGCACCATGCATGACAAAGAGAAACTCAAGGGGAAAAGGGGTGCACCTGGGAAGCGCGTAGTATTGTTATATAGAACAATGGACTGCCTGACATTGGAAGCGCGTACACATGAATAATCGGTGAGATGTTAATTGTAGTCGCATCTAAAAAAATAAATTCGATATTTATATCGGAAAGAGTTCCTTTGGGGTATACCTAGTTGTCTACACTTTATGTTCATACCTTCATATAAAAATTGTGTTGCAGAAAAAAGATTTTGTCACAGAGCAACCCACATTAATTACGGACGATCTGCGTGTTGCTATCCAACATCACCAAAGTGATTGTCTGTCCATTTCCAGATCACTCAAAAACTCTCCTCTGCGTTTCAGACATGGAACTGTCTCGAGTTCTCGAGGTCGCATTAAAGATGATAAGTGACTTTTATTGCATAAAAAGTTAAAATGGTAGTGAAAACAGCCCATTCACAAGAGAACAGGGAGCAGTTTATAAGATACCCTTTTCAGGAATTCTTCTTGAGACAGGGTCCCATCTTTTTATACCTTCTCACATTATTGGGCATGTGTTTTGTTTGTCAGCCTCCATTTCGGCTTTGCTTGTGTCAGTGCTGCTCTTATCCTAAGAAGTGTCCTTTGCTGTTCTGAGGAAAGCTTTTCAAGAAACTCAAAGATGTTCGGATGTGGACTGTGGAACAACTGAGCGAAATTCGATGGAAGCTTTCACATGCGTTGGTTGTGGTTCCTTCTTCAGCTTGATTTGCCCAAATTGGTGGAGGGAACAGCGCATCATCTCGCACATAGGTAGACAGCACATAGTCAGCGAAGGATTGTGCCTTTTCTGGAGCTGGTGCGGCCGACATGATGACGAACGCAAAACAGCCAAAAAACATCTTCAGCCATTGACCTGTCTGGGACTCAATGTTTTTGTAATGCTGAGTGAGACCCAAGGCTTGCAGTTTTTTAAACCAAGACTGGCCAAGATGAACTTGTTCAATTATGAGAAATTAAAATAAAAATAATCGAATATTTAAATTTACCTGTAACAAAGGGTTTTAAAGGATTATGAGTGCGCGCTTCCAATGTGGACGACAGTACGCGCCTCCAATGTGAAATTTGCGTAATGTACGCTCTTCCAAGGTTCTCCCGGGAAAAGGTGTCCTTGTGAGAAGAGTGTTAGAGTTTTCTTTCAGGCAGTATGGGTTCATACACACAGGGGCGAAGGGTGACGTTCTCAACAGGGTAATCATAATTGAACATGACTGTCACTTATAGTCACGTATGCGGTATTAGTCGATAGCATACCCGTTCGTAGGGTCACATTCGATGTTCACAGTATGATACTGTAACACAAAGTATGGACTTAAAAAATCCGTAGGCATCATCACAATTCCTGAAAAGCTGCAACAAAAGTTTGAGTAGTTAGAAGCACGTTGGCTGAAAAGGCACACAAAAGTACAGATTAGTTACAGGGCCAGGATCGCACAAAAAATACAGGCCTAGGCTAATAAACTAAACATTGGGAACACGACCTTGCAGGAAAAACCCATCCAGACCGTTGGGGAGTGACAATCTGTCAAGAGAATGACCTTTGGTTGCTTGGGTAGCAGACTGACTAACATCTTTAAACAAACCGCTCTATGCTCAGCAACTCCCTCCCCTCCCCCGTTTCCACTTCTAGCCATATATCCAGACCTAAAACAAGAAGATACTAATTTTATTGAAAACGTAATTTTCAGGCCCAGTCTACACCATGAAGCCGAGCCCACCTTTTTGCAAATGG
Organism: Ellobium chinense; assembly: GCA_033807755.1. Lineage (NCBI taxonomy): Eukaryota > Metazoa > Mollusca > Gastropoda > Ellobiida > Ellobiidae > Ellobium > Ellobium chinense. The sequence goes on along the minus strand of JAWQUT010000293.1, from coordinate 283,877 downwards.
GTAGGCCTATGTGAGTATTGCCATCGTCAAACCTTGCCGGTTTTGAGAACAGGGGGGCCAACTGAATTACTTTTCCAAGACGTCTTGTCATTCATGTTATTTCCCAAGAAGAATTTATTATGTTTCATAAAGTCAGAAACCTCCTTCATTGAAAAGTAAATCTACCCCAAGGTGCTTTCCCCAACCAAAGATTTTGGGAATCAGCTACATTGCACTATGAAATAGGCAACGTGGCAACACCAGCACTGGGCTTGTGAATGGAGATATGTGTGTGGTGAGACTGTTCATGTGGTTTTCTGTAAGTGTGGACTCATTTCTAAACTGAGCGAAAAATAAACGTGGTCGTAAACTTGTGACTGAAGACATGTCACTTGTCAGCAACAGTGTTAATTATTGTCGAATAAAGAGGCCCTTGATAATAATGAATTTCACTAAATGCTATAGAATAGTGTCTCGTTTTACCAATATGTTATTTTTGTTCAGCATCACAGTAAACCGCAATAGGTGAAAGTTCCACAAATCAAGCGGAGACCTTGATTAGCAGCTCTTCTTTACTAGCCGGTGAAATTCCCTTGCTTTCATTGAGTTTTTTGTGAGGCCACTCCACATTTGGCTGTAGGGGTTTCCAGATTCTTCTTTATCCCTAGTAATCAGTGAATAGAACAGAGAAAATGTGAGGGGTATCAGGTTCTGAACGTTGGTCAAAGTAAGAATAGGCCTGACAAAGCGCAAATAAATAGGATTCAACGGTGTTCTTGTTTAACTTGCCACGAAGGCCAAGATCGACCAACGGCATTTTCGGCTGGTAATCAGTGATTATTTGATTATATGGACCCTTCGCCCCTGCATACACATACAACTGCTGTGATATCCACAATGCAAACATGAGAACAGCTATCTACAAGACACGTATTCACTATGCCTCTATATTGCACAACTCCATTAACAATAAGAACAAACAAACAAAAAAAAGAAGAAGACAAAATCTGAATTTAATTGGTCTAATATGGTATTGTCCATTGCTTGGTTACAAAAGCAAAATATATTCAAATGAATCTTTCTAGGTTTTTTATTGGCTGGCGCTATTCAGATGGGCGTGGGATTCTTTGACGAAAGTGGAAAGTGGGCGGCGTTTGCTTTGCTCTCTGCTGTCATGATTTGTCAGTCCGTTGGACCTGCCACTATTCCGGCTGTCATTCTCGACATGGCTCCACGGTGTGTAATTGTGTTGTCAAAGCAGATTCTATAATTTTTTAATCAACTTCTGTACGTCAATAGCTGTGCGAAAATAGTGTATGACGCACAGTGAATGACGCACACTAAAACATTTCGAAAAATCTGAAGACAGATAAATACAGTGCAACCTCGATATTAAGAATCATTTCATACGCACAACTGTATAAATTTTACATGCACGAATGTATTATCATAATTATTTCATCATGTCATGGTATATGTAAATCTTGATGTTAAGTAATCCTCTATAATAAGTATACGTTTTTTTCCGAGTATTAGCGCATACATACTAATAATGTTATGTTGTACATACATTGCAATGCACTATATTACAAAGAGATAAATTATATAAAATTTGGTTATCTCCATGATATCCCCGAGTTGTGGTCTCAGGTATCGTTATCAGCTGACAGTATTTTATGTGAATGTCTCGAATGGTGAAACAAGACCAGTAACGGCCTATTCAAGGATCGACATCAACGACTATTAAGAATGAAAATAGTAATACTATCTCAGCAACAACTTCTTAAGAAATAGGAGTATTATATGTAGAATAGGTATGATATAATATCAATATAGTGACAAATGTCACACATTTCCTTCATAGTCTATGAGATTCATCACTGTCTCACAAACTCATCTACGTGTTGTTTACTTTCTATCCATATTAGCACCCGTCTCCCCCGAACCCCTACCTCTCCGACCTCCTCAAATCCCTTTCCATTCCGGCCTCGCAAATGCACATCCATTCACACATTCATTCGCACACATCAAATTATTTATTTCTGTAAATATATTATGATAATAAACTTGCACAATGTCAGTATGAAATGAGTAACACACTACATTGTACAATACTAGATATATAGAGGATGGTCACATTCTATCATAGGTTTTAAGGGGTACTGAGCAGTTAATTTTTCATTCACCTACTTAGTTGGATCTTTAACTGAGCTGAAACAAACAAAATTTGCAAAAGAGGTAATAGATAATACAAGGGGTCTCTTTTGAAACAGAACCCTACCCTTCCCCCTCCCTTTTCCACCCAACCACATACATTTATACACACACACACACACACACACACACACACACACACACACACACACACACATACAAACATACACGCAAACTCACATACACACATGCATACACACAAAGAGGACTGAAAACATTTCATGTCTTTCTCCACAGATATGCCGGATTTCTTACAGGCCTGGCGATGTCAGTCAGCAGCTTAATCGGCATATCTGGGCCATTAGTAGCTGCGGCGCTGACACCTAATGTGAGTGAGAGTCTGTCTGTCTGTCTACCTGTCTGCCTGTCTGTCTGTCTGTCTGTCTGTCTGTCTGTCTGTCTGTCTGTCTGTCTGTTTGCCAAAATGGAGTCAAATGCAAATATTTCCCCCTTTTTTAAAACATTTGCTCAGAACTGATTTTAGAATAGAATAGAATAGAATAGAATAGAATAGAATAGAATAGAATAGAATAGAATAGAATCATAAATAAGTACAGATATAGTACATGCATAAGTACCTCGTACCCTAGTCAGTAGTTTCTTTATCTACCCTAGATTTCACGATGTCTCGATCCCTGTCAGTAGAAAGCCATAGCAGTGACAATCATACTGGTTTCTGCCTTGTCAGCTGTGTGCGAACCTGCAATCAGATCATTACACCCTGTCAGCAAGCTGTACAAAGGCAGCGTTGGTTATCAGCTTGACCAAAAGTTTGAGCAGATCTGATCTGATTATCGGAAAGCACTTACGACCTTAAAAATGTATAGGGGTAACAGTTGTTTAAGACTTAGGTATCTTTGTGCCAATACACATGTTGTGTTTCTGCCTTTCTATCTGTCAGGCAATACTCACCCTCACATACAATTTTATTTGTGCGTTTTATACAGATCCTTTCACCTCTCCTTTGACTTACCAAACTTCATGTGTTTCCAGGAAACTGTTGAAGAATGGCGCACTCTGTGGCTAATCCTGGGCGTTATGTCTTGTTCTGCTAGTCTCATTTTCACTATATTTGGCAAAGCCGTTCTCCAGCCCTGGGCTGAAACCAAGAGGACCAGTATACCCCATATCATATCTCCATTCGTCACCTTGGGACAGAGGTTTTCTGTTATCATAGACGATTGGCCTAATTCTCCGGCCAGTACCACTAGCAACACAGATATTATCGATGTAGACTTGACAAGCAAAGCATCTGCAACCACGGATCATCAAATGCTAGAAACGGCCAGCCCTGAAAGTTTAATCAGTGGTGATCTGCAATTTCAAGAACTTCATCAAATTGGAGCCAGGGAACAAGCAGACAGCGGCGACATCTGTGTACGCAAGGAGAGCCATGAAGCGTTGCAAGAAGGACTTGAGAACAAGGGATTCAGAGAAGACGATCATTCGTAGACACTATCGTCAACAGATGCGTATCCGCCATTGCAACGGGGCATGACGAACAAGTATTATTGAGAACTTGCGCAATAACGATGGGATCTCTTACCATCGTAAGTGTTGCATTAACTATTTATATTGATCATTACGATGAGTGTATTCAGCTCTGATGCAGAAATGTAATTCTTACGATGGTAAGAGATCCCGTCTTGAGTGCGCAAACTCTCACATAATATTGTTACAGATAATAAACATATAGAAAAGGCACATCCAGTTGGGTGAAGAAGATTAGGGCAACAGAGAGGGAAATCTTCCATTGCATGTTTTGAATTGTTGTCTTGTTTACTCTCATGTACAACTGTACAATAACTGACAAAGAATTAAAGTAAATTGATGGAGAAAGTTTGCAGTAACACTAGACTGGTTACCAAACGATTGTTGAATATTGATCATGACTGCTTTGAAAGATTTTTTTTCAGAGGAATATAACACGAAAGAAGATAGCTACAAATCAAGGCGTTGGGATTGTTTGCTTTAATAATATAATCTTTATATTAATAATATTTTTTTAATAATAGTATCATCTTTAGACGTATCACTGAGTAGTTAATTTTATCTCTAGGATATTGGAAGTGGTTTGGTGGAAAATAACCAGCAAAGACAACAAACTTTCCCTTATATGTGTCCTTTTCATAATATTGCCTTGCAAGTTCACCACAAGGTGCTGTTTTTTCAATGATTTGTTTGTGTTTGATAATGAAATTTATAATTACTGTGATTAATCCGGTTAAAGAGCCTGCGCCTTGTGTAAATGATCTGCCATAGAGAAATATATCTGTTATTTGATGTTGTCATGCTCAGGGCGCGGGATAATAAACTTTGAAATGAGCAGTTCGTTTAATATTTTATACAAAGCCCTGCTTGCGTCCCTTGAATGTACAGAGAGTCGCAAAAAAAAACCGATACCCACCAAATCCTTAATATCTCCTAAAAAAATTGAATAAATGACCTGAAATTTTGTACACTTAAAATATGTCCAAAGATCTACGATTCATCAAAATTTCACTAAAATGCGCACCAGAGTAGGCATTTTATGTCATTTTGAAATATAACCTACATATGAATTTTCTAGACTTTTTTCTGTGGGAGCCAAGGGAGAGCGTTTCAGCGACACAGGAAGTGGTTTCAATAGGATGGGGCCACGCCCCATACGGCTCAAAGGACCCTTCAATGGCTGCAAGGAAAATTCGATGACAGACTGATCAACCGACGAACACCAGTGGAATGGTCCCTCGACAGCCCAGATCTGAATTCTCTCGACGACTTTTTTCTACGTGGGTTTTGTGCTGGCTTCACGTTTCACAAAGTTGCGTCATTTTTTGACATGAGGTCTTTTTTTTTTTTTGGAAAACATCATAAAGACAACAATTTTCAATACATTTTATTCAAACTTTCTACCATTGTGTTTTATTGGACATTTAAACATATTATAAAGTTTCATGTGCTTTCATAAAAAATTGTGGGAGTTATTACGTTTTTGATGGGTATCTGTTGTTGTTGTTGTTGTTTGTTGTTTTTTTTTTTGCGACACATGGTATGATATAATTATGCCGTTAAAGCGTTTATTCAGTTTTTTCCTGTCTCCCGTCAAATGAGTAGCGGAACTCAGTTCCACCTATCAACACAATACCATTTCAAAGCAGATGACAGCATAATAACATTTTATGCGTTGCCCGAAAAGCAATAGTATCACAGACAAAAATGATATGCCTGTTTTTCTTAGGAAAATGTCGCACGGGAGAAAAATCTTACGGTTAAAATAGTCATTCAGGGGAAAGTCAAGTCTCATCTATATTGTTTGCAACAAAAATAGTATTCTATTACTTTAAATGCATAGGCTATACTATATGTTTAAGTAGGTATAAAACGTTTATAAACAAACTATGACAGAAAATAAGGCATGCATGTCTAAAATAAATGTCTGTGTGCGCGCGTGCACGATTGTATTTGTGAACCAAAATATTGACATGAGATAAGGTGCATAATTTACAAAATCAAATCAAAACTCTTCCTGTAACTGTCAGAAAGACACTGCTCTTTCTAGAGATTGATACTTACGATTAAGTTTCTGTTTGCGGAAACAGGTTCCTATTTTCCAGATTGCATTTTTTTTTCTTTTATAAGTAAATTCAGGAAGAATATTTAGTGAAAAGTCGTATTCGTTGTATAGGATAACTCTATCAGATGTTTGTTGTTTACAAAGTAGAACTCAGTAGAAGAAGCATGAATACCTGCGCTGATTGTACAGTAATTGTTTCAACTTGCACGGTTAAAATGCATGCAGTATCCCATGTAAGTGAACCTAATATGACGTTTTGTTCGTGTGACTTTTTACCCCTTTCAAGATTCGAGATGCAAGAAACCCTATTAAGCTCATGTCACAACGATGTATGAAACGGTGGTACAAAATATTTAACAATGAACAAGAGCATAAGATTATAAGCTATGACAGTAGTGGATAACAACATCTAAAATTCCTCAGTGTTATGGGTATTAGTTCAAAAGACTCTTTTTAATACTTCTGTATCATTAGATTTTAGCGAGTTTAAGAATTTAGGTATATTTGGGTCTTTACAATAACTTTCTTTTGTGTGACTATTTTTTTCTAAGATAGAAAAGTACATTTAGAAGTCAACTACATTTTTCCCCGATTTTTTTTTTTTTTGTAGCGCCTTTCGAAGCATAGTAAAAACCATAGTTTTAGGTACGGCTTTCGCTACTCTGATTGCCATCTATCAAACATATTCTGTCATTGAATCCTTTTCAGGTTAAAGCGAAAAAAGAAAACAAAATCTTGGCACGTTCCGCTGTCACACTGTAGGGAAAATGTGAGTTTACTAACTGATCCTGTGATGATAATGAGATTTCCAAATATTTTAGAGTGTAGAAGTATTTTATTCCAAAAGGCAAAACTGTTCCAGTTGGAGCGCATAAACTAAAGTATGAAGATGCCAATGTTTTTTTTTCACTGTTAGCTGTATAAGGTTTAACACATCTTATTAATTTATCCAGGAGCCCCAAGCCAATATACTTTCCAAACATGTTGTTTAGCTTTTCCTCCAAAATTCGACACACAGAGAAATGCCCCTTAACCAATTAGATTTTGAGAACTTAGGCAGTAAATCAGGCCAACTAGTATTTTAGGCCTTTTCACTCAGTAAACAGGGAGTTTATACTTGAATGGCTAAATCTCACCTGTTGTGAGTTTACAAATGTATTTGCATCTATTTAAGCCTTTGAAATTGATATCCAACTCTCTTCCCCCTCCCTATGGCTAGTTTTCTGATTTTTTAAAGTATTATTTAAAATTGCACATTTTTATGCCAGGTGCTATAGGCATCTTCATATCCTGGAGTCCTTTCGCAGATTTTATGTGAAACTAAACGTATAATCTAAAATGACACTGCAAAAGTAGTGATATGCACCCCTGAGCTTGTATCAAAATATTTGTTGCAGGCAGCTTTCCTCGATGACATAAGCGGATTTCATTTGTGCGAGCTCCAGACTTACGGATTAGAAGTCTTGGCCTTCTCAGACAGTTCCCGTGGATCGTGAGAAAATTGTATTAAACGGCTTTCACAAAGAGACTTTTACAGTCTGGTCCCTACAGCCCCAATTATCCCTGTATATGAAATGTTGCTGATTCACGGTTTTACCTGTACACTACTTCGAAACGCCAAACTGCCTCTGTGCACCGCTACTTCGAAACGCCAAACTGCCTCTGTGCACCACTACTTCGAAACGCCAAACTGCCTCTGTGCACCCTTCGATGTTTTTGGAACCAAAGAAACGCGAGAGGCGCGATGCTGTCAAACTAACTGTTCACGCTACTATGTAGTACTATAATCCGGCAGACCAGATTGTTCAAGTTCATACGGAGAACACATGGTGCCTTTTCACAGACCCTAAACACTGGCTTTTAAAAAAAAATAACTTTCTTCAGCCATACCCATTTTACAGAAGGATGGACTGAGGAAAACGGTGAATAAACTGCTTTCCCAGGCTTTACAAAGTATGTGTGGATGGGTGCATGGGAAAACTCTTCACATCTCTTCAGATATTGAAGTTGAGTTATTGGATAGAAAATTAATTCCCATTCATTTCTGAACATTCTGCACTTTATTTGAGGTCAATATCTTTGTCAGTTCCAAAGTTATGGACAAATGTGTAAACTTGCCGTTTGCCATATAAATTTTGAGAAAATCGAGATTAAAGTCTTTTTACCCATGCCTTTGAGCGAGGGGTGCTTCATTAAAACACTTTAAGAAAAAAAAACATTTTCATTAATAAAATAACATGAAATGAAAGACAAATAAATGAACTGTCTGACTCCGCAGAAATTTCAGTTTGGCACAGGATGTCAAAATTCGATTTTTCAAGGCACTACTAGCTCAAAATTACCCATTGCAAGTTCCGACGGGTTTTGCCATGCGGCCACACATAAAGAACTCACGACCTTATGATTCTGGGTCCAGAGACTGGAAACTCTCTTACTCAGAGAGCAAGGCAATAAAAGTTCTTCAGAGAAAAACACTGACACTCCCATCTCCCAAGTGTTTTCGGTCCTTTGATTCCCTGATACTCTACAGGGATTGGACCAATTTGCGTCATTGACTCACATGGCATATAATGAGCCCAGCAAATGGAATGGCCGTCTCAGTTTTTTAGTGTCTGATTTCACTCTTTAGTCTCCAGCACCCGAATACTAGGCACGTTAAGTTTGTTCAAATTACATTCTTTGCATAGAGTAGTTAACCGTATCCTTTTCCCACGTAAACAATTATCATATTATAGAATATGGCGATTGTTCTTGAAAACACACAGCTTTATGATTTCTCTTCAATGCTAGATGCGGGCAAATTATCGACATTTAAATATCTTTTATTAGCTTGTTAGTATTTGGTCAAATATTGATTTTAAGAACGCATATATGTCTGAAAGAATATCATATGTCACAAATTATTCATTTACATAGACTGTAGTTGGCCAGAAATAGGTGCGCATATAGAAATAATGGCAGGGCATTTCACAAAACACCAAGATTTGATACAGATATCGTTATTCTTTTCTTTTTTTCCTTTCGTGACGCAGTGATAGAATATATTCTACCGTCCACTTGCTACGTTTAAATGCTGCGATAGAATCGTGCGTAAACGCATCTTCTTGCAACCGGAGGCTGGCCCCAATGCGCCTCGCGCTATGAGTGCTGTGAATGTTGTGTGAATGCATGGGAAAAGTCTTCGAGTCTTTCCAGATATGAAAATTGAGTTATTATAGAACATTAATTCCCAGTCATTTCTGAACATGTTGCTTTTTATACTGAATATCTTTATTATTTCCAAAGATATGGACAAATTTGTAAACTTACGGTTGCCATATAGATTTTGAGAAAATCAAGATTCAAGTCATTTTAACTACGCCTTTGAGCGAAGGGTCTTCATTAAACAACTGAAAAAAAAAAAAACGACGTTTAAAGCTCTTTTTTTTAAAGATCATTTACACGAAATGAAAGATAAATGAATGAACTATCTGATTCCGCAGAAATCTCAATTTGGCCCAAGAAATCGAAATTCGACTTTTTAAGGCCCTAGCTCACGATTACTCATTGCGGGATCCGACAGGTTTTCCTATGCGGCCACACATTTTACAAACGAAAGGGTGGGNNNNGGGTGGGTGGGGGGGAGAAGAGTGGGTCGGTTAGACCAGGGCAACGCTAAGGACGCTTCTGCCCACAGATACATCGTTCGGCTAAGGGCTTGCCAAAACTACGGCTTGTGCTTGTGTGTAGGCATCAAAGGTTGCAATATCCTTTCCCATTCCACAATTCACCACAGTGTTGCCAGCTACTCATACGGCTTTCCTCTACAATAAAGTATTTTTCGCTTACATAGGGGAAAGTCATGTTTTGTGAGTTAAGAAAAATCGAACAATGAAGGGTACGGTGATAAATATGCCTTGATTTCTTCTGTTTAACAGTAAAATCATAGGATTTCCCTAAGATATGTGCTTTAATATCGTGCATAAAGACATGCAAGGAAAAAATCACACTCTCTCTCTCTCTCTCTCTCTCTCTCTCTCTCTCTCTCTCTCTCTCTCTCTCT